>CM019740.1:12646961-12972372 GCA_009761775.1 Ficus carica
TTTTCCAAGGCAAATTTGCATCCAATCTTGGTATTTGGTCCTCACTTTTTGCAAACCATTGCCCAAAGGGGGCTTGGAGTGGCCGGCCATGAGGGGGAGAGAAGTGGGGAGTGGTTGACAACTCATAGATGAGGTGTCACAAGCTCATTGGTCCAAGTGTGTGAAGGGTTATATCCTAATTTAGCTTAATTGTGATGTAATTAAGCTTAAAGGCTTGTTTGGTTCAATCTTTTTGAAAAATTGTGTAATTCAACACATTGCAATAAATTTTTAATACTGAGATGCTTAAATACCCAGTATCGAAAATTACATTGCATTTAAAATTTCGATCTGTGAAAAACTCGATCGGAAAAATTTTTTCTCTTATTTTTCCGAATCCTTTCGCCCTGAACTCTAGCTTAGTATGCTTGATTTTTATAAGGTGATTTTAATTCTATTCAAACTCATCTTGGTCAAGAAATGAGTTTTTAGCAGTAATTTCGCTTGTACTGCGATCATAAAATTCTTGTTTGACGTTTTCGACCGTTTTGGTCTAACTGACTTATTGGTCAACGTCGACTTGTCTTGAAATGTGCAAATACGACCTCCTTTCATTCATAAAGGTCTTTTGCGAGTTCATGCAATTTGTTTTTGAGTCTTAATAAATCTTAAGAACTCTTGTCACGAAATTAAGTTCTAGAACGAACTTCCTCATGAAATACCGATTACGGTAAATATTTACACGAAATTTCTATAAAATATGAACCGAAGAAATTCGGGTGTTACAAGGCAAGTAACAACAAAGGGCCTATGCTGTAGGCGGAGTTGTACTTACTTGGTTAGCTGTGTCCTATTTCGTGCGACTCCAAGGTGAGGCACAACGACAGGCTATCTCCAGTTATGTCCTACGTAATGCTGCTCCTCTTCCTGGTACAGCTGCAGGTTTCCTCCTGCTTGATGAAGGATATAGATAAGAGTCTAATCCTTGCTGTGGAATGTTGGTGTCCTAACCAACATGCCTACAAAATCTTAGTTGTATGTCCTTCTGATATCTCACTTGGTCACGATTAGTCATCCTACTGTTTAAGAATAATCGAACTTTGATTATTCCTTAAGAGGCTACGTTGGATAACCTCTTGGGCTAGGCCCTTGACATACCGCTAGGTTTTCTTAAAAACCTTGGGTTTTATAATTTATTGGGTTATTTCTATTACTCCCTTCTCTTATCCTTATTATGGGTTTTCGATATCCTTAGGGTTATAGTGGGTAACCTTTAAGGCTATACTTAATTAAATGTTGGGTCAACCAAAGTCAATATTTGATCAACTAATGGTCAACCATTGGTCAACTATGGTCAACCTTGGGCTTTGGGCTAAGCCCAGTAACTCGGGTATTATTCCTGGTTACTATCCGTAATCGGCTTGTTTACAATTTTATCTTAAGAAAATTCTATTTTCTTACTTTTTGGAAATCTTATGTAATTAACTTCATAATTTCCTTAATCTTCTTGTAAAAATTCATCTTTTTGAAATGGATCTTTATAAAAGTCATTTAAGTTTAAAAACCACCTTTGGAACAGTTTTCATAATTAAAAATAGCGGTTTTAAATAAAATACTGTTTTTCGGAAACGTTTGTAAGAATTCATGTGCAGGAATTTTCGGTTCCCTGCACATCCTTTGTAAAATAGTATCAGTTTTAAAGATCCACTCCGAATTTGAAAAAATTGTCTTCACCAAAGTTGTAGCTCTCGAAAAATTCTAAAACTTTCGTGTTTTACGAAAAATCTAGTTCTGCTTGTATTTTTGTCAGTTTTCATTTGAAACTGGCTGGTCGTGTAAACTAGGTCTGGGCAGACTAGTCTCGGATTTTTATAGAAACGGAGGCCATTGGAGCCTCATTTTTGAAAACTGTTCATGATGCCCCCTAGGAAAAACCCTTCTGAACAACTTTTATGTTTTAAGTTTTCTCTAATTCGATCTCTAAAGGCCTCAAATTTCACTTTTCCCAAAACTGGCCAGTTGGCACCCGAACTGGCAGTTTTCGGTTTTAAGTTCGTTTTACGTCCTATTACGCGCACAATACCTCAACCGCCCACAGCGGGAGCCTAATATCATTCATGCAGCACTTTCTAACATAAAACATACATTCATACATCATTTAAACATCAAGGGACATATGACAAACACCTTATGTGCATGCATGCAATCTTAATAATCATGCAAGCATACTTATCAAATCATGCACCATAATCATAATTGAGACCTTAGCACCCTAATCAAGCACAAAACTTATTGCATGGCATAAGAAAATGAGCTTATGCTCTTACATCCCAAACATGGAAATACACTTAAATTTCCCAAATTTAAGCTCAAATTAAAAAGGTTTAGGGTCTAGGATGATTACCTTGATTCCACTCAAGGATTTGGTTGGTTTGATCCAAAATTTCTCCTCCCCCTTGGTCTCCACCACAACCGGCCATTCCTCAAGAAAACAACCACATAAATATCTTGTTCTAAACTTAAATGAAAAACTTAGAGGTTAGAGGTTTTACCTTAACCTTTCCATAGGTTTGCAAGCTTGGATCAAGCTTTACTCTTGGCTCCCCACAACCGGCCTCCCCTCCAATTGGGGTTCCAAAAATTTGGCCAATTAAATTGAGCCCTCTCAAGGTCCGGCCATCACCCCCAGATCTGGCCACCCAAGAAATCCGGCCACCATTTTTTTTTCCTCCCCCCCCTAGGTTCGGTTTTGGTCAAAAAAAAGGGTGAGGAAAGATTTTGCAAGAGTTTGGCTAGATTTTGCTATTTTTCTCCCTCAAAAATCCGCCCCCTTTGCTGCTATTTATAGGGGTTTTGAACTTTTCAAAATTGCTAAAAAGTCCCTAAACTAGGATTTAATTATTTTCCTAAAATTGTACTTTAGTCCTTGAAGCAAAAATATTTGCACTTTGACCCCTCTAGGTGTTGGCCGGTCATTGGCTGCCTTGGAGCCCAAGTTTTGCTTACCTCATCATGATGACATCATCTTGATGACATCATGTGCTTACCTCATGCTTACATCATCATATTTTCAAAAATTGCATTTTTGCCCCTAAAGACAAAATCTTTGCAAATTGATCCCTCTAGGTGGCCGGCCCTTGTTCACTCCTTGGAGGCCAAGTTTCCTTGCTTACCTCATCATGATGACATCATCTTGATGACATCACTTGCTTACATCACTATTTTATAAAAATTACACTTTTACCCCAAAAGGCAAAATTTTTACATTTTAGTCCTCCACATGGCCGGCCATCATTGTGCAAGGTGGCAACAAATTTTTTTATTTCCTTTCACCATTTTTCTTTCTCTAAAATGATGTCATAATTCCAAAATAGGGTGACATCATCATAAGGCCTTGTTTGGCTTTTTCCTTAAAATGCAGTCTATTTTCTTGCTAACACAGATATTTCCAATATTGTGTTTACTAATACACAGTATAATTCAGTACTGTTATACTTGACTGCAGTCCAAAATTTATCTGCGTAAAAATGGACTGTAAAAATTTTCTTCTTATTTCTGAAAGTCATTAGGACTTTGATATCCAACTTAGTGTGCTTGAATTTTCTAGGGTGGTCTCATAGCTTATTCTTGTTATTTTGTCCAAAAAGACAATTTTAGCAGTATATTTCCCATACTGCTTATCCTATTACTGTACAGTCATACCTTTGACTGTTCTTGATCAACCCTTTGACTTTTTGGTCAACTTTGACTTTCTTGGTCAAACTTTGACCAACATGAAATCATGAAATTTCATCACGCCATTTTCCTTAAAATGCCTTATGCTAGGCTAAGTAATCCATCGTTGAGTCTCGTAGCTAATTAACCGAGAACTCAAACTTATACCGATATTCTATTCCAAACATGATCTAGACTTAAGTTTTCCTCATTCAAAGGAAATCTAGAGTCATCAAAATTCGGGTTATTACAACAATAGCTGTGCTTCGGCATAATAATGTATGGCATCCATGTAAGTAGTCCTGGATTCGTACTGGTTTCCTTTCACCTGGCCAGTACCCCTAGCAGTCAGGAACTTAATCGTCTGATGGTATATAGAGGTGATCACCTTCAACATCCTTAGATTTAGTCTCCCTATCATGGCGTTCTACGGAGACTTGCCTTCAAGCACAAGGAAACTAGACATAGTAGTGGCCATGAAAGGGCGAGTTCCAACGGTAACCGGGAGATGCGTCAACCCTTTCGGGATTATGGAGTCACCTGTAAAACCATATAGTGGCTGAATTATATGCACCATCTGCTCATGGGTGAGTTCCATCTTGGTGAAGGCACCATGATACAAGATATCGACAGAACTTCCGTTGTCCACAAGGATGCAATGCACTGTATGATTATCGATAACAGCTTCGATAACCAAAGCATAGTTCTAAGGGAAATGAACTCCTCACGAATCTTCTTTGGAAAAAGTGATCTCGGCCGCCGATTGCTTGGCTACCTTTTGCGACCTTTCTTGTAGACACATCATAGTGCGGTGGACATTCTCTTAAGCCTTTCTATAATATTGCTTTTGAGACCTACGATTGTCTCCTCCAATATAGGGTCCTCCGGTGACAGTTTGGATCACACTAGCAAGTTCATCATTCTGGTTGCAGCGATTGACACTTCGATCTCGGCCATCTCTTCGTCATCTCTTCTCTAGTTTTGGTGTCTTGTCATCAGATTGTTCTCAAAGGGGATTCATACTTAGGGGTTTTTCTCAGGGTTTTGGAGGCTTTTGGGCCCTCCTTCTAGCGCCAATTGTTGACAGGTAAAACTTGCTTAACAAATCCCACAGTGATGGGAATCCCCAAAAACTATCACGACCTCAAAAACACACAAAAATGGAAAAAAGTAAAATGCAGGAAAGTAGTGAACACATAGATTTATAGAGGTTCACCACCTAAAAGCTAATTACGTCCTCTCTGTTGCTTGATGGCTTTACTATATATTTTTAGAGTTACAAGTGGTGTAATCTACCAAAGAATGAGAGATTCGGTTTCCGAAGGCTACCTTATCATGTATTTATAGCCTTCTAAAAGATAATCCTTGGGAACATTTAAAATACAAAAAAGATTACAAATTTGAATTTAAATGTATGGATCATCTTCAAAATAGTAGACTCCGAATAGGAAAATCTGATTGTCTTGACCAATATTTGAGATTCAAATATCTGAAATAAGTCATCTAAGATCCTCAGGCGTCGGCACCGCTACGAGCAAATCTAGTCACAACCAGATACTGAGATATGCGGAATCACCTATCAATTTAAACCTTTTTTTTGTTTGTTTTGTTTAAGTAAATATGAATTTTAGATACAAATAATTTTGTCACTAAAGACTAGTAACTTTATTGCTAATTCCGTGAATTTGTAACCAATTCATATTAATGACAAAAATTTTAATTTTATAACTATAAAACCATCTCTTCAAATTAAAATAATTTTTATTATATCAAATGCGACATTCCAATATTTTAACTGAAGCGCATTAATTAGTTGTCATAGAAATTTCATTACCCACACAGTTTTCCACGTATATATAGTTTTTTTTTTTTTTTTTGAGGGAATATATAGTGGTAATTTTGTTAAATTTTTAATTTTCAAAATTGAATCCGATACTAACATTATCCACAGCCAATCTAATAATACCAGATAGTGCAGTATATGTAATGTTTTTTTTTTTTTTTTACTAAAAGTAAACTTTATTTACTAATATATAAATATTGAAGTAGCGAATCTACTTTGTTTTTCACCATCAACTTTGAGGGTAAAAAACAAAAAATCGTTTTAGGATTATATAAGTTATGTATCATACATTTTACTTTTATTTAGAAAGTATACCTTGTATTTTGAACTTTTACATTACATTTGTATACCATGAGATTATGTTTAATATACAAATTTATACCCTTTTGGTCAACACTTATTTTTGATCTTAAAATGCCCAAATTATCCTTAAAAAGAAAGACACCCTTGAATTTAAAATTCAGTAATCAAAGATATTCTAATTTAAATTATGCAGTTAAATTTCTCTTGTCCCACTTGGTAATTAGAATTTCTTTAATTTTTTTTTACTTTTAAATTTAAGGGTATTTTAGATATTTTAAATGTAAAAATTAAACGTTGATCGAGAAAATGTATGGATTTATGTAATAATGTAATCTAATAATGTAAAATGTAAAATGTAAAATATATTGTATATTTTTTAAATAAAAACAAAATACATGATATAAATATGTAGATTACATAATTATAGTATTTCTTTTTAAGGTTAATTTGGGTACTTTAAGGTTAAAATTAGGTGTTAACTGAGAAAGGGTATAAATTTATATATTAAGTGTAATCTGATGGTATGTAAATGTAAAAATTTAAAACACAGAATATATTTTTTGAATAAAAGTAAAATACAATGGCACAAATACGTAAATGACCCTTCTTTTTATTATGTCCAAAATGTACTATATTAAATATTCGACTTACTTACGGTTTGTTTAGTTCTCAAGTGTCAACCTAAGGATTACATATCAGTTTTTGTCTTTTTCTGAAAATTCAACAAAAATTATAACTAGTTTTTGAAAAGTAAACCAATTTCAATATAAAAGTTATATCTCAAACCCGTATTGCAAACACATGCTTAATGATACTAATTTGAGAGGTGTTAAAAAATTTTCTATAATTTTGAGCTAAAAACTATAATTTGACTTCTGTTGAAGCTTTAATTAGGAAAGGACTTTTATCCTTACATATATAAAAGAGGCAATGTTGCTCTCTTTTAATTACAACGGTCAACACATGGTTTTTTTTTTTTTTTTTTTTTTGTGGTCTTTTTTTTCCCCCTTTTCTATTTTTTTTTTTATATATTTTATCCCACATATATCAAAAGCTCAATGTATACTTCTTGAATGACTTACACGTGTCATGAAGTTTTGTCTTAATTAAGGGGGTGTTTGGTGAATGAGTTGAGTTGAAAATTTTAAGTTTGAATAGTAATTTTTGTTGACTTTTTTAGAAAAGACAAAAAAAAAATTTCAGAAAAAAATTTAAAAAAATATAGTTTAACATGAGTTAAACCGGTGTGCCAAACGGGGTCTAAGAATCATTTTTTCAAATGAGTCTATAAGGTTTGATCGGTTATAAACTTTTTTTTTTTTTTTTTTTTTCTGCTTTGGTAATCAATGTCTATTGTTTTAATCAATATTAATATATTTTTTTGCTTTGTTTTCCCTTTTCCTTTTTATCCCTTTCTTTAAGAATTGACCCTTGTTATTTTTTCTCTTTTTCTCTTAAAAGATGTAGTCCCTTTTTCCATTTAAAATAAATCTGATAAGTAAATTAAAATTTTTAAGTAAAACACTTTATTATAACTCAAAAAAGTTCAGAACCATACAATTTGTTTATATAGGAGCTATACATAATTCCCTTTAATAAGTTCACGTGCGGGGCACGTTTCAATGACTAGTTGGCTTAAAAAAAATACTTTTATTTTTATTTTTTATTTTTTATTTTTTATTTAGAAAGGACTATTATGTTATGTAAACATTTGACTTCTTCTTCTTCATTATTATTATTATTATTATTATTATTATTTCTAATATCTTATTGCTCTCGAGTAAGATTATGACTTTTTGCTCTGGAGTCGAATTACGACTTTTGAGTTCACATGCAATTCATAGTCTATATTAAGAAGAAAAAAAAGGAAAAAGAAAAAAGAAACAACCACCTAGATTCTTGTGTCTTTTCGTTTTCTACATTCTGACCACTTTCCCAATCAGTTGTCGTTCATTTCATGCCTTTTATCAGTACCGTCCAAATGGTGGTGCTATTGCTTCTACTATTTAATTTATATGTAATAATCTGTAACTTTAAAGGTAACATGTTATGTTTTAGAATTTATACCACTAAAATGATTAGTATAATACAAAAATATGTTACACTAATAACATGTTAGAGTTATAAGAATTCTAGTCTTGATATATCAGATTGTATGATCGGTAGACAAGAGACTTCATATATGATGTATACAATAAGAAATGTTCTTTGGCACAAAAGGAATAGCTCTTATATATGCAACAATATATATGTAAATATTTAGACATATATATGTTTTATTTATTGGCCTTCACTTTTGCAAAAGTTTGTGATATCTGTCACGTCTAACAAAGTGGGATCTCTCAGTTATGGATCATGTCCACCTTTTTGGGTACTTTAGTTTGAGTATTTCCTCGCTCCTAGTGGTAGTAGTACGTATATACTACTACTAAAGAACAAAATTTGGGTCTTTTCCTTCCATGAAAGGATGCGTGGATATTTTATATATATATATATATATATATATATGCTAGTTATAAAGAACAAAATTTGGGTCTCTTCCTTCCATGCATGAAACGATGCGTGGGTATATTATATATAAATATATGTTTGTATGTATGCTAGCTATAAAACATATATATATATATATATATATGCCTTCATAAGGAGGCTTCCTTTCATTTATTGTTTGGTTTTAGGGATTGTTGGATGGAGGGGAGTGGAAGTGGTGGGGATTATTGGTCCAAACAATTTTGCAATATCATGTGTACGGGTGATCTATCTATCTATTCCTTTTTGTTTTGTTTTTGTTTTATTTTATTTTGCTTGCCTTTTTTCTTTTTTACCTCCTTATAGTTGGCAAGGAGTGTCTTCTATCAACATCATCATGCCTATAATTGTCATATTGGGAGACCTCCTAGCTACAAGTGGAGTTTTCAGTCCAAGAGTTTGTCCCCATATCTGAATTCTGACACACACCCCTAGATCATGTTTATCTTAATTATTTGTACCAGGCTTTTTGTTAAGGCTCAAGCCTAATGCTCCTACCCCATGATGTGAATATTCGACCTATTTTATTTGTGGACCCAAATCATCTTTGGGAGAATTTAAATGGCCGTAGTTAAATGGGTCAACTTATCCTTAATTTATTTTATTTGGGGTTTTAAATTCACTCTATTGAGATTAATGGGTGACGGAAAAATAGCCCAAGAGTCATTCTTAGTTTTGACTTGAATCCTCTGTCCAAAAACTGCTGTCCAATATCTTGTCCACCCTATAAATGCTCTGCAATGACAGGATTTGGGTAGACAGGATTTGGTACAACATATTTTCATTAGAGGATGCCAATCCTCTTACTTTGGGTAACTCAATATTCTACTTCGTTGTCCCACTAAGGTCTAAACGTATCGAGTCTAGAAGTTTTCCATAAGGTCTTTACTCGTCCAGTGATCGAACGGCTCAAAAAATTAATATTGTAAAACTTCCATTTTCACCTTCTCTTTTGTAGAAAATTTGAAATAGTACTACTAGTTTCTACATTTTCATATAAATTATTTTTTATACAACAATCTGCTTTCATTATTTATTTATTTATTTTTATAACTCCTTCCGTAATGACGTGTGCATCCTTCTTTCCCTTTAAAACATGGTTTAAAAAAAAATAATCAAGGATAACTTTGTCCAACTTTAGGGCATATTAAGTTCAATTTTGGGGTCAGGCTACAACGTGAAACTGCTAGAAATTTAGGCAGACTGGTGTCGTTTTTTCAATCTTTTCTATTCTTTTATTTAGAAAGAAAAAAAAAAAAAATCCAAAACTAAACAACCTGTGACGATTGTAGATAATCACTAACTTAATTTAAGGACTAATTATATGCAAAAATAAATAAATAAATAAATAAATAAATAATAAAAAAGAAAGGGTCAAACCATGAGATTGATTAGATATCAGAAAAGAACTTTTATACGTGTGAACACTTGGCTTTATATCTTCATTTTAAAATAATAATGATAATAAAAAAAAAAAAAAAACAAACAAACAAACAAACATTTGACTTTGTCATAATAAGTTTGAGTAGGATTATGGCTTTGATTCACTTTTAATAAATCAGCTATATATAAATAACCTATTAATCAGTTGTGGAACTTTCATCTCTCATCAGTCCCCACCGCCAGCAGGTTTCTCTTTCATTCCTCTCGATCTTATAATTTTATTATAATTATTATTTTCAGCTATTACTATTGTTTGTTTGTTTTTGTTTTTTTTTATTCACAAACTATGTTTAGTTGCAAAAACTTTTACTCTAAATAATCGAAACTAGAGCTCTCCTAAAAAAACTTGGAAAATTCATGCTACGAATAAAATATTTAGTTTTAGTTTTAGATATAAATATGTAGCTACGATAATGAACTATGCTAAATTACATGCTTTGTTGGAGTGGCTCATGTTGTAAAGAGGTCTAATATATTGAAGAAGCGAGACCATTTTTTTTTTAATGCTTGTTTATTATATCTTACTTTTCCTATTTTGAACAAATATATATAGATTATAATTAGTTATATAGAGTATGTGTAAAGTTTACTTGTTCAATCAACACATTAAGACAATATTAATCGGTTTTTGGGTACTATTACTGTGTTCATGTACCAAAATTAATTTATGTTTTTCTGATCGAATTTTGGATCCGTATTTGCAGTATAACCAGGATAAATAAAAAAATAAAAATTCTCATACAATGGGGTCAGAGAAAGAAGCAACAAAATAATGATTATGAAATTATTGGCAGCACCTCCTCAATTCCCAATCAAGATGATCACAATGTTAATATGATTGGTGATGGCGATTCTTCAAATTATGTTCAAACACCGAAAAGGCGGTAGAAACAAATGATGTCTTTTAATTACCATATAACTCCACCAACTAATCATCTAGGATTGGCAAACATAGCGGCCAAAGTAGAAGCTGCTGCTCAAATTCGTTGATGTCCCGGAGACGGATAACGGCACGAATGAAGCTGGGATTACTCTCATGTTGCTCGCTCACATCACCATCATCGCGTATCATTAACATCCAATACCCTTCATGATCAGATCAAATACAGAAGAGGAAGAAGAAGAAGATCAAGAGAAGTTAACTAGTACAACTAGTAGGGAAAAATCAGAAGGTGGTCGATAGATATGTAGGGATTGCAAGATATCATTCCCAAGTGATCACATGTCAACCTCACCAAGATCAAGAACATGATCAGCATCAACAAGCCCTTGGTCATGACTAGTTTTATCGATCCGTTGTGGTCAGCGATAAAAACGGCAGCAACAGATGGACATAAAAAGAAAATTTGAATTTGAATTGACTGGTATCATTGGTTTCTCCTTTGAAACGAGATCTAGTCTTGTTGTTCCACATACTGCTCTTTGTTCCTATGTTTGGCAGAGTAACCTGATAGTTTTCTTATGTACTTTTACTTCCCTGTTTGGGCCTTCTTGGTAGGCATATTGGAGTGGACTGGGCCTGTTGGACTTTTCTGGACCACGGTAACCGGGTGGTTCACTATCTTATTGTACTCTGATAGCTTGCCAGATAACATGTCCTTTTAGTGAAAATTACTAAGATAACCATATTTTTTTCATCAATTGATCAACATGACACAAGTTCTCAATTCTTGACCAATATGACATAAAGTATAATTATTTTAGTTTAATTTTGTATCATGTTAGATTAATGTTAATTTTTTGTGTTACGTTAGTGGAATGGTTTTTAATTTGTGTCATTCATGTGCTTTTTCCATAAAGCCTATTTAAAGCTTTTTGGGCTCGTAGAATTATTTGTGTCTTCTTTGGGACTACGGGGCCTGAGTGGTATCCTTAACGTTGACCAAATTCTACACAAAGTGATAGCTAATAATTTACCAAATTTGTTTCCATAAAGCCTATTTAAAGCATTTTGGGCTCGTAGAATTATTTGTGTCTTCTTTGGGACTACGGGGCCTGAATGGTATCCTTAACGTTGACCAAATTCTACACAAAGTGATAGCTAATAATTTACCAAATTTGTTTGGTCATCGATTGGGCAATATAGCGGTAATTTCATACATAACTCTATAATAAGGTGTAGATTTTGAATTCCCTCACCTCTAATTAAAAGGCAATATATTGGCATTATGAGCCATTTAAATTACAACTTCCTTCTCTCTCTTCTTTGTTGTAAATATCCCACACCATCCCATATTAGAGAAAATTACCTGAATAATCATTTTTTTTTCATCTATTGATCAACATGATGCAAATTCTTCATTCTTGACTAACGCGACACAAAGTTTAGTTAACTTAGTTTAATTTTGTATTATATTAATCTAGTGTTAATTTTTTGTGTCATGTTGGTGAAATGGTCTCTAAATTTGTGTCATTCAGGTACTTTTCTCACATCATTTTTATAATATTAAAAAAAAGATTTTAAAATATTTGAAACAAATAGCAGTAATAATAAATTTATTAAGTAAATAATTATACCTTAATAATTACTAATGCTACTTTGTTTTATCGAGGTTTTAAATTAATCCTTGTACTTTTGAACAATTTTTTTATTTTTTATTTTTCCATGCGGTCGAGCAATTAAAACTCAATTGAATCATAAGTGAATTAACACCACAAAATTTATATTTGGACGTATTTGATATTGGCGTATATATTTAAAATGAGAGGACGTTTAACTTCACTCTTACATGGTCTAATTTACTACTTAATTTAAAATACAGAATATAGTATTGGGATATCTAATACGAAAAGAAACCTGCTTCCTAATAGTTGATTGTGTTACTTCCTGATTACTAGGATGGTAGACTGATGACTTTGTTTTGGCAATTAATCTCAAATTCTCATAGGTCGCATATTAATTAAAGTGTTAATGGAACTCATAGATAATGATGTAATTACAGAAGTCAAACTGAATTAATGCTGAGCTATAATTATGATCAGTATTCTTGATAGAGGGTTATATCACATGAAAAAATGGTTATATTGCTTAACAAAGCTTTTTGTTACAAGCTTTCCATAAATTAGTGTACAACTTCTTATTGTGGAACTTTGATTAGATGATATTTAATTGATTAATCAAATTAAATATAAACTATTAGAATTTCAATTATGTAATTCCATTTAATACTCTTGCTCCATAGATTCTTTGGATGAATTAATAGAATACTCTTAAATGGTTTACAGTTCTTTTCAAGTTTTCTTTACCGGAAATATTGGGCTAATAAAAGAAAATTTTCACCTCTTCAAAAGTGGTGCAACGAATGGAACATAATGTTTGTAGTTAATACGCTTGTCTTTGGGTAGTGCTGTCCTTAAAGGGCCCAAGAGCATGATAAACCATCAAAGGACAAGAAAAAAATGGGTGTGAAATTGTCCTTAATTTTTTTTTAAATTTATTTGTTTTGTGTGTGTGTGTACGCGCGCGCGTGTGTATATATATATATATATATATTTATATGTATAAACTTTTGCCCTATGAAAAAATAGCGTTACATTCTTGTAGTCAAATAGAAACAATTCAAAACCTTGTGCCTATGTAATAAAAGTGTCAGGTAGTTTTAGCAAAATAAATTGTAAAGTTCTGAACTTCAATAAGCAAATACATCATATTTCTCTACGAATGACGATGAAGATATTTACGTAACAGCGAAAGGAAGAGAAACCTCAATTAGTGAACGAAATTTTCTCAGAAGAAAAGAAAAAAAATCCTTCCTAAACTAAACTGCAAAATCACAATATTGTTACACTAAATATGACATAATATCATATCATGTTAAGCCTATGTTTGGTTCATCAAAGGAAGGATGATTTTTTTAAAATAAAAAATTAAATAAAATTTCGAGATAAACAAAATAATATATTGATGATTTTTTTAAATATTTAAAATTCTTATATTTTTTCACTTCAATCAGTTAAACACATAATATAACTCCAATTTAAAATTTCCAGCTCAAACGGCCGTCCCAAAAACATGCTAAATGTGTTTGTTTCAAAAAAAAAAAAAATATATATATATATATATATATTCACATATGTTTCTAGTTCCACATATATTTATAAGTGTGTATATAATTGTCTGCGGGAAAGACCATACGATTCCTTTGTTTTCTAATCTTCTAGCTATATTTTTTTTTTATTTGATTTTCCATTCTGTTTCAAACTTTAGCTGTTGATTTATGAATAGAAAATAGTAATACTAACCGTATTAGAGCACTGATGAATACCCAAAAAAAAAAAAGAAAAAAAAAATATATATATATATATATATATATATTAACTATCAGTCATCTTAAAACCTCTGTGATTCATCTGTTCATGGAATGTGCATTTGTGCTTACTTGTGTTTATACTAAAAATAATATTAGAGCACTGATGGTGATAGCTGTTATCGTCATGGGAGGTTTCCTGGAAGAGAAATGCTTCTACTTGACATATTCTGACGTGTTTTGACTTTCTAGAAGAAAAAATATATATAAAAAAAGTAACAAATTAAACCACAAAAGTCATTGTCTTCGGAGTTTTTTTTTTTTTTTTTTAGGGTAACTTTTAGGGCTCGTTTGGTTGGTTATCTCCACTCAAACTAAATTGTACTTTTTTTATTATGTTTTTTGTCTTTTCTGAAGAAAAAAAATTTATCTTTTCTGAAAAAGTCAACAAAAATTACTATTCAAACTTAAAAATTTCAACTCAACTCAAACTGTATTTATGCACCAAACAGACCCTTAATTTCAAAAAGCTCTGGAATCTAAGAAACTGCTCTGATCACCAAGATCTTAGTGTCTTATCATTTTTTTATTCCCTAATAAAAAAATTATTACAGAAAGTTTTTATTTTTTCTAAAAAGTTAATTTTAATTTACTATTGAAACTTAAAATTTTCAACTCAATCTCATTCACCAAACGGACCCTACATGTTTATTTATTGAAGAATAATAAACTAGACCAGAAAACTTTCTGACCTTTTTTTTTTTCAACCTCTGAAAATCAATCTCATGAACTGAAAACAGGCTCTTAGAAGTATAGCAGAATAATTATTTGTTTCCGTCACTTTTAAAAACATTTTCTTTTTATTGTTTAAATCATTAGCTTGTATAGGAACTAAGGAGTTTGGAAGAAGAGTAAGAAGGGTCTTAATCGACCAAACAGATTTGTCATTTCCCAGAGATATTTGTGAAACGAATTAAAGGGCAGATGAAAAATGGAAATTGAACGTGTTTTTCCCAAAATCATTTGAATGTTGGACATTTATCCTCGATCAACAATCACATCATCGTTCAATTACAAAAAAAAAAAAAAAAAAAAAAAAACTATCACATCATCATTACTTTGAAAAAAGTAACAACGTGCCAGGACTCACCCAACACACATTTATTTTATTTTTTATTTTTGTAAGCATGGGAAGAATTAGGTTGTTTTTACACTCAAGGCTCCCTCCTTGATTTGACACGATCTTTCCCCTCTTTTTCCTTTGTTTTTTTGTTTTGTTTTTCCTTGATAAACCCTCCTCTTTTTTTCTTGTAATAAAAGACCAAAACGTCCATTTGATAGAGTCATTTGAATGGTAACATATTTGATGAAAGTATTTAAAATGATATTCGAATGTTTGCAACTAAAAAGAAACATTTTAAACATAATACTAAAATATGTGTTTAGATAAATATTAAAAACAATTCTAGCAAATCATATAAAAACTTGTAATATCCGTGACAAATTTAAGTAATGAATATAAAACCATGCGTCATACTTTACTTAAAAAATGCAATTAACCCAAATAAATATTAAACACTTGCATAGTTAATATTTCATCTAGAATTTGAATTGATATATTTTTATTTGAATAATTAAAATAATTCCATCTATTTAACTAATTGAAAGAGTAAAAATGATAATATTTTATGATTCAGGAAGCATTTTTATCAGTTTTCAAAATTCAATAAGCAAAGTTACAAGAACATGAAAGTTTAGATAGTAAAAATAAAATTTTTCCATCTAAGATAGAGTTTATTTAGTAGTTTAATTAATTTATTTAAGTGAATCCCACAAAAGTTCCAAATCAGCTGCCCCACGTAAAATGTTAACTTTCTTCCAGGTAAAGGGGAATATGAAGTCAAAGCTTTTTTTTTTTTTTTTTTTCTTTTCCTGTCTATTTTGAGGCCCAGGCACTTGGGAGCTTCATTTCAACAGAGAGGATTGAAATCTGTCAACGAGATTTCCCAATCTAAACACATGATATTAATTATTATCTTTCTAAAGTATATGTTGGTAGTTATATGTTCCATTCTTTAATTGTCCAGAAAGAATTGTGTTGCTAGCTAATGGTCCCTCTTATAAAGTTACATATCACTGCATAAATTAGGACTAATTATTAATCCGGGTTTAACTATGCAATTTCAAAGAGACAATTGAAGACAATGGAACAAGGATAATGGTTTTGGAACTATTAGAATAATTTAACATCCCTTCCTTATTATTTTTGTCTAAATATTAGGTATCATCTAACCTGTTATACCTCTTTCTTATTGTTCGTTTTGGATTTGAGTACTTCTGTTTTGGTTTTGTTTTGTTTACTTGGCATTTTTGCATTCAACGTATGAATCCAAATATGTATTTGGAATAGATAAGAATGAGTGTGATATGAATTTTAAAAAAAATTTAGATTTGGATTTATCCAAATATGTATTTGGAATAGATAAGAATGAGTGTGATATGAATTTTAAAAAAAAATTTAGATTTGGATTTGAGTTGGATTTAAAAATTTTGGATTTAAAGTATATACATATTTTACTTTTAACGAAGCTAGTTTGAGGGTCACAACCCGGGCTCACTGGCAATCATGTTTGTCTACTTAATTAGAGCCCAAAATGAAGAAAAAAAAAGGGGTCAAAGGACTATATCCACTTCTCTGATACAGTAGAAGGTACGTAGACCCGCTGTCAATTTCTTTCTTTTTTTTATTTTTTTTATTTTCCTTTTACGTTTTCTTTTATTCCCAAGTTTCAACAGCGTGTTTCCCTCTCTCCCACCTCTGCATGCTCTTTCTTTCTCTTCAACAAAATTTTCCTTTGTTCTGTAGACTCACGTGACATCATTCTTCTCCTTTTTTGTTCATCTCCACTCATCGTTCAGTCTGTGAAAGCTGTCTATCATAACATGTAACTTTTTCTTCAGGAGTTTTTTTTTTTTTTTTTTGGGTTTTTTCCCCCTCAAACTTTCCACAATTAAATATCAAATCTGCATCTTTTTTTCAATAATTAAAAAAAAAAAAAAAAAACTCCAAAACTCAAAGTCCTTGATGTTCTGAACGAATTTTCTTAACGTAAAATCTTCATGTTTCCTTTCTTTTTTTTTTTAAAGAAAATATATAAATTTCACCTCTTCAAGTTCTATTAACATTTTTTTCAAGCAATTTCTTTCAATATAATTATATATACTTTTTTTTTTCTTGGATTAGAAAACAAAAATTTGTAGAAGTACTTGAGATCTGTTAAAAAAATTTCCAGCTAAAATGTTTAATTGGGAGACAAAACCACTGGTAATAGTTTTCTACTTCAATTTTCTGTCTTCTATATGCACATATTATATATATATATATATATATGTATATATAGTGGTTTAAACGTTTAGGGGAATCTCACAAGGAAATCCAAAAGGGTTTTTTAAAAAAACTCCTTAGGCTTGATTTAAAAATACAATGAAGTTCACTACATACATGTATAGGAGACTCCCACTTCTGAAAAATGAATAGATCTGACTTTTACATATATTCATCTGATTGATGCACATAATTACATAGTTGTATATAAATGGTGCAATATAATATTGTATGTTTTGAGGCCAAAGTGGCCTAGCCCTTGAGCCTACTTCCCTTGGTTTGAGATTCATGTATAGTTTTTCCTTTGTGTTTATATTGTATTCTGGTCATATATGGCCGGTTGTATTTGGTAGGAGGGGAACTGCATTTATTCATGTTTGGTTTTAGGGATTGTTGCAGGGTCCGTAGTGAAGGAGATATGATTGGTGGCAATTTTTGCATCATTATTTATTTATTTATTTTTCCTCAATATCATGCGTTGATGATGCTATACATCTGTCCGTATATGCCTTTTGTTTATTATGATTTTTGTTATATTTGTTGGTAGTTTTCAAATTCATGTGTTGACTAATTATGCATTTCGTTTATTTATTTATTTATTTTTGTAGTTTGGAAAGAATGTTGTACAACATCATCATCCCTATAATTGCCATATTTGCCACCTTCATACAAGTGCAGTTTCGGTCACCAATTGACACACGCTCTGGCAGGATCATTTCCGCGTTTCTAATCTTCTGGCTACATTTGTTTTTTTTAATTATTAGATTTTCTATTCTTTTTCAAACTATAGCTTTTGATTTATGAATAGAAAATAGTAATAATAAGATTAGAGCACTGATAGTGGTTTGTTGGAGGTTTCTGAGATGCTTCTACTGGTTTTTTATTATTTATTATTATTATTATTTTTTCATTTGCAGGAGCGGCTCAAAGGGTAATTATCTGTAATCTGACCTTTTTTCCTAAGGGAAATAATAATAATAATAATAATAAAACACAAAGGGGATACAAAGTAAGAATAAGATTCCTTGCTTCTATAAGTAAACAATCTTTATTATTTTTTTTTCCTAAGCACAAAAAGGACCCACCACATTTTATTTTTATTTATAAGAATGGGAAGAGAATTGGGTTGTGTTCCCTCCTCAATTCGACTTTAGCCATCTAGTAATCTTTATGGAACCTTCAAAGTTAGCCAATTGAAGGAAAAAAAAAAAAAAAGGGGGAATCCCTCATAAAATCTCAACCGTATAAGAACATGAGATGATATTTTTAATATAATATAATTAAAAGAGGGAAATTGAAAATTTCCAAAGGGGTGCATTAAGTGGCATAAACTATGGTAATATTTTACATTAAGAAACATAAAATATAATAACAAAAATTTTATAAAATTTTTGCTTTTATTTTATCTCTCATCCTTCTCTTCTAGTTTTCTGGACATCCTCCCTTTTTATCTCTATGTTTATCAAATTGGTTAAACAATCGGAAATCACCAACAAATTTTACACCTTTGCAGGATTTTGGCATTCATACGGCCAAGGGTCAACATCTTCATCTTTGGAAGACTTTTCTAAGTTGGAAGATTTTTCCAAGTCTAAAAGTTAAGTAACCTGCCTTCCCCATTGACCAAAAAAGGTAACCTCCCTTATATGATAAGTATATAACAGTTTACGAATTGGTCATTTAAAGATTGAAGTATATAACAGTTTTTTAAAATATTTATAGTAAATACCAGATTTACATGATAAACAATTTATTTACGTCAGATTTACCAAGTAAATGATGTATTGATATACGATAAATGATTTATTTACATTTTTATCAGGAAAATAATTTATTTAGGTCTTATAAATACATCTTTTACTAATTTTGTCATAGCAAATCAAAGTCCAATTTTGGGGCTAGGCTTCCATTTTATGTGGAGATAAAATTAACCTCAATTAAAATGCACACAATCCTCTCACTTGGTAACTACAATATATGTTAATAGTGTTTGAAGGGAATGACTACTACAGAACAAATTGATAATTTAAATAATGATTTAGGGACTTAAATAAGATTGAGCCTATAGTTCGTGAACCAAAAAACAAAGTTAACCGTTAATGTTATTGTCACTTATTTTATGAAGGTTAATTAGTTTTTGATAAGTTATGGAGGTAAATTAGTTTTTTATTATTATTTATTATTTATTTTTTTTGTAGAATGTCCCACTGTCATTTAAGTTTTTTTTTTCCTTTTCCTTTTCTTTTATTCCCTTAAGTTTATAATGATTCTCTCGCTCTTTCTTTCAATTCAAAAATTTGTTCTGTAGACTTACGTGGCCTCATTCATCTCCCTCATCGTTCTGTGTGTGAAAGCTGTTACTTTTTCTTGGTTACAGATGTGTGTTTTCTCTCTCTCTTTCTCTCTTTGTTCATAATATATACAATGATGTTGTTATGATCAAGCTATTCTTTTGGGCCCATTTATAAATTGTAGCTTCCTTCTCTCTCTTCTTCGTATCATTTGAGAAAAATACTTAAATAATCACAATTTTTCATTTATTTCTAACATGAAACAAATTTTCTATTATTAATCAATATAACACAAAATTTTTAGTTAAATTTAGTTTTATTTTATGTGATATTGATCTAGTGTTAATTTTTTTATGTCATATTAGTGCAATGGTTTCTAAATTTGTGTCATTTAGATACTTTTTCCAGATCATTTTTACAATATTAAAAAAAATACATGTAAGATTTTAAATTATTTAAAACAAATAACAGTAATAATAAATTTATGAAGTAAATAATTATACTTAATAATTATTAATGCTACTTTGATTTATAGAGGTTTTAATTAATCCTTGTACTTTTGAACAATTTTTTATTTTTTATTTTTAATTTTTCCATGGGGTCGGGCAATTAGGGGGTGTTTGGGTGATGAGTTTAAACTCATCACCATCAACTCAATTTTTGTCTTTTTCCCCAAAAGTTTTTTGTCTTTTCTGAAAAAGTCAACAAAAATCACTATTTAAACTTACAGATTTCAACTCAAACTCATTCACCAAACACCCCCTAAAACTCAAATGAATCATAAGTGAATTAACACCACAAAATTTATATTTGGACGTATTTGATATTAGCGTATATATTTAAAATGAGAGGACGTTTAACTTCACTTACATGGTCTAATTTACTACTTAATTCAAAATTCAGAATATAGTATTGGGATATCTAATACGACAAGAAACCTGCTTCCTAATAGTTGATTGTGTTACTTCCTGATTATTAGGATGGTAGACCGGTGCCTTTGTTTTGGCAATTAATCTCAAATTCTCATAGGTCGCACATTAATTAAAGTGTTAATGGAACTCATAGATAATGATGTAATTACAGAAGTCAAACTGAATCAATACTGAACTATAATTATGATCAATATTCTTGATAGAGGGTTATATCACATGACAAAATGGTTATATTGCTTTACAAAGCTTTTTGCTACAAGCTTTTCATAAATTAGCGTATAAATTCTTATTGTGGAACTTTGATTAGATGATATTTAATTGGTTAATCAAAATTAAATACAAACTATTAGAATTTCAATTATGTAATTCCATTTAATACTCTTGCTCCATAGATTCTTTGGATGAATTAATAGAATACTCTTAAATGCTTTACAGTTCTTTTCAGGTTCTATTTACGGAAATATTGGGCTAAAAAAAGAAAATTTCACCTCTTCAAAAGTGGTACAACGAGTGGAATATTCTTTTTGTACAGAAGGCTGACCTTCTATCATATTAAGAGCTTAAAATACCTTTTTGAGGCATGGCAGTCGTACAAAATCTCTTGGGCACAGTCGTCAAGAGATTTTGAGGCGTGGACCAAAATACCTTTTGTACCTTTTGCATCATATTCAACATCATATGAGCCTTCTATCATATTATGATGACATCATATTATATTCAACATCATATGAGCCTTATATTCAACATCATATGAGCCTTCTATCATATTAATGAATATGATGACATCATATTATATTCAACATCATGTGAGACTTCCATGATATTATATTCAACACACGTATTTTATATAAATGAATATGATGACATCATCATATTCAACATATTCAACACATGCATTATATATATATATATGTATATATATATATATATATTGTGTGTGTGAAATAAATGTGTTTTCCTTTTCGTTTTCTTTTATTCCCTTCAAGATTGAAAAGCTTCTCTCCCTCTCTCCCACCTCTGCATCCTCTTTCTTTCTCTTCAACAAAATTTTCCTTTGTTCTGTAGACTCATGTGGCCTCATTCTTCTCCTTTTTTGTTCATCTCCACTCATCGTTCAGTCTGTGGAAGCTGTCTATCATAATACTTTTTCTTCAGGAGTTTCTTTTGGTTACAGATGTATGTGTTTTCTCTCCCTCTCTCTCTTTGTTCATAAGATATATAATGATGTTGTTATGATCATGCTATTCTTTTCACTTCAAGTATGGTATATGATTAATGTTCTTGTTTTGATTTGCATTGAAACTTTTTCTCCATGTCTTCCATCATTGACGACTGCCATGCCCATTTCTCCCACGGCGGCTCTAACGGCGCTGTTTTCTTTTTCCTTCCTTTTCTTTTTTTGAGGCCTTTGGCAAAAAATTCTCACTTCGCTACTCCAACTCCAGTTGGAGTTTTTTCTTTTTTTGGGGGTTTTTTTTTTTCTCAAACTTTCCACAATTCAATATCAAATCTACATCTCTTTTTCAATATTAATAATAATAATAATAATAATAATAAACTCCAAAAGTCAAAGTCCCTGATATTCCGAACCAATTTTCTTAACGTAAAATCTTCATGTTTCCTTTCTTTTTCTTTTCTTTTTTTTTTTTTAAAGAAAATATATAAATTTCACCTCTCCAAGTTCTATTAACATTTTTTCCAAGCAATTTCTTTCAATATATATATATATATATATATTTTTTTTTTTTCTTGGATTAGAAAACAAAAATTTGTAGATGCACTTGAGATCTGTTAAAAAATTTTCCAGCTAAAATATTTAATTGGGAGACAAAACCACTGGTTTTCTATTTTAATTTTCTGTCTTCTATATATACATATTATATATATTTATATATTGGTTTAAACGTTCAGGGGAATCTCACATGGAAATCCAAAGGGGTTTTTTCTCTCTCACACACACATATCACCTATGTATAGTTGTATAAATGTACAATATGAATATATATGGAATTCTCTGCCGTATAGCGCCAGACGTCCGGCGGGGAGGGAGGGAGAGAGAGAGAGGAGTGCGCCCGTTGCCATCATCACCTCTCCCCTTCCCCTCAACCCTCCGATCCTCCCACTCCACGCACAGCTACATGCTGGCCGTCCAAGTTCGCCTTCTCCGACCCGCTCCGCCTGATTTGGCACGTCGTGGTTGCGCCACTCGTCTGGCGGACGAACCCGTTAGACGTGGAGGTCGGCGACAGCGTCGTCGTCGCCGGGATGAGTGCCAAGTTAGGCGGAGTGGGTCGGAGAAGGCATACGTGGACGGCCAGCATGTAGCTGACGTCAAGTGGGAGGATCGGAGCGTGGAGCTTCATCTTGGATTTCTTTTGCTCGAGCTTTTCTGTCTTCAGTCATTACAGAAGAAAAAGAAAGCCAATAATTTTTTTTTTTTTTTTTGTTTTTTTTTTGTTTTTGTTTTTTGGGAAGGGGGACGACATAACGAGATGTCCGGCAAAAATGGGGCGGTGCCGGACACGAGACCCCCCGATGTATATATATAGTTATGTAAAACTTTTCAGGATATTTCACATGGAAATCCAGAAGTGTTTTCTTCATTTAAAAAAAAATCCTTAGGCTTGATTTAAAAATACAATGAAGTTCGCTACATATATGTATAGGAGACTCCCACTTCTGAAAAATGAATAGATCTAACTTTTACATATATTCATCTGATTGATGTACATAATTACAGATTTGTATATAAATGGTGCAATATAATATAATTGTATGTTTTGAGGCCAAAGTGGCCTAGCCCTTGAGCCTACTTCCCTTGGTTTGAGATTCATGTATAGTTTTCCGTTTCCTTTGTTTTCATCTTGTATTCTGATCATATATGGCCGGTTGTATTTGGTAGGAGGGAACAGCATTTATTCATGTTTGGTTTTAGGGATTGTTGAAGGGGTCCGTAGTGGAGGAGATATGATTGGTGGCAATTTTTGCATCATTATTTATTTATTTATTTTTCTCAATATCATGCGTTGATGATGCTATATATCTGTCTGTATATGCCTTTTGTTTATTATGATTATTGTAATATTTGTTGTAGTTTTCAAATTCATGTGTTGACTAATTGTTCATTTCGTTTATTTATTTTTGGTAGTTTGGAAAGAATGTCGTACAACATCATCATGCCTATAATTGCCATATTTGCCACCTTCATACAACTGCAGTTTCAGTCACCAATTGACACACGCTCTGGCAGGATCATTTCTGCGTTTCTGGTTGCTTTACTCGCCTATGGTTTTGTCGAATATTTCCTAGCAGCATATCGAAACGACGACACTGAACTGATCCGGTTTCTGAGAGAAAACCGCCTGTTCTTTGGAGCTTTTTCATGCGTTTTGCTCTTGCATATTCTCTCCCCCATTGTTGGGTGGGTGACAAGTGTCGTCTGGATTTGTTATGTAGTGAAGAAAGCTTCTGATGAAATGGTCTACCATAACGTCTCAATTGCTGACATTCTGCGGCTGGTGAGAGATGCATCTTTTAAAGTACTTGACAAGTTTAAACATGCATTTCTAGGCGGCTCACCGGAAGATGAACGGCCTCCAGTTTGATACTGTCCCTGCACCTTGTTTTACGCATATGTATGTTGTGATAAATAAGTTACTCAGCTTCCTGTTTGAAATGAGAGTTTGTATTCCTTGGTTTGGTTCCACAATATTACTTCATGAGTTGTATAATTATAGTTATGGAAGCAAAATGTCTAAATGCTGTAGGTTCCATGTTTGTATGTAATACTTATACTTGGGATAAACTCATCTTTATATAGAATCTGCTGGTTCTACATATATATGTGATGCTCGAGGGCTTGACACACACACAAACACACACACACACACACACACACACACATATATATATATATATATATGTAATGATATGCTTTGTTATGAGAATATTGGTGCTCTTCGTAACTGATTTTTATTTTTTTGCAACATTTTCTTAATTACCTTTGATTTGAGTCTAATTAAGGTCATTTTGATAGTAAACAATAGATAGAAATAAAAGAATTATAAAAATTTTGATAGCTAGTACTATTGAGCAAAGAAGCATCATCCTTGAAAAATTTATTTAGGATGGTGTCAAATTTTGAATCAAGAATATTCTAGGAAATCTTGTGTCTACATCTTTATTAATTGGAATGTGAGTAAGAAACTAGCAAGTTGATAAGGGGTAAATCCTGAGTAAAGCTGATATATAACAGAAGGAATAATGATGAATTGAAGAATTAAAGGAAGCAAAACTACTTCATTTTAGGAGCCTTTTTGGATGTTTGCTTTACATCCATCATGATTTTGCATGGAGAAAATCATGCATCTCAGACCCCACCATCAAGAAAGAAAGATATTTTGTCTTCAATTTGCGACTATATAACATGCTGGTGCCTTGTTAACATCTCACTTAAAAAAAAAAAAAACACTAATTAATTAAATTGAACACCCCATATTAGCATGTCGCAAACAGTAATTAATAATGAAAAGATCCAAAAGGGATGATTATTTAATCACTCGGTTAAGCTAGTAATCAATAGAATATCCTTATAACTAGTTGGCCCTTACTTTATAAAGATCCATCTCCATAAAATATGAAAAGATTAAAAAACCTAAATAAAGTCAAGTTACCTAATGTCCACGTAGAAGTGGCCAATGCAGATCTCACCCTACATGTTTCTATATAATAGCAAAATGCAATAATAGAATCTAGCATCGCACTAAAAGTGTAATAACAATATTTAAAAGAACCAAATCTCTTTATAAAAATTCCTACATATATACATATATTGTGACAGTCATTAGCCCCTACAAGAAAAATGGTAAGCTGCGTACTCCCACATTGTTTGTGAATTGATATATGTGATAGTTCATAAGTAGAGAGACCACTTCCTAATGGTACAAGACCTTTTGGGTGAGTCCAAGAGCAAAACCTTACAAGTACGAGGTTCAAAGCGAACAATATCATTCTAAAGGGAGACATGGGTCGTTACAGATAGTATTAGAGCCTACACCCAATCGGATGAGACTCTTATAAGTCTCGGATCTGATTTTCATGTTAGTTTCTTGGCTCCTAAATCCCTTATAAATAAAATAAAATAAAATAAAAATGGTAAAAATAATAATAAAAAGCAGCAGAATGGTGCTCTACGGCCTCGACGATCTTGGTAATATGAATTAATTATTACAAAGTTAGTGGAAAACAATCGGGTTTCTTTCCCAATATTATGTAATTCTTCAATCTCAAGGCTCATATTGTTCCTTGATCTGTTATTCAAATCAAGGCTTTCTGATTATTCCAATACCAATTCATACGTTTATGCGCATGGATTTAGCGTTAGATTTTTTTTTTTTTCCTTTTCCAATTTTCCTTTTTATTAAGAGTTTGACTGTAACTAGAACCATTCTAAGTGAAATTACTCTTCAAGATTATCTCCAAGATTTTTTTTTAATGATATTACTATCAAGATTTAAATAAACAGCTTCCTTTAAAAGAAAAAAGAGATAATTACGACTGGTACCACTTTCTTTGAAAATAAATTCATTTCTACAATGCATCATTCTTACAAAACACGTCTCTAATATTATATATGTATTTATAAATATTTATCTATACTAAAGAAAAAGACAAGCCTCCATATATTTTCAAAAACATATTAAAAAACAGATTATTCATACTTTTATAACGTATGTTTTCTACGTTTTGAAGCTATTATTTACATTCCTACTTTCAAAGGAATATAAATATAAATATAAATAAACATAATAGCTAATTAAAATAACAAGGTTATGAAAAAGCAACAACGTTATAAGTTGAGCTGTTGAAGACATTTTTGTTTTTATAAATGACATATGAACTATACAAACTATCTCATTCTTACCTCTAATATTTAATTTTACACAATGCCCTGCATCAAACTTTTTCATTGTTTACATAAATAGTCACTTTGTTTGTATTCTGTCAAAAAATTGATAGAAATTGAATACATTTTGTTTAAATGAATTTCGATTGTAGGTAAAATTGTAACTAAAATTTAATTTATTTTTACTTTTTTAATGAAATTACACCTCAATTATAGTTATTTTGAAAATAAATTATATATATAAGAGTTTTCAATGATTACTTTTTTTTTTTTTTTTTTTTTTTTTTTTTTTTTGTAATCGTTCATGGTTACAGACAAAATTATAAAGAGTAGTATATGCCTTAATTGTATTTGACGATGTGTCATTTTTAATGACTTTCTGTAATGGGTAAAAAAACTGGTTTACCCTAAACATTAATTAAAGAAAATTTAAACTAAACATTAGGTACAAACAAAAATGGACAAATGAATTCTGGAATCAAAATCTAGCTTTGATGATGGAATGCAGTGCTTTCCTTTTTAATTTTAATTTTCTTTTTAATTTTGTTTCAAAAAAATTTTTTTTTTCTCTCTTCTCATAAGCTTCTGTTTAAAAAAATTTCATAGTTGGCCAAAATACATCCTTCATTGACGCATATAAAAATTTCATACAACCATCGAATTCATATACTTGAATTTTTTATTTCTTCCCATTTATACGAGTGCCTAAGTTTTTTGAGCTCTGTAAAATTAAATGACCTCATACTTAAATACTGGTTATTAAAAAATATTTATAGTTAATAGGTGGTTGGATATTCATATGTGCTTGATGGGTGGTTAGGTTGAAAGGTTGAAGGCCTTTGGTGATTATATCTTCTGTTTATTTGTCCCTTTGTTGTTTTCGTTGTTGTCTAATTGCCTCTAATATTTTCCTCCATAATAGAATTTTTTCTTACACGGAGTTTTTTTTTAAGAAAAAAACTGCAGCATATGAAGCAACAAAAAAACAATAAAGTGAACAAAAAAATGGAATGAAAATAATTAGGAATGAGATTTAAAAGTTAGAGAACAAATCCTAGTATTAATTTAAATAAAAAATATTTTAGAAAACCTATATAACAGGTTAAGAACAAGTTACCCGTCTACATCATATTTAATGAGCTTTATATGTTCAATGCTTATTAATTGTCATAAATGTTTTTTGTCAACTATCCAATTTGTTACAGCCTTCTGATTTATGTCGAAGACTCAAATAATAGTAACTACCGATCGATAAATATTGGAGTAACTAGAAACCACACCTAATTATATATTTATCGAAGATATATAACATCATCAGAGATTTTTTGGAGATATTATTTTCCTCTAAAAAATTAGTAATAATAATTTTTGTCCTTTTCTTTTATAGGGGAATTATTTTAGTCTTAGTTAAAGCTCATGTGGTCGAATATATTCAATATCCATCCAATTCTTGATAGAATATGTACATAGGGGTCATCACTTAACAATTAAAAAGTTAGAGGTTGTGTTACTAGTAAAAGTTGGGGCTAGAGATTAGGGGCATATTTGGTATACTGTATTAGCCCTCCGTATTGTATTATTTAAAATAATACAATATTTAGCAATATTTTTGTATTGTATAGTTTACTAAAAAATCAAAAATAAATTCAATACGGAATGTGATATCTTATATGACAAAAAGCTTCTGTATTAGGCTGTCTTGTATAATTTAATCCAAATAATTATATTCAAAACCAAAATATAATAGATTTTAATATGGAGGTCTAGTCAGGTTTCTAGATAAGAGTTAAGGTTGGGAGGTTGGACTTCGGGACGGGGGTCAGGGTCAGGTTTCATCACGAGGGTCGGGGTCGGGTTTTGAGGTTAGGGTTGTGGTCTGGTTTCAAGGTCAAGGTCGGGTCGGGTCATGTTTTAAGATGGAGGTCGGGGTCAAGATTCGGGATGGGGGTTGGGGTTGGGTTTTGTGACGGAGATCAGGGTCGGGGTCGGGTTTTGGGACATGATTTAGGCTCGAGTTTCAGGACGAGGTTCGGGTCAGGTTTCAGGAAGTGGGTCGAGGTCAGGTTTCAGGATCGAGGTCGGGGATGGGTTTCGAGTTTCACACCATTCCTACATTAGGTGTATAATTTAGGAATATTTTGTAAAAATAACACACCCCCCCCCCCCCTCCCTTTTTTTTTTAACCGTTGAAGATTTAAAACAAAGACATTGCTACGACAACATTCTTTAAAAAAACGACGGCTCGTTTCCAACCAAATATTCTTTAATCCATACAGGTATTAATCAAGAAAATAAGAATAAAAGGTAAATAAAAGATAAATTAGCCGATACATTAAAACGAGCGAAGAGCATTAGATGAAATTTGCCGGTTTATTCTAACAAGTGAAGAGCATTCCCTTCTTTCTTTGTCTCTATTCTCCAGAAATAATAGATAATTTGCATTTATTCTTTCTTTCAAAAAACGACAAAAAACGACAACCAAGAAACCAAGAAACTGTGAGATATATATATACACAAGCGACATAGTTGGTAGCTATAAACCAGAAAAAAGCTCTCATCTGTTTCTGTTTCTGTTTCTTCTTCTTCTTCTTCTTCTTCTACTTGTGAGAAACTAAAACAATGGGGTTAGAGAAAGAAGCCGGAATCGATGGGAAGAAAGAAATCAAACGGCCAGATGATGACCATCAAGACCCGAATATTGATCATGATCATGATCAACAACACAAGATGAATATCAACCACGGTGATCAACAAGTTCAAAATCAAGATGATGATCAAGATAAAGCTCTCAGCGGTCAGAAGAAACCTCTCAATGTACCACCCAACACCAACAAGAACAAGAGAAAAGGCGTTGATATGATTGATGATGATTTCTCAAGTATTGCTACACCGAAAAGGCAGCGGGGACTAAGTCTGTCTTCTAATTCTCCTAAAACGACTCTTCCTACAGATCATCTACACTTGCTAAAGACTCCGAAGCTATTACCTCGGAATCGGCCGCCCATCCCCAGGAGACATACAAGCCAAATTCAGGACGTGGTCAATACATATGCAAGGATTGCAAGACATCGTTTCCATGTGGCCAAGCGCTTGGAGGTCACACGTCAAGGGTACACATCGACACGAACATCAAGATCGACAACCACTTGTCTAGTACTGATGTTGATGCTGATGAGGCTGATGATGATGAGAACGATGATGATGAGGATGATTGTTCGCCGTTCGTTGATGAAAGAATGCGAAATGTTGACAAGGATGATGGTGGTGGTGGTGGTGGAGTTGGTCGAGTTAATGATTCTGCTCGGAGTGGTGGTAGTAAGATTGTTCATGATTTTGATCTCAACGAAATTCTAGCTTTTTGAGGATTGAATTAAAGAACTGATTGTTTGTTAATTCTGGGAATTATTTCGGCTATTATTTATTTTTTCCTTTATTAAGTGATATATTTGAGAGGACAAATCTTTCGTTCTTGAGGGTGGGGTCAGGCACATGTGATCTGGTGTTGATTTTCTACATGAATTCTGTATAAAGTATTCAAGATTGATGTCGTATTCTTGTATTTCATTTTGTATAGAGTTTTAAAGTACTTTTCATTCGTATGATTTTTCAATTTATGCTCATTTTTGTTCTTTTTGTTGCATGCATACACACACACATATATACACACACACATTATATATATGTATATTCATATGGAATTAAAGATTAAGCCAGGACCGTCAAGGAATTTTTTGCTCCCGAGGTGGCTAAGAATTAGTTTACCAAATTTTGTTTATTGATTGTAGCGACATATTCCTGTCTGTACAGTTTTTTGCGCTAATTTTGAGTGAATGGAAAATGTGAACCAACAGCTACAAGGAGCTGAGCTACGTACCTATGAAGATATGATATGCTATGGACATTTTGTGGTTCTGCAACTTTTGTTTTTTATGTTGACCACAGAATTTGGAACGATTTACATACCATGGTGAATTTCAAATGCACCTTTTGTTTGTTGGTTGTTTGGTTATCGTTTTCGGTTTTAGTTATTTGCTATGTAAGAACAAAGAGTGGACAAGTTGATTATGCAACGTTTTATCTTATCTCTGTTTCTATCATTTTCGTCTATATATGTTTGTGAAATTACGCATCTGTCTTCTGTTACTATTTCGTGTATTTGTCAAAAATCACATAGTAGACTAAGCGAAAATGCACGTTCTTTGAGAGTACAATTGTGTTATTCCTAAAGGGATCCCGATTTTGTGAACCAACCTTGCTCATTTCATGGCTCATACAAAATTGGCTGAAAGTTTTTAAATAATTTTGCTTTTCTGATGCATCACATGCAGCAAAATTGGATGCGATTTGGAATCGTCACTGTCTAATCGGATATTAATCATGAGAGTCAAATGATTTTTTCCTTCGGCCCTGTTGTTTGTTCCCTTACATCTTCACTTGATTTTGTTCGATTTACATAATATTTTAGATCAAACTTTTTAAGTTTTTTTTTTTTTCCCCCAAAAACAAATCGACATCTTTTTTCGCTGCTGGTAAAAAATGGAGCTCCTTTATTGATGTTAGACTTACATAGTATTAGAATATTAGGTAGTCCATTGTGTTGCCCTGACTCACAAGTCATGTGCCGAGGACTAACACCTCGTATTTTTCTGGTCAACCGAGCTATCACTCTCTGCGAATATTGACTTTTCATACAATTATTGTTTTAGCGCAATATCAACAAAAGTGAAAAACAAGGGTGTAAAATTGAACTTTTTGAAACGATTGTATAAACTCTGTAATTATTCAATTTAATGGTGCCAAAATAAGAAAATACGGGGGCCAAATAATAACTATTTAAAACTAATTTGATCCTCATCAGGGTCAGTATCATTTCTCTTGATTCAATCTCTTTTGTAGATTGAAATTGATGTAATTTCTATTCTATTGATTCATTTTGTTTGAAGCTTTTCTTTCACAATTCAATTGTATGAAACTTTTCTATTCTATTGATGTAATCTCTTTTGTTCCTTGATCAGTAATTCAATTCAAGGCTTTCTGATTATTTCAACACCAATTCACGAGTTTATATGTACGGATTTACTGTTATATATATATATCTTTTTTTTTTTTTTCATTTTCTTTTTGGTTGAGAGTTTTACTGTAACTAGAACCATTCTAAATTCAATTATCTCCAAGAATATTTGTTTAAAAAAGTAAATTTACTCTCATGAATTAAATAAACAGCTTCATTTAAACTGAAAAAAAAAAGGAGATATTAGGACTGGTACCACTTTCTTTGAAAGTAAATTCATTCCTAATATTTTCAAAGATATATTAAAAAAACAGATTATCAATACTTTTATAGCACATGTTTTCTACGTTTTGAAGTTATTATTTACATTCCTACTTCCAAAGGAATACACATATAAATTAACATAATAGCTTAAATAAAACAACTAAGTTTTGAAAAAGCAACAATGTTATAGGTTGAACTGCTGAAGACATTTTTATTTTTATTAATCACTTATACAAACCATCTTATTCTGACCTCTAATATTTAGTTTTACACGACGCCATGCCTATCTTTTTTATTGTTTACACAAATAGCCTCTCTGTCTAAAAGATTACACAGAAATTAAACATGTTTAGTTATACTAATAAAATTGTAACTAAATTTTTTTTTTTAATGAAATTATACCTTGAATAGAGTTATTTTTGGAAGTAAACTATATATCTATCAAAGGTATACAACATCATCACAGATATTTTAGAAATATAATTTTCCTTTAAAAAATACATAACAATAATTTAGTACAAGCACACGTGGTCAAACACGTTCAACATCCATCCGATTCTTGATAGAATACCAGTGTAGGGATCTTTGCATAACAATTAGAAATTAAGACGATGTGTGATGTGTAAAATTGAAAGTCAGTGACCAACTTGAGGTTGATGTATAATTTAAGGATTATTTGTAAAATTAAACTTTTTTGAATGGATTAACTCTATTTTTGTTTTTAAAAAAAGAGATAACCTTTCAAGATTAAAAACAAAGACACTGCTTTAAGAAAACAAAAATCATCATAAAACGGCAAGTCGTTTCTAACCAAATTTTCTTTAATCGAACCGGTTTTAATCAAGAAAATAAAATAAATAAATAAAATTAACCGGTTCATTATAACCCCTGAAAATCATTCTCTTGTTTTATTTTTTGTCTGTAGAAATAATAGAGAAGTTTCATTTTTTTTTTTTTTTTTCTATCTTAAAAAACGACAATCTTAAAGAAAACGACAACCAATAAACCAAGAAACCGTGAGATATATACCTACACAAGCGACATTAGTTGGTAGCAATAAACCAGAAAAAAGCTCTCACCTGTTTCTGTTTCATCATCTTCTTCTTCTTCTTCTTGTGAGAAACTAATACAATGGGGTTAAAGAAAGAAGCTGGAAATGAGGGGAAAAAAGTAATTAAACGGCCAGACGATGATCATCAAGACCCGAATACTGATCATGATCATGGTCAACAACGCATGATGATGAATATCAACCATGGTAATGAACGAGTTGAAGATAAAGCACAAGCTTGAACTCAATACTAAATTCACGGGTGTATTACAGACTTAACAAGCAAAATTAATCACGAAAAACGGAGTAAACTGGTGGTATACTCAAGGTAACCCAAGGATTTTCTTTACCAAAAATCTGGGCAGCTTATTGTCAGTGATTTGTAGGCCACTTTTGGACCATTTAGAGGTCAACATGGGCTTCGTACTCAACAGAGAAAATATAGACCCAAGTGTTAGGAACGTTTTTGCAAAAAATAGTGATCCTGAATTTCCGACCCTACGGTGTTGTTTGGGACGTTTTTCCAAAACCTGTGCAAGCAGATTATTTTTTTTATTTTTTATTTTTTTTTATTTTAAAGGTAAGCAACAAATTTGTTTTCGAGGAAACGGGACACTTACGGGCCGAATCAGATTTCGAACTAAACATGAAAGTTTTAGAACATTAAAAATGAACGTTTTCATGGAGAAAGTTTTGTCATATTGTTGACGAATCTTAAGATATAAATTTTTACACAAAATTATAAAAATAGGCAAAAGGAGGATTTATTTTTACATTATTTAATAATTTTCGAAACTTGGACTATTAGTCCTCGATAGCAAGTTTAAAAAAAAATAAAAAATGATCTTCATTTTCTATGTTGAAATACGATGAAGCTGACATGACCAACAAAGACCTCTCAAATTTATTTCACAAACAAATAAGTGTAAAAGTGGATAGTTTTAAAAATGAGTTTTTTAACTCAACATCGATCTTCCAAAGTTCAAATAATATATATATTTTTTTTGAAAAAACTCAATTCAAGCCTAGAAGTGTTTTAAAATGTTTGAAATCAAATTATTATGCTCAGGTCTAAGTGTTGAGACAGCTCAAATAAAATTTCATTAAAAAAAGAAGAAGAAGAAGATGAAGAGAGAGAGATATTGGACTTATACACATATCGGATGTAATATCCAAAATTTTTACGAACTCATGATTTTCTTGTATATAAGAAATCTAAAGCTCGTATTATGTGTTTATGTGCAATTTTATGAAAATTATGAATACCAATACAAAATTCATAGTTTTATCAGTATGGAGTTAAGTTCTCGGTAAATTAATTACGAGACTCCATAAGAGGCCTTTTAAGGAAAAATGCCTGACGGAATTTCATAAATTTATGATGGTCAAAGTTTGATCGAAAAAGTCAAAGTTGACCAGAATAGTCAAAGGTTGACCAAAGAAGTCAAACCTAAGACGGTACTGTGATACGATAAGCAGTATAAGAAATATACTGTGAAAACCGTCTTTACAGACAAGATAGTAGAATTAAGTTTTAAAACCACCATAGAAAAATCAAGCACCTAAAATAGGATATTAAGGGGCAAAGGGCTTTAAATAAAAAGAAAAATTTTTATACAGTCCAACTACACACAGATAAATTTTGGACTGCAGTTCAGTATAACAGTACTGGATTGTACTGTGTATTAGTAAACACAGTATTGAAAATATCTGTGTTGGTTTAAAATGGACTGCTTATTGGAGAAAGTAGACAAACGAGGCCTTAGTGTGACATCATTTTTATTTGGATTTATGACATCATAATTCCATTAACCAATCTTTTAAAGACAAGTGTCTTGTTCTAGAACATTCTCCCTTGTTCTCCAAGCTTCATGGGCAGCCACATGGAGGGCTATTGTGCAAATTTTTGTGCAATTAATTTTACACCAAGGACTTATGAGCAAAAGGTGAACCAAAAAGTTTTGCAAAAAAGTCCAAAAACTCACCTATAAATAGGCCAAGGTTGTGGTCGGTTTTTGGTCCAAAAAAATTCAGAAAAACAGCCAAACTCTTGCCATTTTCCCTCTCCAAAAATCTGCAATCTCAAGTGGGTGATTGAGTGAAGAAAAAAATTGAGAAACTTAGGGGTTTTGATGTTATAGTCTTCGGTTTTCCCTAGTAAGTTCAAGCCAAAAATTTTGACAGTTTTTGTGCCCAATTTTAGGGGCCAACAGCCGGCTGCCAAGGGGGGGTGAGTGAGTGAGAAAATTTGGATTTAGGAGTGCTTAGTTTAGGTGCAAGCAGCCACCAAGAATCAGCCAATTTTGGTGCCAATTGGTGCAACAAAACCGGCCTTGGATGGTGTCCTAGGAGGAAAATTTTTGTGACCAAACCCTAGCCTCAATTTCTTCAATAAATCAAGGTAAACCATTCTAGACCTTAATCTCTTTCAATTAAGCATTCAATTTGAAATTTACATGTATTTCAAGTTGAAATTGTAAGAGCATAAGCTCAATTTATTTTGTGCCCAAAGTTAGGAATCTAGGGTTGTGCTTGATTAGGAATTAGGGGTGGTTTGATTTTTATGTGCATGCTTGCTTTAATTTTCTTAATTTGCATGCTAAATACTAGTTTATTATATGTCCCCAATCTGCCCTAGTGTTGGTGAATGATAATTTTGTGCTAGGTTGCTAGAATTTAACTAGTATGCTTGTTAAGTTTTGTGCAACCAAAATCATGCAACTTAGTTGATCCAATATCAATTAGGTTTGCATGGTGGTGTTAGAAATTGTGATTAAAGAAAATTTACGCTAGAAAACCGCTGCATGTGTGTATTAGAGCTCCTGCGGTGGCTGGTTGAGCTAGATCCCACGTTTAGGACGTAAAACGAACTCTAAACCGAAAAACTGCCAGGCTCGGGTGGATCCTGACCAGTTTTATGGCAAGCCAATTTTGAGGCCTTTAGAGGCCGAATTAGGAGAAACTCAAAACATGAAAGTTGTAGATTAGGGTTTTTCCTAGGGGGCTGCGTGTGCAGTTTTTCAAAATGAGGCTCCAATGGCCTCCGTTTTTATAAAAAATCCGAGGCTGGTCTGCCCAGACCCAATTAACATGATCAGCCAGTTTCAAACAAATACTGACAAAAATACAAGCAGAACTAGATTTTTCGTAAAACATGAAAGTTTTAGAATTTTTCGAGAGCTACAACTTTCATGAAAACAAGTTTTTCAAATTCGGAGTGGATCTATAAAACTAACACTGTTTTTACGAGGGGTGTGCAGGGAACCGAAAAATCCTGCACATGAATTTTTACAAACATTCCCGAAAAACTGTATTTTGTTTAAAATCACTATTTTAAGTATAAAAACTGTTCCAAAGGTAGTTTTCAACCTTAAATGACTTTTATAAAGATCCATTTCAAAAATATGAATTTTTACAAGAAGATTAAGGAAATTTTGAAGCTAATTACACAAGATTTCCACAAAGTAAGAAAATAGAATTTTTGAGATAAAATTGTAAACAAGCCGATTACGGACAGTAACCGGGAATAATACCCGAGTTACTGGGCTTAGCCTCAAAGCCCAAGGTTGACCATAGTTGACCAAGGGTTGACCATTAGTTGATCAGATATCGACATTAACCTAACAGTTATTTAAGGGTTACCCAATGTAATCCTATAGGATACCAAGACATGTGTAGGGGGACATATAACTAGAATGTTGGATAGGTTACCAACTTTTATAGGATTCTTATCCTATGTTCTTTTAATAGCAGGAAGGAACCTGCAATTGCAATCCGAGTTAAGACATCAGGACCCGGAATCTAGCAGATCAGGCAAGTATCGAACCTCGCCTACAGTATGAAAATAGTAAAAACTATTTTCAAGTATACTATATTTTCAAGTATACATGCTATATTGTGCTATGATGTGAAATGTTATGCTATGGCTATGATGTGCTAAGTTATGTTAAGACATGTTATATCATGTTTACAAAAGTGCCATGTTTACAAAAATGCCATGGTTTCAGAAATGCCATGTTTACAAAAATGCCATGGTTTCAGAAATGCCATGTTTACAAAAATGCCATGGTTTCAGAAATGTCATGTTTTCAAAAAAAAATGCCATGGTTTCCAGAAATGACATGTTTTCAAGAAGGCCATGTTATGGCAAATGTTGAGAATGATATGACGTAGTGACATCATGAAGCATGTTCACTAATGTTAAATCACATGGTAAGATAATCAAGTAAGGTGTCGTACCAACCTCCCGTGATCGTGGAGGCTACATGTTTCAGTGGTGATATTTACCTTCCGTGATCGAGATCCGTGATCGTGAAGGGTCAAGTTATAATTCCCAGAACTGTTAGGGCCTTGCAAACCCTAGCTTTGTCTGGAGGCTGCGCGCTTTTGGTACGGACACTATGGGCCCACATGTTGAGACAAGATAATAAGGATTGAGTCTATAATAAAACATAAGACATTCAATCAATCATAAATGGTTCATGCATGAGTTTCGTGATGATTGGCATGTTTCTTTTTAAAGATGTTTGAAATATTTTGTGAGATTATGTTTGAACTTGCTGAGCGAAAGCTCACTCAGATATTTCATACTGTAGGTAAGAAGCCTGCAGCTTAATTGGTGGGCTATGCGGACGATGCGGCAGGTGAAGGGCGGTGTGGGATACCACTACGCAAAATTTTCCGCATCCAATTTTCAGAAAATATGTTAATATTTCAAAAGTAAATTATGTTTTGTTATATGTGTGAAGTTTGAAGACACGAGAAGGTATTTTCAGTATAGTCTGTATGTATGACAAGTTTTTCACTACAAGATAACTTATGTGAATATGTTTTAAAAAAAAAAATTTATCTCAAATTTTCAAGTAAAGAACAAGTACGTATGGTGTCGACCTGGCTTGGGAAGTCGGGGCGTCACAGTTTGGTATCAGAGCGGTATCCTGCCAGCCTACTTCACTTCGCCTCACATCGCTCCGCAACGGTCCAAGTAAGTTATGTTGTTTTCTTACTATTAGAATTAGTTAAGATCTTATGGGTATAGTAAGTATCTTCCTTCAACGATCATGCTGGAAAATGTTGGACACGGGGATAACGTTGGGTGGTGCCTTAGCTTGGTGACGGCAATTAGGTGACATACGGAAATAATCGAAAGTTTTATATCTTTCCAACAGTTATGGTTATGTACTCCTGATGTGAAGGAGATATGAACAAGATCATGATTAATTCAGATATGTTCATATTATACTTTTATATGGAAAGAAGATTATGGTTCTATATAAAAGAAATGATTTTATTAATTAATAAAAGAAGCTAAGTTTATTTCCTTATTTTCCGTATAGAGCCATGCCACCAAAGCGTAGAAGAGCACCGGTCCAAGACGTTGATCTTGCGGCCCAGCTGAATGAGCTAAGACAAATGATGCTAGCCCAACAACAAGAGATTGGGGGGCTTAGAGCTCAATTAGCTCAGCGGAATCAGGGACCTCCTAATGTAGAGGTACCACCAGCACCTGTGAATCAGCCTGCTGCACCAGAAATTCCTGATGCTGATCCAGTGATTCCGGAAAACCCTATAGCTCCTGAAGTGCCTGTTGCACCTGTGGCTGTTCCACCAGCACCCCGAGTTCGAACTCCGGAAGAATTATATGACAGTTTTCGGCGCATGAAGGCACCAGAATTTGAAGGTTCAACAAACCCAATTGACGCCGACAACTGGTTGATTGACCTCCAGGTTATCCTGAACTTCCTCAGGCTCAATGATCAAGAGAAAATCCTCTGTGCATCCTTTGTGCTAAAGAAAGATGCTCGCCTTTGGTGGGAAGCAGTCCAGATCCGGTGGGATGTTACCCAAATGACTTGGGAGGACTTTGTGGAGGAATTTAAAGAAAAATACTTCAACACCGAAGTTATGGAAGCTCAACAGGACGAACTCAGTAATTTTCGCCAAGGAAATCTGTCGGTAACTGAGGCAGTGCAAAAGTTTGAGCAACTAACACGTCTTTGTCCTCACCTCTTCAGTTCCGAAAGGGACAAAGTGCGAAAGATGATGAAGATGTTCCGCTCGGATTTAGCAGTGGTGATCAACAGTGGACCCTATCCACCAACCACCGTTGCAGATTGTGTCAGCCGAGCAGTTCGAGCTGAATACTGGGTAGGGCAGAACAGAGAGCAACGGGCTAAGTTTTTCCAGGAGAAGAGGGAAGAAAAGGCCCAAGTTAAGCAGAACCAAGTCAAGCAAGGCCAGACCTCACAACAAAAAGGTCAAGGAGGACCTTCGGGTCAAAACAACAACAGGCAATACGGCAGCAACCAACAGAAAAGAAAGTGGAATGCAGGAAGACAGGGGAATCAACAGAATTTTCCCCAGAAGAAAAATACTCCTGATAGCAACAATTATCCCACTTGTCAGAAATGTGGGAAGAAGCACCCGGGAGAGTGCCGTGCTGGAAACGGTCGCTGTTTTCTATGTGGCAAGGAAGGCCACTATGCTAGAAGCTGCAATCTCAATCCCCAGAGTCCGCAGAATCAACAGAGAGGACAGGGATCTCAACTTCACGCTGCACAGATGAAGCTCGAGGGACCTGCAATCTCTCAAGGCAGGCTGGAAGCTCCAGAACATCAAGGACGCATCTACGCCTATACAAAAGAGGATGTTCAAGCTGGACCTTCCACCGTGGTGACAGGTCAGCTTCCTTTTGCCCAACAAGATGCTTACGTGTTAATTGATTCTGGAGCTACGCATTCATTCACATCACCTAGGTTCGCTAAGAAACTAGGTAGAGCAAGTGATAGGATCGGAAGAACATTTAGGACTGCATTACCCTCCGGGGAGATTCTGTTGTCTGATTATTGGATACGTCACGTTCCAATAATTATATGTGGTAGGGAAATGTATGTCAACTTGATCGTCATTGACCTATATGACTACGATGTCATCTTGGGTATGGACTTCTTGGGGAAGTACAACGCCGTTATCAACTGTCCACGACGAACTGTCATGTTCAAGCCTATAGGAGGCGAGGAGTTTATTTTCAGAGGATCTACTCCAAAACAGCCAAAGATGTTTATTTCGGCGCTAAAGGCTAGAAAATTGTTGACAGAAGGATGTATGGGATTTCTAGCCAATGTGGTGGATAAGACGCAAGAGACTGAGAGCAGACCGGAAGAAGTACCGATAGTCAAGGAGTTTATAGAAGTTTTTCCCGAAGAATTGCCTGGATTGCCACCAGAACGAGAGATCTCTTTTGAGATTGAATTACTTCCTGGATCAGCACCAGTATCTAAGGCACCTTACAGGATGGCGCCTGCCGAACTTAAGGAACTGCAGATTCAACTGCAGGAGCTCCTGGATCGAGGATTCATTCGTCAGAGCTACTCACCATGGGGAGCCCCAGTTCTGTTCGTTAAAAAGAAGGATGACACTCTTAGGATGTGCATTGACTATCGGGAATTAAATAAGATAACCATCAAGAACAAGTATCCTTTGCCTCGAATCGACGATTTGTTTGATCAGCTGAGAGGAGCTTCAATTTTCTCGAAAATTGACCTACGATCCGGATATCATCAGCTCCGAATTAGGGAAGGAGACGTCCCCAAGACAGCTTTTCGTACGCGATATGGACATTATGAGTTCCTCGTTATGCCATTCGGATTGACAAATGCTCCAGCAGCCTTTATGGACCTGATGAATCGAGTGTTCAAGGATTACTTGGATAAGTTTGTTATCGTCTTTATAGATGATATTTTGATTTATTCAAGGTCAAAAGAGGAGCATGAGGAGCACCTAAGGATCACTCTGCAGATTTTGAAGCAAAACCAGCTCTATGCTAAATTCACTAAGTGTGAATTCTGGTTGGAGAAGGTCCATTTCTTAGGACATGTGGTCTCCAAGGACGGCATATCTGTGGATCCGGCTAAGATTGAAGCAGTAAGTGAATGGCCAGCTCCGAAAAACGTCACCGAAATACGTAGTTTCCTCGGCTTGGCGGGCTACTACCGACGTTTTGTTGAAGGATTTGCTAAGATTGCAGCACCGCTCACCGCACTTACACGGAAAGGAAAGAAATATGAATGGACTGAAAAGTGTGAAGAGCACTTCCAAGAGCTGAAAAATAGGCTGACTCGCGCTCCGATCCTCACAATTCCGAATGTGGAGGAAGGAAACTTCGTGATATACAGCGATGCTTCCAAGATAGGATTGGGAGCCGTTCTCATGCAGAATGGAAAAGTGATCGCTTATGCTTCACGACAGCTTAAGGATCATGAGAAGAACTATCCGACGCATGATTTGGAACTTGCGGCGGTAGTATTTGCGCTCAAGATCTGGAGACATTACCTTTACGGTATTAAATGCGAAGTTTACACGGATCATCAGAGTTTGAAGTATATCTTCACACAAAAGGAGCTTAACATGAGGCAAAGAAGATGGCTGGAATTGGTAAAAGATTACGACATCGACATCCGTTACCATCCAGGGAAGGCTAACAAAGTAGCCGATGCCCTGAGTCGGAAGTCGTCTTCCGCATTGATGTCAATTCAGTCGTTGGTCGAACCTCTTCAGAAGGAGCTAGTGGAAGCTGGAATAGAGCTTATCACGGGAAGTTTAGTTGCCCTAACCTTCCAACCTACCATTTTGGATGGCATGAAGGAACGACAAGAAGGAGATGCCTCGCTGCTCAGAATAAGAAACGAAGTCTTGGAAGGAAAGGAGTCGGACTTCAACATATCGGATGAAGGCATACTCTATCGGAAAAATAGATTATGCATTCCTAACGAGGACGGGTTGAAGGAGCGAATCATGAAGGAGGCTCATGAAACCCCGTATTCCGTTCATCCTGGAGCTACAAAGATGTACCAAGACTTGAAGGAAAGTTTTTGGTGGCCCAAAATGAAGAATGATGTTGCAACATTCGTCAGTAAATGCCTTACATGTCAAAGGGTGAAGGCAGAACATCAACGTCCAGGGGGAGAATTGCAGAAAATTTCCATCCCAGAATGGAAATGGGATCAAGTGACCATGGATTTTGTAGTTGGTCTACCCCGAACTTCCAGTGGCAACGACACTATTTGGGTGGTTGTTGATCGTTTGACAAAGTCTGCACACTTTATTGCCATCAAGCTTAGCTTTTCAGTGGAGCAGCTAGCAGAACTATACGTCGCGCAGATCGTTCGCTATCATGGAATTCCGAAATCGATTATCTCGGATCGTGATGGACGTTTCACTTCTAAATTTTGGAGGAGTGTACATCAAGCCATGGGTACAAAGCTTACTTTTAGTACGGCTTTTCACCCTCAGACGGATGGGCAATCCGAGAGAACCATTCAAACTCTAGAAGACATGTTGCGAGCATGTGTGATGGATTTCAAGGGAACTTGGGATAAGAAGCTTCCTTTGATCGAGTTCTCGTACAACAATAGTTTTCAAGCTTCAATTGGAATGGCTCCTTATGAAGCCCTGTACGGGAGAAGATGCAGATCTCCAGTCCACTGGTACGAGACAAGAGAAAAAGAACTTGTGTCCACGGATTTTATTCGGAGAACCACTGAGGCCGTGAAACTTATACGCCAACGGATGGAAACTGCATTTAGTCGACAAAAGAGCTATGCCGACAAACGCAGAAGGCCTCTAGAATTCCAAGTAGGAGACTTGGTTTTTCTCAAAGTTGCTCCATTCAAAGGAGTTATGAGATTCGGAAAGAAGGGAAAATTAAGTCCAAGATACATAGGGCCATTCGAAATACTGGAAAGAGTTGGTAATGTGGCCTATAAGTTGGCTTTGCCCCAGGAATTAGCATATGTACACAACGTATTTCATGTGTCGATGCTAAAGAAGTACATCTCGGATCCATCGCATGTATTGGACCACGAACCAATTGAGGTTCACGAGGATATGACATATGAGGAGAAACCGGTTCAAATCTTGGCACGAGAAGAAAAGGTGTTAAGGAACAAGGTTATACCTTTAGTAAAGGTCCTATGGCGAAATCATGAGATTGAGGAGGCAACATGGGAACGCGAGGAGGATATGAAGAAAAGCTACCCCGAATTGTTCTGATTTTCGAGGACGAAAATTCTTTAAGGAGGGTAGATTGTAATATCCAAAATTTTTACGAACTCATGATTTTCTTGTATATAAGAAATCTAAAGCTCGTATTATGTGTTTATGTGCAATTTTATGAAAATTATGAATACCAATACAAAATTCATAGTTTTATCAGTATGGAGTTAAGTTCTCGGTAAATTAATTACGAGACTCCATAAGAGGCCTTTTAAGGAAAAATGCCTGACGGAATTTCATAAATTTATGATGGTCAAAGTTTGATCGAAAAAGTCAAAGTTGACCAGAATAGTCAAAGGTTGACCAAAGAAGTCAAACCTAAGACGGTACTGTGATACGATAAGCAGTATAAGAATTATACTGTGAAAACCGTCTTTACAGACAAGATAGTAGAATTAAGTTTTAAAACCACCATAGAAAAATCAAGCACCTAAAATAGGATATTAAGGGGCAAAGGGCTTTAAATAAAAAGAAAAATTTTTATACAGTCCAACTACACACAGATAAATTTTGGACTGCAGTTCAGTATAACAGTACTGGATTGTACTGTGTATTAGTAAACACAGTATTGAAAATATCTGTGTTGGTTTAAAATGGACTGCTTATTGGAGAAAGTAGACAAACGAGGCCTTAGTGTGACATCATTTTTATTTGGATTTATGACATCATAATTCCATTAACCAATCTTTTAAAGACAAGTGTCTTGTTCTAGAACATTCTCCCTTGTTCTCCAAGCTTCATGGGCAGCCACATGGAGGGCTATTGTGCAAATTTTTGTGCAATTAATTTTACACCAAGGACTTATGAGCAAAAGGTGAACCAAAAAGTTTTGCAAAAAAGTCCAAAAACTCACCTATAAATAGGCCAAGGTTGTGGTCGGTTTTTGGTCCAAAAAAATTCAGAAAAACAGCCAAACTCTTGCCATTTTCCCTCTCCAAAAATCTGCAATCTCAAGTGGGTGATTGAGTGAAGAAAAAAATTGAGAAACTTAGGGGTTTTGATGTTATAGTCTTCGGTTTTCCCTAGTAAGTTCAAGCCAAAAATTTTGACAGTTTTTGTGCCCAATTTTAGGGGCCAACAGCCGGCTGCCAAGGGGGGGTGAGTGAGTGAGAAAATTTGGATTTAGGAGTGCTTAGTTTAGGTGCAAGCAGCCACCAAGAATCAGCCAATTTTGGTGCCAATTGGTGCAACAAAACCGGCCTTGGATGGTGTCCTAGGAGGAAAATTTTTGTGACCAAACCCTAGCCTCAATTTCTTCAATAAATCAAGGTAAACCATTCTAGACCTTAATCTCTTTCAATTAAGCATTCAATTTGAAATTTACATGTATTTCAAGTTGAAATTGTAAGAGCATAAGCTCAATTTATTTTGTGCCCAAAGTTAGGAATCTAGGGTTGTGCTTGATTAGGAATTAGGGGTGGTTTGATTTTTATGTGCATGCTTGCTTTAATTTTCTTAATTTGCATGCTAAATACTAGTTTATTATATGTCCCCAATCTGCCCTAGTGTTGGTGAATGATAATTTTGTGCTAGGTTGCTAGAATTTAACTAGTATGCTTGTTAAGTTTTGTGCAACCAAAATCATGCAACTTAGTTGATCCAATATCAATTAGGTTTGCATGGTGGTGTTAGAAATTGTGATTAAAGAAAATTTACGCTAGAAAACCGCTGCATGTGTGTATTAGAGCTCCTGCGGTGGCTGGTTGAGCTAGATCCCACGTTTAGGACGTAAAACGAACTCTAAACCGAAAAACTGCCAGGCTCGGGTGGATCCTGACCAGTTTTATGGCAAGCCAATTTTGAGGCCTTTAGAGGCCGAATTAGGAGAAACTCAAAACATGAAAGTTGTAGATTAGGGTTTTTCCTAGGGGGCTACGTGTGCAGTTTTTCAAAATGAGGCTCCAATGGCCTCCGTTTTTATAAAAAATCCGAGGCTGGTCTGCCCAGACCCAATTAACATGATCAGCCAGTTTCAAACAAATACTGACAAAAATACAAGCAGAACTAGATTTTTCGTAAAACATGAAAGTTTTAGAATTTTTCGAGAGCTACAACTTTCATGAAAACAAGTTTTTCAAATTCGGAGTGGATCTATAAAACTAACACTGTTTTTACGAGGGGTGTGCAGGGAACCGAAAAATCCTGCACATGAATTTTTACAAACATTCCCGAAAAACTGTATTTTGTTTAAAATCACTATTTTAAGTATAAAAACTGTTCCAAAGGTAGTTTTCAACCTTAAATGACTTTTATAAAGATCCATTTCAAAAATATGAATTTTTACAAGAAGATTAAGGAAATTTTGAAGCTAATTACACAAGATTTCCACAAAGTAAGAAAATAGAATTTTTGAGATAAAATTGTAAACAAGCCGATTACGGACAGTAACCGGGAATAATACCCGAGTTACTGGGCTTAGCCTCAAAGCCCAAGGTTGACCAGAGTTGACCAAGGGTTGACCATTAGTTGATCAGATATCGACATTAACCTAACAGTTATTTAAGGGTTACCCAATGTAATCCTATAGGATACCAAGACATGTGTAGGGGGACATATAACTAGAATGTTGGATAGGTTACCAACTTTTATAGGATTCTTATCCTATGTTCTTTTAATAGCAGGAAGGAACCTGCAATTGCAATCCGAGTTAAGACATCAGGACCCGGAATCTAGCAGATCAGGCAAGTATCGAACCTCGCCTACAGTATGAAAATAGTAAAAACTATTTTCAAGTATACTATATTTTCAAGTATACATGCTATATTGTGCTATGATGTGAAATGTTATGCTATGGCTATGATGTGCTAAGTTATGTTAAGACATGTTATATCATGTTTACAAAAGTGCCATGTTTACAAAAATGCCATGGTTTCAGAAATGCCATGTTTACAAAAATGCCATGGTTTCAGAAATGTCATGTTTTCAAAAAAAATGCCATGGTTTCCAGAAATGACATGTTTTCAAGAAGGCCATGTTATGGCAAATGTTGAGAATGATATGACGTAGTGACATCATGAAGCATGTTCACTAATGTTAAATCACATGGTAAGATAATCAAGTAAGGTGTCGTACCAACCTCCCGTGATCGTGGAGGCTACATGTTTCAGTGGTGATATTTACCTTCCGTGATCGAGATCCGTGATCGTGAAGGGTCAAGTTATAAATCCCAGAACTGTTAGGGCCTTGCAAACCCTAGCTTTGTCTGGAGGCTGCGCGCTTTTGGTACGGACACTATGGGCCCACATGTTGAGACAAGATAATAAGGATTGAGTCTATAATAAAACATAAGACATTCAATCAATCATAAATGGTTCATGCATGAGTTTCGTGATGATTGGCATGTTTCTTTTTAAAGATGTTTGAAATATTTTGTGAGATTATGTTTGAACTTGCTGAGCGAAAGCTCACTCAGATATTTCATACTGTAGGTAAGAAGCCTGCAGCTTAATTGGTGGGCTATGCGGACGATGCGGCAGGTGAAGGGCGGTGTGGGATACCACTACGCAAAATTTTCCGCATCCAATTTTCAGAAAATATGTTAATATTTCAAAAGTAAATTATGTTTTGTTATATGTGTGAAGTTTGAAGACACGAGAAGGTATTTTCAGTATAGTCTGTATGTATGACAAGTTTTTCACTACAAGATAACTTATGTGAATATGTTTTAAAAAAAAAAATTTATCTCAAATTTTCAAGTAAAGAACAAGTACGTATGGTGTCGACCTGGCTTGGGAAGTCGGGGCGTCACATCGGATTTTTCAGACAGAAGTTATATCCGTAGTTAGTTGTAAGCTAAGGAACTTGTTCAGAATAAGATAAGTTCAAATCTCACCTATAGTATGAAGTTCAATTGTTTTCTTAAATGTTTTGATTGTGCCATGCTGTGTAAACATGCTCACATTTTAAACACATGATAACCAACTAATAATAACAGGATAAGACCAAGTTAAGTAAGTAACTTACCAACCTCTACTGAGGGACTCTACAAAGGGAAGGATAAAGATCTCCCTAAGGGTGAGATATTTATGGATGGATGTCAAGGACTGATAGTGAGACTTTGTGGGTCGCTTCCCCAGTCCTTTTTCTAGTTGCGTGCACTGGTACAATCACATGGGTCCATTACAAGTTCAAGATAAGATTTACAAGATAAAAGTTTCATAAGAAAGCATAATTGGAATTTTTATGCTTATTTATGCTCATGTATTTTTATTAAGTGTTTTGTGAGAATTGTTTGGACTTCTTCAGCGAAAGCTCATTAAGTTCCTTCATGTTGTAGGTAATCCTGCAAAAAGACCGATGTGATTGGTTGATGGACTAAACGAAGCTGCGAGACGAGTGCGAGGACGAGCTATGGATACCACTGCATTTTTTCCACTTTTGACTTAATATTAATATAAAATATTTCGTAAAACATTATCATATTACAGTTTGTTAATATCTTTTTTGAGACAATACCAGACTAAAAGTATCTATGACTATAAGCCAGTATTATTTTACTAGACATGGATTGTTTATGTTTTTATAATTGGAACTAATATGCTGGTTAATAACTAGCTTATAATTACAAAAAAAAATAATAATAATAAAATAAAATTTGTTCCACATTTTTACAAGTAATTAAGTACAGTTTAAGTTAATAAATCAATTTTGAAACGACTCAAATAGTTGGGTTGTCACAGTTTTAAACCAAATATTTTACGGATTTTAATCAAGAAAATAAAAAAATAAAAGATAAAATTAGATTGCATTTAGTTTACTGGTTGGAAATTAAATTTTTTAAGTTCGAGTTGGTTGATTTTTCAAAAACTAGTTATAATTTTTGTTGACTTTTCAGAAAAAGATAAAAACTGAGATGAAAAAGTATAATTTAATTGAAATTGAGTTAAAATGTCAAACGAAGCATTAGTCGTTTTATTGTAATGATTGAAGACCATACCCTTCTTTTTTGTCTCTGCTCTCTAGAAATATTAGATAATTTCCATTTTTTCTTACTTTTTAAAAAACGACAATAATCCAGTCAAAAAAACGACAACCAAGAAACTGTTAAGATACATCTACACAGGCGACATCAGTTGGTAGCTTCTTTTGGCGACGAACTATAATACAATGGGGGTTAGAGGAAGAAGCAGCAAATGATGGGAAGCATTTAGTCAAACGGCCAGACGATGACCTAAAAAACAGTATATCAAAATTATTAAAAAAGTATAAGATAATAAAAATTTAAAATCTAAAAAGATAATTAAATTTAAAAGCCGCTAAACGTAGAAGAAACTCCAATACCTAGAAAATAGGAACAACAGCCAGTACTAGGAAACAGGCTTTTACCGAAGAAATTAGTCATCACTAAAAGTTCCATTTCGTCCGTCGGTATAACTTTATCCCAACGAAATACACTCGTCAGCAAGACGTCAGGAAAACAATGTAGAAAATAACCAAGTGGAAAACTAACTAAACATAAAATTTTGACCAGCAAAATAAATAAATAAATTTTTTTTAATGTTTTGGTTGTGTAACACAGATCATGGTTATGTTAACATGACGTCGTTAATCTCTGGATTAATTTTATTTTTGAAGTTGCAATTTTCTATATTTGTGAAAGCGACCATACATATTTATGCATGTATTGGCAATTGGTTGCGGATTGGGGGATCCCCCAACGACTACGTTCGTTAATAGTTTACACGTTTTGACTGATCATAATTTTCTTTTTCTTGTTTTTTTTTTTTTTTTTTTACTCCTATAATGCTTTATTAATTGATATCCCCTAATTATTTGTATTGTAATAGCTTAACAATGCTTGGATTGTTTTTATCGAAGTTATTGAATTTAATCCTTCTAGTTTTTGTTCAATTAACGTATTAATTATCTTTCGAGAATGTTGTTGTATCGGTATAACTTTATAACACATGAGTAACAAAACAACAAAAAAGTTCCCAACTCAATTATGTGTTAATTATATTATTCCTTAATTGTATGGATGGTAATTAATTAATTACTACTTATAACTTTGTACTTGCAATAGTATTTAATTCTCCATTATATATATCTTTTATTATTCAAGAGAAGCGCATAATGTAGGAAGATTCAAGTATTGAGTATCAATCTAATTGGGATGTAAATGCTTGTTTCTGATGCTCTTTGTGCCTTCTCGTCTGTATCTGTAAGATTGATAATCTTTATCAAATCACACTTCATAGTATACTAGGTCATGAGTTAAGTCTCTCTCTCTCTCTCTCTCTCTCTCTCTATATATATATATATATATTGTGTGTATAATATTTGTAGCTCGGTGGTATATTTCATCATCATACGACATCATCATCAGTTGGGGGAGGGAATGTCGTCTGAAAAGAGCATGATAATTGTCTCTGTCATCGGCATATTGGGAGGCTGCATTCAAGTGAAGTTCCAGTCTCAAACTCTCTCCCCATTTGAAACACACTTCTGGATCATGTCCATCTTTTTGATTGCTATAGTTGCCTTTGGTTTGGTTGAATATTTCCTCATAGCTTATGATCATCATCATCATCATCATCAACATTCAAGTACTCCAGACGATCGCAACAGCGCCGCAGTAGAAATTATGATCGGGTTTCTGAGAGAAACCCGACACCTCTTTGGAGCTCTCCCGCCCATTTTGCTATTGCACATCCTCTCCTCCACTCTTGGTTGGGTCATCACTATTTTCGTCTTTACTCCTTGTCTACTCAAGAAAGCATATGATCATGAGTCCATAAAAGATATGGTGAAAGATGTATTTTTCAAAGTAGTTGCCAAGATGAAAATTATAGCAATATGCAGCCTACCAGACGACGTTGAATCTCCGGTTTGATAGTATGTCCACGCCGAATGATCGGCTGGATTGCAGCTTCAGGTTCGGCAGCTTTGATAGGGGTTTACATGAATGATCATGATCATGCATTCTTTTTTCTTATTCCAGGTTTTTTTCCTCTGGGTTTTACTGGTTTAAGTTATTGATCTTGATCATTTGTAATGTGTTTGTATTCCTAGATTTGGTTCAGCAATTACATGTGGTAGTGATGAGTTGTAATTATTGTTCCGTAGATGTAGATGGAAGAAAAATGCCTAATTAAGTGTTGGTTCCATGTTGTAATATTATTAAATATACTATCTTGAAAGACATGAGGTAAACTCATCTTTAAATATATACATATGGTTAATTAAGAGAGAAAAAAAAGTAACAAAATATTAGTGCAGATTCAGAAGGCAAAAAAAGAAAATCTATAGGTGAACAGAAGAGAGAGAAGAATAGAGACATATATATTAGTCGTGTGTTTTCTTAGGCACACTTGTGTGGGAGTCCCTTGACCGAGATGGTACAAATTAAACACATGAAAGCTGCACATTTTATTGCATATGGACTTTTAAAACAAACATTTGACTTTATCGTAATGAGTTTGAGTAGGATAATGACTTTGATTTCACCGCTTGTAATAAATCAGCTATAGTTAACTTAATAATCAGTTGTGAAACCTTCATCTCTCATCAGTCTCCCAACCCGGTCTCCGGGCTGACCCCGACCTCAATCTTGGGCCGACAACATGTTCCCATTGCGACCCTGACCCTGTGCCTGGGCCGATTCATCCCCATACCTCGACCGACCTGACCCTAAATAATTGAAACTAGAATTCTCTTGGGAGATTTGCAAAACTATAGCTACAAAATTTATCCAAGTTATAAAAATCTATTTGATATTCATCTATTTATGAAGTATAATGAAATAGAAAGTTGAGAAATACACGATGCACTCCGTGGAAAACGAAAGGAAAAAGGAAAGGATAGAGGAAATTTAGGATGGTGGAAAGGAAGTATATCGTGTATTTTACTTTTTAGGGCCTATTTGGTACACAAATTCAGTTTGAGTTGAGTTGAAGGGGGTGTTTGGTGTGTAAGTTTGAGTTGAAATTGATAAGTTTAAATAGTAAATTTTGTTGACTTTTCAGAAAAGACAAAAAACTTTTTGAGAAAAAGACAAAAACTTTTGGAGAAAAAAACAAAAAAAAGTTTAAACAGGACCGGTTACCAAACAGGGCCGAAATTTTTAAGTTTGAATAATAATTATTGTTCACTTTTTCAGAAAAGACAAAAAACTTTTGGGGAAAAGACAAAAAACATGATGAAAAAAGTACAGTTTAGTTTAAACCAAACTGGTAAACCAAACGGGCCCTTAATCATAATGTATTCTTCATATTTTGAAATTCCACATCTTTATATCATCATAATATATTTTTATTCGGTCACTACTTATGCTAAAAATATCCAAAATACCTTTAAAAAGAATAACTAAATAAAATGTTAATTACCTTTTTTTCATCATGTATTTTGCTTTTATTCAAAAAGTGTAGCATGTATTTTAAAATTCTACGAAAGGTAAATAAATTAAATTTTAGTTTTTCTTTTTAAAGATATATATTTTAAAATAAAAATTAAGTGTTAATCATGAAAAAGTATAGATCTATACGTAAATATAATTTGATGGTATTAAAATATAGAAATTCATTGGCATTGGCGCCAAAAAAGCATTGTTTATTTATTTTAGTCAGGTTTTAATCAAAACACGAACTTTATATTTTGTATAATTGAGATTTGAATTAATATTCTAATTTCAAAAAGAAAGAAGAAGAAAAAAAGTTAAAAAAAAAAAAAAAAAGGCTTTATCTTACTGAGTTTGAGTTGGATTATGACTTTGATTAGGATTATGACTTCGATTTTAGTTGTAATTTATAGGCTATACATAACCTCCTCAATTGTGGGAATTCTAATTCTCTTTTCGACTTTCATAGATTTCACCTTTTAGCTCTCTGATTATTAGTCTCGTCCACTGCCACTCCTCACCATGCATCCTTTTCTTTAAAATTTTCATTAAGTTGTAATTTTTTTTAATATTTTTTAATTAAGTATTAATTTTTCATGATTAACATCTTCAAATTTTATCATATTTAATGGTTGATGCGTATGACCCTAGAATTTCTCCCAAGACGATTAGAAAATTATAGCTACAAAGTTTAATTTTAGTTACAAATATTAGATATATTATTACAAAAAATACTTTGTGCTAACTTTTTTTGTTGTAGTGGTTGATGTTGTAAATATATATATATATATATATATTGAAGAGCGAGACCAAATTTTTTTTTTTTTAAATTTTTATGATAGACCACGTAAATCATGATTCTAATCAGATTTATAGTAAGTGATGTTTACTAGTTCAATGATCACTTCGTTTATGATTATTATTATTTTTTGGTCGTTGAAAGAACAGTGAAAGAGCGATCGATCGATCGAACATGGCCAGTCGGCTGCAATTTGAGAAGTCGTGCGAAGTGGGAGTGTTTTCGAAACTCACCAATGCTTACTGTTTGGTCTCCCTCGGTGGTTCCGAGAACTTCTACAGCGCTTTCGAATCGGAGTTTGCTGATGATTTGACTCCCGTTATCAAGACGTCCATCGCCACCACTCGTATCGTCGGTCGCCTTTGTGCTGGTAACAAAAACGGACTTCTCGTGCCCCACACTACTACCGACCAAGAGCTTCAGCACCTCAGAAACAGTCTTCCAGATGGAGTAGTAGTGCAGCGCATTGAAGAGAGGCTGTCTGCACTTGGCAATTGCATTGCTTGCAATGACCATATTGCTCTCATCCACACCGATCTCGATAACGAAACCGAAGAAATGATAGGAGATGTGCTTGGAGTTGAGGTTTTTAGGCAGACCATTGGTAATGTTCTTGTTGGCTGCTACTGTGCCTTCTCCAACATCGGCGGCCTCGTTCACCCCAACACCTCCGTTGAAGAATTGGATGAACTCTCAACCCTTCTTCAGGTCCCCTTGGTTGCCGCCACTGTCAACCGGGGCAGTGACGTCATAGCCGCCGGCATCACTGTCAATGACTGGACTGCCTTCTGTGGCTCTGACACCACCGCTTCCGAACTCTCGGTCATTGACAATGTCTTCAAGTTGAGAGAAGCTCAACCTAGCGCCATTATTGATGAGATGAGAAAATCTTTGATTTACAGTCCTTATGACTACTGTGTTTTTAATTTACTCATCACAACTTTTAATTTCTCCTGTGCAACCTTTTAAATGTCACTCTTTAAACCTTGCCACCTTTTATTTTTATAATTAAATATGCCGATAATTTTGATTATCATTGATAAAAAAAAAAAATAGATTTAGCTGCAAATGAATAAGTTGTTAGTTAATTTGTGAAAAAATTTGTAACCCATTGTTTGTTTGTTCCTTTTTTTTTCCCCCCACAAATTATGTTTAGTTGCAAAAACTTTTACTCTAAAAATTGAAACTTGAAATCTCTTGGGAGTATTAGAAAATTCTAGCTACAAAATTAATTTGAGTTATAAAAATCTATTTGATATATTCAATTACAAAAAAACTCATTTACTTATATGAGAATTTTTGTTGAAGTTGGTTGATGTTGTAAGGAGGTTTATACATACATATATAAATACACACACACAGTCACACCAAAAAGGAAGACCCTTGCGCAGCGCCGGACTATCTGCAATGAGAATTTTTAATCAAGGGTGACGATGCATCCGCGATGGGGAAGTAAGTTTTCTAAAAAGTTATTAAATGGACCCGGCATTTACTTATTTTTGAAACCTAAAGTTTTTATTATTTCAAAGTTAATACGAATGATTAAAAAATTTCATTCACACCCTTTTATGTTTTACTTTTAACTAATTATTATCAAACAAAAATTGGTGTATGAAAAATTGGAAATATGCAAAAGTGTCTGGATAGATAAAGCTTCCAAATTCTGTGTGTCAATATATATATATATATATATATATATATATAATAGAGCTATAAAACGTCCATATATGTCATTTCTTCAGAGATACGTAGTTCAAATATATATATGTTTCCATTCAACATGGTGAAAAGCGCAATTGTCTTCACCAAAAATATATATAACAATAAGGAACACGTCAATCCAATTGGTAAACTAATTACTCGTCGAAGGTCCTGGCTATCATGAGCTCTAATTTATTTCATGACTAACATTAATTTTCTGTTTTTAACATTTTTCTTAGCTTTGATTGAACTCTAAAGTCATTTGACAGCAAACAATTTAAAAGCAGTGTACAAATTGTGATAGTTTGTAACATATTAACGACGGTATCAAATTGTGCTGCACGACAACAACATATTAAAATTACAGTATGATGGACAAAAACAAATCTTGCTGTGTATAAAACAGAGGAAACAAAGATGACTGTGAACTGAAGATCATTATGTGAATGAAAATTACTTTAACACTTTGTACAAAACGAAATAAAAGAATAATACCGCAATGTTTATGTAACGCCCCGACTTACACCATCTACGTAGGGGAACGACTACGCAGACGTGGGCCGGGTCGTCACCTTACTTACTTACTTAACTTAATTCTTAAAAAGTTTTAAGCTTGCTGAAAATTCCAGTGTAATTTTTTTTTCTTTAAAACTTTATTTTAAAACTCTTTTACTTTGAAATTTAACTTGACTTAATCTTATACTTTTTCTCGTACATAAAACTTAACTTATCTTCATACATATTCATATGTACTCACTTGAGTACCAAGATCGTGGACCAGACCCGACCTAACGCGGATCGGTACAACACGAGGCAACTTGCTTGCCATACATACTTGAAACTTTTCTTAAACATAACAAAACACATTTAACAAACGTATTTTACAAAAACATATTTTCCAAAACTCGTGGCGGTGTCCATTCCACATTTCACAGTCCGCAGCACCAACTCTCCACAGTATTGCATCAAGTACTGCCGTTAGGTTGATTACCTACAGCATGAACGTAAGTAATGAGCTAATTGTCCAGTAAGTACAATATTCAATCCACAAAACATTTTTCATACAAGAATACGTGAGCCGATTATGTTTTCTTATAAACCAATTATGCTTTCATTAACTTTGTTCTATTATCTTATCTAACATGTCATGTCATATGTGCACGTACCGTGGTACATAGTCATAGAGTGGTTGGAGGCGGCCAGTCCAAACCAAATCAAACCATGAAACTAATCGTTTACATAGAGTGATTGGGGCAGCCAGTCCAATCCAATTCAAACCATAGACTAAAACCATTTAAACCTGCCCTCGTGGCAAGTCGGTACGACACCACAACATTAACTTGTCTTATTTATCTCGTGACTTAATTTATTCTTACCGTGTGATTTAATATTCGTGAACATGCTTCATGATGTCACATATGCAAACATATAACATAAAATAATCTCAATCATAATACATCATAACATAACTTATCGTAACATAACATACTATAACATAACATATCATAGCATAATATCATAACACAAACTTATCATGACATAAACATATCATAGCATAAACTTATCATAACATAAACTTATCACAACATAACTTAAACTTATTATAACATATCATAAATTTATCATAACATAACATAAACTTATCATAACATAACATAAACTTACGATAACATAACATGAACTTATCATGACATAACTTAAACTTATCATGACATAACATGAACTTATCATAACTTAAACTTATCATAACATATCATAAGCTTATCATAATATAAACATAGGTAAATCATGTAAATCAATACATGATCTCTTAAAAACATAACATGCAACAAAAACGTTTTGTCCATGCTGTAGGTGGAGTTGTACTTACCTCTCCTCCTACGCTCTTGGTCTATTATCCAAACCTGGCACGACAACTCTTCCTATTCCTGTTTCCAAACAGGGTGTAAGATAAGAATCATTTACATTCTATCTTACCATAAATCATAATTATTAAATGTTGGTATCCTAACCAACATTTATGAATAGCCTTAGTTATGTGTCCCCTCTACAACTACTAATGATAACTCATTTGATTACTAAGGCCAAAACCCAATAGCTTGGGTATCCTAACCGGTTACTAACGGTTATCCTTTACATTAATTCTTATATAAGAATACAAACCGTATTTAACACAACCATAACTTATAAATAAAGACAGTTAAAACTATCGAACTTAGAAAACACATCCTTAATAAATCATTTCCACTTAAGACTCAACACATGAGCTCTCGATTATAAAATTATTTTGAGAGTGGAACTTATAAAACTAATTATAAGTTCAATCACCAATTATGGTTGGATTTAATAAAAATCCGACAGCATAACGGCTTATTTTCCTTAATGCCCAAAATTTAAACCTGCAATAAAACCAGTTTATAGAAAGTTTTGGCACACCATAACTGCAAGATGTGCCATCCATAACACATTCATCATATTAACATACAACATATCTCGATATAATTCAATTTCACTTAATTAACTTGAACATCAAATATATATATATATATATTTATTTTGATATTCAATTCAAAGCATATAAATAGGCATGTAATCAATCCAATAAATGACTTAAAGTAGTCAAGAATACTACCGAGATCGTTCGACGACGTTCGGGTGAGTAAAACGATTCCTGATCGGCGTTCTAAACACCTTTTAATTTCGCGCGACTAAACTTTTAATCGCCATTCTTAACCTTCGAGATTCCATTTCGCAAATCTGAGGTTGTAAACATGTCCGGAACATCGAAAATAGGTCGGAAAGGCGATCTTCCAAAATTCGGCGACAGTTGACCGGCGTTGACCAGCTTTGACCAACTTTGACCAACTTTGACCGGCTTTGACCGGCTTTGACCGTCGTTGACCGACGTTGACCGGCGTTGACCGGCAGCAAACGGAACAAAGATGGGCATCGCTTCGAAGATCTCGACGAGTAGAACCCATTTCTGGTGTCCACTTCTTCAAACGACGTTCGGTTTTCTCAAAAAATGCAAGAAAACGTACTTGAAGGTGGCGGTGGATCGGAAAATTTCCGGCAACAATCGGAGTGGTGATGGACTGGGCTTTGTTCCTCTCGACGAGTGGAACTCAACGAAACCAACGGCTCGCAAAATAGAGCTCGGATTACACCGGAATCTTACTTGGAAGTTTATGGTACCGAAACTTTCCTAGCATTTTTCCGGCGAACGGCGGCGAGTGACGCGGCCAAACTCCGACTATTGGACACTCGGGTGATGGGCTGCAAGGGTCACCGGCGCGTGTGCAAGGTGGCTGACCGGAGTTGGGACTCCTTGTGATGGCAGCCGTGCGACATAGAGAGGAAGAGAAAGAAAAAGAATGAAAATGAAGAGAGAAGGAGAGAGAGAGAGAGAGAGAGAGACCGAAGAGAAAGAGAGAGAAAAGCCAAAGAATGGGCTGATAATTATTCCCCTTTTTTTTTTTTTCTTCTCTGTAGTGGACTGACCACTAAGTCCACACGACCACACATACACACACACATATATTATAAATACATGCATATAAATACATTTGTGCAGGAATTTTCGGATTCCCTGTGTACCCTTCGAAAAATGATCCCAATTTAAAAATCGGTTCGTAATCTGAAAAAGTTTTCTTCACGAAAGTTGTAGCTCTCGAAAAATGCTAAAACTTTAGTGTTTTGAAAAAATTCCAATTCGGCCTAGATTAGTCCCAGTTTTTGTTTGAAACTGGCTGACCCCGAAAAACTGAGTGAAAACTGGGTCTGGGAATCAGCCACGGGTTTTGGGGTAAACGGAGGCCATTGGAGCCTTATTTTGGAAATCCTTCCACGATGCCCTCTAGGAAAAATCGTTCTCTACAACTTTTATGTTTTACGTTTTTCCCAATTCGGCCTCTAAAGACCTCAAATTCCACTTTTCCAAAAACTGGGCAGATTTGATCCGAATCTGCCAGTTTTTGTGCTTACTCGGTTTTACGCGTCCTACTTCGCAGAACTAACTCAACCGAGCTTGCGGGAACCTAGATAGCAAGCATGCAGCGTATTCTAACGTCCCACATGAACAAACATGCAACTCAAACTCGCCCAAGCAAAACAAAAGTCAACTTGGTCAAAGTTGACCCGAAGAAAATCATAAATTTCTATTTTGTCCTTTTTTCCTCAAAAGGCCCCGTTCTTGACAAAACAACCTATTATGGTAAGTACAACTCTTATTATTGAGTCTCGTAGCTAATTAAACGATAACTTAAATATATTCCGATATTTAACTCAGATCATGAGCTTTATATCGACATATATGGTTCAGACTTAAATTTTCCTTATTTCTAAGGAAATCATAAGTTCATCGTAAATTTCGGGTTCTTACAGTTTAATACGGAATTCATTTAGAAAATCAACACCAGACCCTCCATAAAGAAAGATTTGTCCTCTTAAATATACCAATTAAGAACAAAACTAATAATAGCCAAAAGAATTCCCAGAATTAACTTGCATCAAAAGAACAGGAGAATTCTGTAATTAAAGAGAAGAAGAGCACTACGACTACTACTACTACGACGACAAAGAACAATAACCCAACGAACCATTGCAATTAGTTATTCAAGTCAATCCTCATTCCTCAGAAGGTGGAAGCTCATTGAGATCGAAATCGAAAACAATCTTCCTACCACCCTTTGGATCAGAAACATCAGAAGGTGGAAGCTCATTGAGATCAAAATCGAAAGCAATCTTATTACCACCCTTTTGATCAGAAACATCATCTTTGCCATCTGTTCCCGCTCTTTCATCCACGGACAGCGACCAATCATCATTGTTATCATCGGTCCTAAACGAGAACTTGATCTTGATGTTTTTCGTGTGTTCGCTTGACCCGTGACCTCCTGTTGCTTGGAAACTTGGAAACGATATGTTGCAGTCCTTGCATACAGATGGCCCACCTCCTGATTTTGCCTCACCAGTACTAGTACTTGTACCACCATTACAATTTAGCTTCGTAACTAGTCCTTTTTCTTTCCCTTCATCATCATTGATCTGCAGAGGAGTCGGTAGTAACGATGTGCGACGCTTTCCCCGAGAAAGCAACATGAGATTAATCGCACCTTCAAACATTTCTTTATTGCCGGTGGAGGTGGAGGAGGTGCTGGGCCTTTTGCGGTTGCTACGACGTAAGAAGGGCGGCTGTTTCATAGAATTTTCCGAGTCTAGAGTAGAAGACGACATTAGTTGCCGCGGCCTTTTTGGTGTAGCAATTGAAGAATCATCACTAATCATGGAATCTTGAGCGGTAACTGAGGAGGTGTTAATTTCCTCATCGTCATCAGTATCAGAAAAATCAAGAACAATGCCTTTTCTTTTGTTCTTGTTGGTGTTGGGTGGGAGATTGTGAGGTTTCTTGTGACCACCGAGAGCTTTATCTTCTACTCGTTTATCACCATGGTTGATATTCATCGTCATGTGTTGTTGATCATGATCATGATCAGTATTGGGGTCTTGATGATCATCGTCTGGCCGTTTGATTACTTTCTTCCCTTCATTTGCAGCTCCTTTCCCTATCCCCATTGTATTAGTTTCTCACAACAACAAGAATATCAAGAAGAAGAAGAAGAAGTAGGAGAAACAGAAACAGACGAGACCTTTTTTCTGGTTTATAGCTACCAACTAATGTCGCTTGTGTAGATATGAATCTAACGGTTTCTTAATTGGTTGTCGTTTATTTTAATGGATTGCCGTTTTTTTTAAAGAAAGAAAAAATGGAAATTATTTATATTTCTAGAGAGTACAGACAAAGAAAGAAATGCTTTTCACCTGTTACAACGAATCGATTAACTTATTTTAATTTTAATTTTATATTTCTAAAGAGTGCTTTAATTAAGACTAAAGATATAATTAACTATTTTTGAAAGGAAAATTGTGTCTCTAAAATATCTCTATGACTTTACAAATATTTGATAAAGATACAAATTACTTCCAAACTATCTCTAGTTAACGAACAGTTTTGTAATGACCCTTCATGATTGTTACAATTGATTTAACTTTCCAATATTCATCTCTTGCAAAATTACGAAAATTAAATAAAATTTAAATAATATTCTAAACTTATCGAAAAAATGACTTAGAAAGTTTAAGGAGATTCTATATATTTTTTAAATATATTAATTTTATATTAATTAAAAAGAACCTCCATAATATTAAGAGCTTTTGTCTTGTGTAAACGTTTGACTTAATTTCAATAAAAATAAAAAAATAAAAAAAGACTTTATCCGATTGAATTTGAGTAGGATTATGACTTTGTAATTCATAGGCTATAAATAACCAAAACGGTTGTGAGAATTCATAGATTTCACCTTCAGTTTTGACCAGTCTCCGCGCAGGTAATTTCTCTTTCATTCCTCTCCTTCTTTTCTTATATTTTATTATTTTTTTAACTTTCTATTTTAAGTTTCATCTCTTCTTTGCCGTTAATATTAATGATTGTTGTGTATGGACAATGATTATTTTATTAATGATTGTAATTTAAAAGTATGCTGACAAAATTGATTTCATAATTAATAAAACAATAGATTTACCTGCAAATTAAGAATTCGTTCCTAATAATAGTTTGTGAACAATTTGTAACCGATGAAACAATGTTTAGTTGCAAAAACTTGAATCCAAAAACTCTCACGCTTAATAATTGAAACTAAAATTTTACCAAAAGAATTAGAAAATTCTAGCTTCAAAAATTTGATTTTAGTTATAAATATCGATTTGATGTGTTTGTGTGTGTGTATATAAATATTCATACAATTATACTCTATTGTTTGTATTACAAGTTTTAATGTAGTGGTTGATGTTGTAAGGAGGATTATGGATTAAGAAGCGAGACTAGTTTTTATTAACACTTGATTATCTGTTACCATGCAAATAATTATGGTATTGAGCATTATCATTGTGTAACTAAACAAAAATTTAATCTTTTCTTTTATCCTTTTATCTTTTCTGTGAAATATCTTCTGTCAAAGACTTAAAACTCTTAGCTTTAACCTGTTGATCTTAATTCCGTAGAAAAAAGAACCTAGTGACTTTTTCTGCTTTGGTATCCTTCGTTGAAACATCTTGACTTTTTCTGCTACTGAATTTTGTATCATATTTTTGGGGAGGAAAAAAAAAAGATTTATTAGTATCTAAAGCAAGAAATAAGATCCCTCAATAAAAATTAAAAAAAAAAAAAAAAGAAGAATTAAGATGATGGAAGATTAGTGTTTATAAACATAATCAAATGATAATATCACATACAACTATACCTAAAAGTACATAGTTCGAATCACCCACTCTCAAATTCGAAAAAAAAAAAAAGGAGGAGAAAAATATAAAGTTTTATTTTATTCTTATTTGTATTCTTCTTTGCAGAATGAAATAAAAAGTTGGGAAAGAGACGATGCACCGACCGGAAAAAGAAAGAATGGAGGAAAATTGGGATGTAGCTAGGAAAGAAAGAATGTTTCCTTTATTTTACTTTTAGTTAGAAAGTATCCTCTATATTTTGAAATTTGGTATTTTTTTATATCATCATTTTATATTTTGTCGGTTAGCACTAAAGTTAAAATATCCAAAATACCATTAAAAAGAATAACTACCATACAATTTACTTTTATTCAAAAGGCCATAGCATGTATTTTTAGAATCCCGCCGTACATAAAAAGTTAACCCAACATTCTTTTTAAGGGTATTTTGGATATTTTATGATCGATTAAGTGTTGATTGAGAAAATTACAGATTCATATACTAAATGTCATTTGACGGTATGAAAATATAAAACTTCAAAAACAAATAGGATACTATTTAACTAAAAACAAAATAAAGGGAATAAAAATTCGTTTTTGTTCCATCATATTTACAAAAGCATTGCTTTAGTTTCTCACACTTTGCAAGTGTACGCTGGATTTATAATGAGATCAAACGATTTGGTTATGATGGTTCTGCAATTAATAAAGATTCGAGGTAAATATAGGAAAAATAATTATTCTTAGAATTATTTTCATTTTTACACCACCTAAATTTCAATGTCATTTCCATTTTGTCTCCTTTATTTTAAAATTTTTTTATTTACCTATGAATTTTGGATTATCCCCCACTTAACCCCGTCAATAGAATGTTAGTTAAAAACAAACGAAAAAAATTGACTTAAATGTAGTCATGTGGTTTTCTTAACAGAAATATGGTTTAGTAAGAAAAATACATGTCTTTTCCATTTGTTTTTAATCAATATTCTAGTAAAAGGGGATAAAATGGGAGATAATTCAAATTTTAAGGGATAAGTGAGAATTTTTGAAGTTCACATATGGGACAAAGCGATAATGGCGCTTAGGTTTAGGGGTTATAGATGAGATAATTCTTGTTCTTACTATGGAAATCTCTATTTTATAGTTTGGCTGTAGCTTTCCCCCTTTTTTATTTTACTTTTTATTTTTAAATAAATCCTAAACTTAACATCCTGTAAATAACAAGATTTTGTAACTTCAAGGACTAATTAAAATGCCAAAAAGAAAAAAAATAATAATAATAATGGTGTGAAACCATGAGAAATTATTTGGCATTCGTGCTAAAAACTTTTTATATTTACTTTAGTCAAGTTTAAGTGAAAAAAAAAAAAAAAAAAAAAGGACCTTCACTTTGTGTTGATTAACATTTGATTTAATCTTCATTCAAAAAAGAAAAAGAAAATTTGACTTTATCTTATTTAGTTTGAGGAGGATTATGATTTCTATTTCACTTCTAAATTAGAGGCTATAAACAATAACCTGTTCAGTTGTGGGAATTATTGTCTCTTTTCCACTTTCATAGAATAGATTTCAGCTTATTTAGCTCCGAGTCTTTGACCAATAGGTAATTTCACTTTATATTGACTCTCCGCCATCCTATTTTTATTTTATTTTACTTCATCTTAAAATTTAGTATTAACGATTAATACCTATTCAAAGTTTTCATATGTTGCAACTAATATCAATGGCTGATGCGTATGTGCAAGGCTTATTTGGTGATTAATATTCTAAACTACGCTGATATATACATATATACATATATATATATATATATATATTTTATTAGCTTATGAGTCATGTATAAATGAATCTCAAGTCTCAACTTCACTCCAATAAGTTGTAGATTTAGCTGCAAATAAGAATTTGTTACTAATAACAGTTTGTCACACAGAGAAAGTTGAGAAGGAGATGATGCACTCCGAGAAAAAAAGAAAGGATAGCAGAAACTTGGGTCGTGGCACGGGAAGTCGTCGATGGACTACATTCTAAGAGGAGGTTAAATCCTTATCTTTTTACATGCTAAGACGGACTACACAGAGAAAGTTCAAGAAGTTTCGTTTTATTTCCATATGAATATACATATATATAATGTGTGTGTGTATATATGTGTGTGTCTGCATGCAACAGAAAGAACAAAAATGAGCATAAATTGAAGAATTATACGAATGAAAAGTACTTTAAAACTCTATACAAAATGAAATACAAGAATACGACATCAATCTTGAATACTTTATACAGAATTCATGTAGAAAATCAGCACCAGATCACAAAGTGCCCCTGAACTCACCCTCAAGAAAGAAAGATTTGTCCTCTCAAATATATCACTTAATTAAGGAAAAAATAAATAAATAAATAAATAATAGCCAAAATAATTCCCAGAATTAACAAACAATCAGTTCTTTAATTTAATCCTCAAAAAGCTAGAACTTCGTTGAGATCAAAATCATGAACAGTCTTACTACCACCACTCCGAGCAGAAACATCAACTCCACCAACTCCACCACCACCACCGTCATCATCCTTGTCATCATTTCGCGTTCTTTCATCAACGGACGGCGAACAATCATCCTCATCATCATCGTTCTCATCATCATTAGCTTCACCAGCATCAACATATCGGTACTAGGCAAGTGGTTGTTGATCTTGATGTTCGTGTTGATGTGTACCCTTGACGTGTGACCTCCAAGCGCTTGGCCACATGGAAACGATGTCTTGCAATCCTTGCATATGTATTGACCACGTCCTGAATTTGACTTGTATGTCTCCTGGGGATGGGCGGCCGATTCGGAGGTAATAGCTTCGGAGTCTTTACCAAGTCTAGATGATCAGTAGGAAGAGTAATTTTAGGAGAATTAGAAGACAGACTTAGTCCCCACTGCCTTTTCAGTGTAGCAATACTTGAGAAATCATCATCAATCATATCAATGCCTTTTCTCTTGTTCTTGTTGGTGTTGGTTGGTACATTGTGAGGTTTCTTCTGACCTCCCAGAGCTTCATCTTGATCTTGAAGTTGCTTTTCACCATGGTTGATATTCATGATCATGTGTTGTTGATCATGATTTTGATCAATATTCGGGTGATGATCATCGTCTGGCCGTTTGATTACTTTCTTCGCATCATTTCCATCTTTTTTTCTCTAACCCCTTTGTTTTAGTTTCTCACAAGAAGAAACAGAAACAGATGAAAGCTTTTTTTTTTTTTTACCGGTATATAGCTACCAACTAATGTCACTTGTGTAGATATATCTTACAGTTTCTTGGTTTCTTGGAAGTTAAAAAAAGTTTCTCAATAAAATAAAATAAAATAAAAAATAAAAACCGAGTACAACAATGCTACATTTTTCTAGTATAAAATAGAACACAAATTTTTATTTTTATCTGTACATATAATTTGAGTTAATCTACCGAAGTCGAATGTAACTCATCATACTCATGGGCATTGCATACACTAACAGGGGCACGTGTTTATGTGTACATAATTGTATGTATCTAGGATGTTACATGTATTTTATTCTTATTTTTAAAAACAGAAAATAAAAAGAAGCTGATGGGATCAAAAAAAAATGATGACTATTTGATTTCTTGTTTAAATAACAAAAATTAGCTAATAGATTATACAACATTGACCTCATGATGGTGTAAGTTAAGTTGGATCAGAAAAAAATAATCCCTTTTTCTATTCAAACGAAAAAGAAAACTCCGTGTTTGTTGTGAGCCTAGTAATTTTCCGTGCGAGTTGGGCATATTATGGGTTTTTTTTTTTTTTTTTTAAGGAAGAACACATATAATCTCATCATATTATGGTAGTTTTAGTATATAAAGTGACACCCATTGGATTACAATCAACTTCTGCAAGTTCATATTTATAAACTTTTCTTAGATTATAGTCATTCCTAAATTTTGGTTATTATTATCACACATCCTTTTAAGATTCATATCTAAATATATAATTTTATTTATCTCTAGCTTCAAATCACTTCCTCTGTCTCTCACCCTTTAATATACACTCTTTAACTTTATTTTTTATTTTTATTTTTTATTATTTGTTTTCCGATTCAAACTTTTCAAGTGACGAATGTACTTGTGTTTTTCAATTGTTGAGACCGTATTGTGAATTTTAACTGAAGGATAGCATTGAATAAACATATCAAATATTTTAATATGTTTAAAAAGTGATCATGGAAACGACGTTTAGAAACATGCATGTACGGAATCGGACTCATGGTCGGGGTTGAAAATATTGGGGTTGTGGTTGGGATCAAGGGTTGGGGTCAGGGCCGGGATTAGGTATTCCAGGACTATGTCAAAAATCAAGATCCTGGTTCAGTCGACTCTGGGCTGGGGATTGGGTTAGGTTTTAGAGTCAAGTCTGATTATATGTAGGAAAGAGGCCAAGCCCCGAATCCATGGCTATGGTTTAGGTCAAGGTCGGACTCATTTTTATAATGAGTATTCAATAATTTAAACCTTTGTCGACTTTGATTAAAAAATATGATAAAATTACAAAACTTTTTCACTGCTATCTTAAAAAGATTATGATACTATTTCTTAATTTGGAAAAGAATTTGGTTGTTTATAGTTGTTTAACGTTACCTCTCTATATTTTTATATGCAGATGCTATACATACTCAATCAACTCAAATTACAACATATATATATATATATATAATTTTTTTTTCATACTTAAATTATATATTTCCACGATAAGAAACAATATAAAGAAAAAATATTTAAATTGAAATATTTGTAAATAGCAAAGTACTTCCTATATATTAGTTATTCAATTCAATGCTAAGAATGTGGAAGCTCATTGAGATCAAAGTCAAAAACAATCTTACTAGCAGTACCCTTTGGATGAGGAACATCAATATCTTTGCCACCATCATCACCATTGGTGTCATGTGTTGCTGCTCTTTCATGATCCATAGACCGCAAAGAATCGATAGAATGAGTCAAGGGCTTATCGATGTTGATGTTCTTCTTGTAATGGGTTGATATATATGATCACTTGGGAACGATATGTTGCAATCTCTACATATGTATTGACCAAAAATGTATTCTTCTTCTTAGGCTTCTTCTTCTTCTTTTTCTTCTTCGGCAGTGGATGTTACCAATACGCGATGGTCGTGGTGAGCGAGCAACATGAGAGTAATCGCAGCTAGATGATCAGAAGGTGGTGTAGTTTTATGGGAACTAGAAGACAACATTAGATTCTGCTGCCTTTTTGGTGTTTTAACATAAGTTGAAGAATCACCATCACCAATAATGATATAATTAATCATGTGATCATCTTGAGTGGAAATTGAGGAGTTGCCAATAATTTCATCATCACGATCTTGATGATCAATACCAATGTCTTTTCTTTTGTTATTAATCTTGTTGTTGATGCCATGAATTCTCTTGTGACCGCCGAGAGCTTGTCCTGACTTGAATCGCTGGTTACAAACGGGGCACACAAAAGGCAAGTATTGATATTGAACATCAACTACTACTTGTTCATCATCAGCATGTTTTACTTGATCATCATGATCATGATCATGATCAATATGATGTTGACTAGTGATGATCTCTGGCCGTTTGGTGTTGACCTTTATAAGCTTGACTACATTATTATCATTATTATATGTAGCTTCTTTCTCTAACCCCATTGTATGTGAGCTTGGTTTCGCACAATATGAAAAATAATTAGATTTAAGCTAAAAACGGTTCCTTGTGTATTTTATATAGTAGTTGATGGTACAATTCGAAAAGGACTTTTAAATTCTATTATAATCTTTCTCTTGGAGAATTAATAATTTATAAACTTGATCATAGCCCGATAATTGTACTATATAAGCTATATTTTTCAAAAAGTAAATATTTGAAGTAAATTGGAGGTTTTAAATTATTTGATTAATAACATTTTTGTAAGCAAATAATTTATTTACATAAATAATTTTGAAGATAATTCATTTATTTATCAAGAAAATCATTTATTTTTATTTGGTAAATAAATTATCTATCGCATATTCTATTTATCTAAAATATGCTATTTTTTAGGGATTAAAATATGTTATTTCGAAAAAATACTATTTATCATTTATTTCGAAAAAAATATCTGAATGACATAAATTTAAAGATCATTGCATCAATATGATACAAAAAATAACATTAGACTAATTTGACACAAAATTAAACTAAAGTTTATATCATGTTACTCAAGATAGAGAAGTTTATATTATGTTACTCTTAAAAAAAATCTTAAAAATCTAGTGTACGTTAGTTATTATAAACGCAATAAATAATTTTTTTTATTATATAATTAAAAAGTTAAAGATTTAATCTAACAAATAAAAATTAACAGTATTGGCACTAATAGTGTGAAATAAGAAATCCTACCATAATATTTTCTTAAGTTGTTGTGTTTTTTCTTTTTTCTTTTTTGAGGAATGATAATCAGCAGTTATCTTAAATTCTCAATTAGGAATATCCAATTTAGATTTAAAAAAGAAAAACATGTGGGATTTTGGATTGGGGGGGCAAAAAACATATCGGATAAACTACAAATAAAATATTCTATAATAAATATAAAATAAAAAAATAATTTAAATAAAATAAAAAATAATTTAAATAAAAAATAAAATAAAATAAATCTAGTGTTTTGTTGTGACTATCGTATTCTATTCTTCTTAGCCCCACTCTCTCTCTCTCTCTCTGTCTCTTTCTCTCTCTAAAACTCAGAATCAAATGTATGCCCATCACCATAACCTGTCCTCCCAGGTCCCAACCCAAAAATCTCCTTCTTCTTCGATTTCGGGCAATAATGGGTTTTCATCTGCCACCGCCAAATACGAGGATGTCGCTCAAAGTTCTGACCTTTTCTGGGAAAAGCTCAAGGCTTTTCACAAATCCTCTCGCACCAAATTCATGTACATGCTTTTTTTTTTTTTTAATTTCTAGGTTCTTCTTCTTTTGTTCAGATATCTTGTGTTTCCAAAGATTCCGCTCAGATTTTTGTGCTTTAAATCTGTTTAGCTTATAATTGGGATTTTGAATACAGTTAAAAATGTTGGTCCGCTTATAATAAAGGTTTATTTCATTCATTACTTTCTCTGTGATTTAATTTACTGGGTTCTTGTTGTTTCATGTGCTTTCATTAATCTGTTTCTGCTATGTTAAATTTCCATTATTTTTTGTTCGTCTCATTCCTGATTTAATATTTAACTGTCTTTCCCTCAAAAAAAAAAATAATAATAATAATTGTTTGTTATTCCCATTGTTTAAGAAAGTTTGGATTTTGATTTGTTTGTTGTTCTAATTGTTTATGAAAGTTTGGATCTTGATTTGAATTAAGGATGTTGGGAGTACTAATTTGCTTTCTCTGTTTTAGTGTGGATTTCGTGTGAAGAGGCTTTAATTAACAGTAATCAAAGTCTTTTGTGGATACATATATATATATATATATATATATGTAGAGGGAGAGAGAGAGGGAGGATAGTGGATACATGGCTGGGACCGGTCCTTCGAGTCATATCTAACCGTTTAAATGGAATAGGCTTAATGTTGCAGTCTGGACTGGTCCTACACGTCAATATCTAACCGTTGGAATGGACTAAAAGTTTGATGGCTAAAAGAGGTTTGGGAGGAAAATGAAAAAATCCATACTTGAAACACAACTAAGCACAAATCTTTCTTTTCATTTGATATTTCTGATTGGTGTATAGACAAAATAGATATTCTGACTAAGTAGGTTTTGACATGAAGTAGCCAATTAAGTAGAGGAGTCAGCAGTACTTACACGCTGTAAAGGTCGTCTTCAATTCATTGGTTTGGTCTTCGCCATTTATTTTGTGTACATTGGCTTTTTGGTGTTCCGAATAACCTGCAGTAGGTGCTTAATGAATATGTAGCTTGGTTAAGTTGTTTTGTTAAGTTTATGAGGCATTATATGGCAATCATGCGAACATACAGTATGTCAACCACGGATCCGTTGAACAAAAGTTGTTGCTTTTGTTGGTATACTGGCCACTTATGGTATGGCATATCTGAGAGAGAGGAGTAGACTTTTTCTTTTCTTTTCTTTTTTTGTTTTTGTTTTTGTTTGTTTTTTTCCCTCAAATATGATTATCAATGATTACCTTAAAAGCTTCTGTTGGTGCTAGCCTAAATAAGTTCGTAAGGAAATATTAATCTATACAGCGTAATAGAGAACATAGAAAGCAGTAAATGGATGAGGATGAGACTAATATTTTTGGCTGCTTATTGTTTCTGTAGGATACCAACCGTAGGAGGAAAGGCTCTTGATCTACACCGCCTTTTTGTGGAAGTAACATCTCGTGGTGGTCTTGAAAAGGTTTGTCCATTATGTTTTGCTAATTGCAGTTAGTTTTGTTCATTCCTCCACAATATAGACAGCCTAGACTGTTGAACTTAACGTAGCTTCTAAAAAGTGGTCAAGTTCTTTGTTCTTTGTTCCTTGTCATTCAAGTAGGATTAGCGGAGGTATTCCACGGTCATGATTCAGACTCGCTTTTCATTTGAACTACTTAAGTTGTGAAGAGAATCAACTGAACTAACGCTGATGCCGTAATGAGTATAACTTTTTTACCTTGTCTCGACTCAGGGCATGTTTTACATATGCTGAATAGGAAAAGAAAAGACAGAAAATGAGTTTCCCTTTTCCATGCTATTCACGTGTTAACTTCCGAAATCATTATGGTGGGGCCCACGTGATGTAGGGAATGAACCCTTAAGTTGTCCCTCGTTTTTGTTTCCCTTTAAAATGAATAAATCACAAAATAGCTTCCGTAGCCTTACTAAATTTTAACTAAAAATTATAGGCATATGAGGATACTTTAGTAACTAAGCTATTATGACTTCTGTTCCTCATGTCTGTAAGTACTAGAAAGAGACTTTATTTCGGATTCCGCTTCTTTGTAGGTAAATAAACATTCTTTCTGAGGAACTCATCCCTTTCTCATTACATCCGGTCACAATTATTAAGCATGCCCTTAGTTGTAGATCTTTTTGACCGTGCTAATTTATATGATAATTTCTTAAATGATCTTGATATATTCCTTGTATAGATTCTACTTGGAATCCAGGCTCTAAATTCTCTAGATGTTGTCTCAGGTAATTAAGGATCGAAAATGGAAGGAAGTGATTTTCGTCTTCAATTTCCCATCAACGATTACCAGTGCTTCATTCGTCTTGAGGAAGTACTACCTATCTTTGCTCTATCACTTTGAGCAGGTGTATTATTTCAACAAACAAGTGTCGTCAATTTCAATGGATGGTAATTGGACACGTGTTTTCTTGATTCTTTCATAGAGTTGTCCGGAATATCTTCGACAGATGGAATGATTTGTTCCTATATTTGTTTTTATGTTCTAGACCCTGTTAATAGAAACCTCGCCAACGAATTCAGAACCGCTGACGAAGGCACTATTAGAAACCAGTTACCAGGTCAGGGTAAGTCTTCCCTTTTTTTCGGTTTTATTAGTTTTTTTGACCTTGTGTATTGCAAATCTAATTCAGATTCCGGTAGCTTAAATTTTTTTTCTTTTCCTTTTGTTGCTTGAATCCAAATTTTCTTCGGTTGAGAAATTATTGCAGAACTTGTTGTTTTGTAACTCCTAAAAGCCCACTCTCTCTCTCTCTCTCTCTTACACACACACACACACACACACACACGTTGGTGTGATCATTTCTGATTTACCCTTTGGGATTACACTAAGTAAGACAAGGATCTGCTATGTATATAATCTTTACACAGCAACTGAAGAATTGGAGATTGGCTCTTCTGTTAATGGAGCAATTGATGGAAAGTTCGAAAACGGATATCTGATCACAGTTAATGTGGGTTCGGGTCAGCTGCAAGGCGTCCTATATCATGCTCCTCTACACACGTCTCAGAGTTCTTACCCTTCAGACGTGCATAATCGTAGGAACCGAAAGAAATCAAGGTTGGCGTTGCGTGACCCCTCGCGGCCCAAGTCAAATAGGAGTGGGTACAATTTCTTCTTTGCAGAGCAATACGCAAGGCTAAAGCCTATGTACTATGGCAAGAGAAGGCCATCAGCAAGATGATTGGGGTTCAGTGGAATAATCTCACCGAAGCAGAAAAACAAGTATGTGACACGCCATTATATTACTCTTCGTTTTTCTCATCTTTTCTGAGCATTTTCGCATGCTTGTGACTTGCATAGGTCAACATGTTAGAAGAAAAATTCATATGGTTTCATGAAAATTATTACATCGGTATTGTTTTTATAATTCCTGTAGTGGCTGAACCGCATGCAACTCAGTTCCGTGGGGGTGCGTCCTCCCACTGACATTTTTAAAACTTGATTTCTATAAGTAAAATTTTTGTATAGTTTCAGTTTTGCTCCAATGATCCAATCTAATTTGTGACTCTATTCAATAATATCATTTTGAAACTGTGTCCATTTCGTTATAATTTGTCTATTAGAACTGTGATATTGTGCTCTCACTGAAAATATATCTGTGGCTCCGCCGCTAATATATGGCGGCATTACATACAGGTTTATCAGGACAAAGGGCTGCGGGACAAGGAGCGATACAAGAACGAGATGTTGGAATATAAATCGTCCTATAATCTGCCAACGCTTCAGTGGTCTCCAAATAGTATGGAATAGGAACCCTTGCTTAGGAAAATTATTAGCTGCGTCTGTTGAATGTTTCGCAGTTTTTATTTATATTCAAACCCCTTTTGTTTTTTTTTTTTGTTTTTTTTTTTTTTTCACAGTTTCAGTTTTTTTCCTTTACTTGAGCTGCCCTTTTGTTTGCCTTTTGGAAGACTGCATAATGCTCTCTTTTATTAAACATGGGATGAGGACTCCAATTTTGTCCTAGCCCTTTTTTTTTTTTTTTTTTTTTTTGGCCCTCTCCTTCCTCCATTGGAGTATTTTGTTTTGTTGCTAAGGAGAGTTTTGTGATAGGATACAATAATAATACCTTGTTAGTATTGCACATGTCAATCATCTTGAAACGAAATAAATATATATTTGTAAAAAATTCAACGAAACTTGAAAAAAAAAAAATCTAATGGTTCGTAATTATATCATTTCAATAGGCAGTCTCTCAATTCTTAGAAGAAGTCTGTTTTAGTTTATAGAAATTCTTTTCTGGGACTTTAATGGCTTAAGGATTTTGGTTGTCTGGTCAAAGTCAAAAATTAAGAACTGGAAACTTTGAACGAATTTCTGCTTATAACCCCTTATGAATCAGTGCCATAAATTGGAATTATGAGCAATTTTATAACTAAAAAAAGTCAAAAGTCAAATTTCATTTTTTTGGGAGAGGGAAAAAAAAGAGTCAGAAGTCAAGTTCTTTGGAATTCCACATTTGAATTATCATCTTGAATACCCTGTATTTAAAGACTCCAATGAGATTTCTGTATTTCACCTTGTGCGTCATCAGCCCAAACAACAAAATGTTGGGGGAGAGAGAGAGGAAAAAAAAGGACGGGATGAAAATTTAGTTTGACCTATGTCTATGATTATCACTTTGATAAGGATTACCTCTTTTTAATAAGAAAGAAAAAGATTAGTTAATAACAAAGAGTTCAAAGAGATTAAGAAAAAGATTAGTTAATAACAAAGAGTTCAAAGAGAGAGAGAACTCTTTGATAGAACTCTATATATGCTCTTTTTCCCATTTGTAATTTACGTCATGGACTTTGAATTATGTTAATTTATATCATGAACTTATAAATATATGACATTCTATTTTTAATTGATAATGATGTTGATATTTTAATGAAAATTGACACTTTACTTTTACATAAATCGCTAATTTATGCTCTTTCTTAAAACAAAGTTAATTCAAAATTTCCTATTTTGATAAAACTTAATCAAAGATCTTAACCTAAAAAAGTTTATATTAAAATAGATTAAACAAAAATTATCCATACCATTTATTAACGACTCATATACAAATCACATGTTAATTTTCTTCAAAAAATTAATATGAATATCAATAAGATAGATTACTAAATATTTGTAAGTTTGTGATGCAAATTATCAAAATTTAAAAATTCAAAGTGCAAAGTAGAATCGTGCGATAAGTTTAGAGAGCACCAATGTAATTTAGCCTTATATATATTTATTGGTGTGTGTATATAAATATATCGGTTGGATTCTCCTAAGAATAATTGACCTTTCATAAGAATGTAATTCCGTTATTACTTACCTTGCCTGAGATCTATAGAAGTAGAATCACCATATGAAGTGTTGTTTGGACAAAATTAAAGGCCAGCTTATGCTTAACCCTTGTCTATTGGCTGACAGATTAAGATTATCTCTTTGCATTTCCCAGTGAGTGATTATTCAGCTGCTATAAAAAGTACAATAAAGACAAAATGTTACCTCTACCAAAAAGAATAATGTAAAAAGAAAATAATAGGTAATTCTTGAGAGTTTATCTCTTACCTAATGGATAAGGCAAGCTTTTCTTTTTGCTTCAATAAATTAATAACAAGAGTAATTAGATAGTGAGGGGGAAAATATCTTTATTTGTTGATATTATGAAAATACTAAACAAGCGTGGTGACTCAAAAAGAAAAAAGAAAAAGAAAAAAAAAAGAGGGGTTTAATTTTCATGGGAAAAAATAAAAATAAAAAAGGCTTTAGATATTAACTCTGCCTAAAAATATCTATGAATTTATTTACTTTGCTAAAACTCTCCATCTAAATCAATCACTCCCTTATTTAAGTTGAATAAAGTGGTTAAAGAAAGAAATATGTTGAAAAACTATAAGCACTAACTTTTGATCAATGGACTGATTTTGGAAGCATCAAATTATCCTTTTTGTGATATACACACACACACACACACACACACACCACACACTTGTCTTTGACTTTGCAAAGGGATCCCCCCCTCCCTCTTTTTTGCTGAAGAATTTTGCAAAAGGAATTAATTAGACTACGCAAGTTAGCTATTGTTCAAATGATATGAACTTGCACGTTAGAGAATTTCTTTCAAGAATTTACTTACAAATTCATTCCACTTGTTAAGAAGAAATTGTGGAAAGGTTGAAAGAGCATGAAAGCAATATATATACATGTGTGTGTGTGTGTGTGTGTGTGTGTACATAAGGAGTTTTGAATGGTACAAGAGTTTTGAATTATAATTTTAATAAGCCAAGTATAATGATATTATAGTAAGTAGCAACCGAAACTCACTTTATTTTCTTTATCAAACTTGGTCAATATCTTAATCTCAATGCAATGACCCGTTCATAGTAACCCAAAATTCCTTTTTGCTTACAATTTTTTTTTTTTTTCCATATATATACACCCCCAAGATTAGAACTAATTTGACATGTGAATATAAAGGAGCATTATTTTCGACTATAAATGGTGACTGATACTTTCTTTCATAAATGAAAACCAAAATTGGAAAAGATTAAATTTACCCGTAAACTAGTTTATATGTGGAGATCTATCTCAAATTAGACTAGATCATGTACTATATCAATCGGATTCGGGTTTTGATTAACAAGTTACAAATTTAGCCCACGGCTGGTTTTAAGATGGAGGAAGGATTTACTGATTTCGTTTTAATTACTTGATTATTTGTCTTTTAAAAAAAATATTTCTTAATACATACAAAATCGAAAACCCTTGTTTGTTTTAATTTTTAGTTCAAAGTCTTTTAATATGGATATGTTTTAGTTTTTAGTTCAAACCTTGTATGGCGAGATAGAACATTGTAAACATATTAAACGTTTAAGAAGAGAAAAACAAAAACTGCTTAAAATTGCATTATGTGACGAATATTACTTGCTAAAATAGAACGAAATGGAAACGTTCCCTTTATAGGATGCTTATTAAAGAAACTTCACGCTTAATTTGAGGTTTTTTTTTTTTTTTAATCACTTTTTAGTAGAACTTTTTTTTTTTTGTTTTTTTTTTTTTTGGCTCAAAAAATGTTTTTAATAGAACTTTGAGTATTATTAAGTTGCTATTGCCCAACTGCAAATAACGTTTGCATTAGATGTGTAAGAGCCTCATTACTTTTTTAAGGGATAATGGTGATCTAATTAGCTGTTAATTAATGAGCAATGTGAATGCATGGGAAGTTTCTATTGGGCACGTCATCTAATTGATTAAGATATTTATAAGGATTGAATGTTCATTCACTATAGCATTCCACAAATCATCTTTAAAATAAAATAAAATAAAATAATATATATTATGCTCCCATAACTATTTGCTTATGTATTTTATGGATCTTATAGACCTTTGTGATAAGCTCACTAGGCAGAGGTGTTTACGGATCGAATCACACAAATTAAAAATCAATATATAGTAATCCTAGGTTTCAGTTTTCTTTCGGATTGGCAAACCAACTTAAAACTAACAATAGTTTAGAAAATATGATATTTATACACATACACACACATATGTATGTATGGTTCGGATTCACAAACTTCACGGATTGAAAAATCCTCAATCCAGAATCCATAATCCAATCCATGACATTTAGATTGGGAAAATCTCAATCCATTATCAATTTGTTAGTCTTCTAATCCAATCCAATCTGATGGCTTAGATTGGATTGAACGAATTCACATATTTGGAAGAGGGGTTTGTAGACAAAGCCCTTGAAACTTAAGTTTCATTAAGGGTAGTTTGAGTATTTCACCCTTATAATTTTGGTTTGGGATTATTCTATTTTTAAATAGAGAGGTTGCTGTTAGGGTTTGAAAAGAGAAGTTAGAGGAAAAGAAAAACACGGAGAATTTAAGGACATGTAATTTTTGTATTGTAAATTTCTTAATCTTCATAGTAAATTTGTACCACATAGATAAATCACTATTAGAATGTCTAAACTTGAACATATATATTGAAAAAAAGAAGACTCCAAGTAGTAAAAGTAACAATATTTTGGACCAATTTGTAAAAATCAAAATAGAAGATATTACAAAACTAATTGAAATGATTCGTATTACTCATGATGAAGATCATATTCATAGTATATAGACTATTGTCATGAAGATCATATACATAGTATATAGACTATTGTCAATTAATAATTAGAGTATCTTTTCCTTTTTAATGGTTATACATTTTCTCATAATTTTCCTAAGTTTTTGAACAAAATAAAGAAGATAAAAGGAAAGTTTGGAACGAATTTAATGCTTGAGAGATTTCCGGGTAACTTATCTCTCAAGGTGAAAGAGAAGAGAGAAGAGTAGTGGGTGTAACGGTTTGTACAAGAAGTGGAAGTGGCATACTAACTAAAATATTGATTATTAATTTCCTGGCTGTTATTTTTGTCATTAAATTAACTTTTTTTAACAATTTGGTTTGTTAGAAGTATTTACTTTATTAGATGCATAAAAATTACTTGCAACCATAAGATTTCGATTATGAATTTTTTCAATAAATAAATAAAAAGAAGTTGAGATTGAACGGAATAATAAGCAAAGATACAATAACAAAATTTAAAAAGAAAATAAAAAGAATAGATGAAGGAATCAATTTTCAATTGATGAGTGATTATCAACTAATAAACCCAAAAGCAACTCATCAAAATATTAAAAGAAAATTGGCACTTATCTCTCTCTACCGGGAAGCCAAAGGTCTTTCTTTTGGTAGCTTAATCAAGGGGATTTAGATTCTTAAATACAATTTTTAATTCCATTTAATTTCTTAATTAACTACTAAACTTTCTTACCCTAATTATAACTTTGACCTCATTCTCAACCAAAAAAAAAAAAAAAAACAATTTCCTTTGACCTCTAATCTCCCTCCCTACTTTCCCGATTTCACCACTTTCCTAGTTACTCTCCTTGATTTTTTAACTTTTAAACACATTAATCTCCCAACATAATTTCCTTTTTCAATTTTCAAAAGAGATAACTTCCTCCTTTTTTTCATACATAAAATCTATTTTTCATTTAAAATTCAAAAACTAATTAAAAAAAAAAATCCCAAGAAACCGCAGCTCAATCCTTTTCTGTTTCATCTTCTTGTTGTTGTTGTTGCTGTATGTGTAGAAACAAACTAAGCTTCTTTTCTGTTAACAAATGGAGGTAGAGAAAGAAGAAGCTGAAAATAACAGCAAGAATGGAGGAAATCGACTCTGCTTCAAGCTCAAGATCAGTCCCAAACCAGAGCCCATCACCACCGATGATCATAATCATGATGATGATCAAGATCAAAACTTGTTGTTGCCCTTTGTCTGTCCAGTTTGTAACCAGCGATTCAAGTCCGGAAAAGCTCTCGGCGGTCACAAGAGAATCCATGGAAGCAACAACAACAACAATAAGAGCAGTAACAAGAATGTTAATTCGGTTATGAAGCCCAACAAGAAGAGAAAACGCAATGATGTTGATCGTGGGAAGGATGAGGATGAAGATGAGGGTGAAGAACAGGAAGAGGATGAACCGATTTGCCCGCTCTGCGAGAAGAGTTTCCCATCGATGAAGTCGCTTTTCGGGCACATGAGGTCTCATCCCGACCGGGGATGGAGGGGAATTCAGCCTCCGCCACCAGCTGCAGCAGCACAAGAGCCAGTCAACACCTTCTCAGCTACCAACATGATTGATGATGATGATGATGATGATCGTGATGACTCTTCGGCAGCCGCCACTCCGAGAGGGCGGGGAGCAGTGCCGGTGCCGGTGCCGATGCCAATGCCAATGCCGTCTTCTGATTCGCCTAAAACTCCGGCTGCTAGAGGGCGGGACTTGGCAATGTCCTTGAAACATAAGGGGAGCTGGTCCGTCACGGCGAAGAGAGGTGCAGGTAAGAGTAGCAGCTGCTCCTCCTCCTCTGCAGCCTCGGGGTTGGTCGGCATCTCGGAGATGGATGAAAGCATGAGGGAAGGTGTGATTGATCTCATGTTGTTAGCTCATCACAAGCCTAATGCTCGAACGGAGTTGCTATCGGTTCTTCAACGGATCGAAGATAGTAAAAAAGAAAAGAAAGAAGAACGGAATGTGGAGGAAGAAGAGGAAGAGGATTCGGAGGAAATCGAGGAGTACATCATCCTGCAGAGGATAAAGAGCAAGAGCAAGAGCAAGAGAAGAAGAAAGAGGATGAAGTTGGCTGACCTGGAAGAAGCTGATCAAGAAGAAGAAGAAGGAGGAGGCGGAGGAGGAGGAGGAGGAGGGCAAGAAGTTACAATGTTGAATACTACTAATAGGACAGCAAAATCAGGAAATGGGGTTGGAGAATATGTATGCAGTGTTTGCAAGAGGTCTTTCCCAAGCTACCAAGCTCTAGGAGGCCACAGGTCAAGCCACAAGAAGAAGAACCTCAAGATCAACAACCACTTGTCTAGTTCTTCCGATAACGACGACGATGATTTGTCTCGTACGGCGGATGAAATGGCAGCGGCGGCGGTGGCGGCGGCAGATGACAAACATGATGGTGGTGAAGGTGGCGGTCAGATTTCTGCACAAGAGGGAGGTATTAAGAATGTTCTTGATTTTGATCTCAATGAGCTTCCACCTTTGGAGGGTTAAAGAACTAATTTGCAAATATTTTAGTTATAGTTGTGGTAGTAGTAGTGGTGCTATTCTTCTATTGAATTGGAGGATTTTCAAGTCATTCAGATGCTAATTTTGGGGATTCTTTTTTGCTGCATTCTGATGTGGGGGTTTTCAAGTTAGCTTTTTTATTATTAGTTTTTTTAGTTTTCTTATTGATCTTTTTTACCTTTGGCTCCTAGGATAGTAGTAGTGGCAAATTGAAGAGGAAAAGGTCTTTGTTTCTTTCTTTGTTTTTTTGTTTTTTGTTTTTTTTTTTTGTTTTTTTTTTTTTTTTTTTTTTTTTTGGTGTTTGTGAGTGTGGGGGGTCAAGGGGACCACTTTGTCTTTTAGTGTTGATTTTCTTCATGCAAAGCATGATGGATCTTTAGCAAACACCCAAAAAGACCCTTTTTTTTTTTTTTTCTTCTTCTTTAGGGGGTATAAATATTCATGTATCTCTTCTCTTGTTTCATACTTTATAAAGTAGAAAAACTTTTCTTTAATTCATCATCTTTCTTCCTTCTGTCGTATATATACATTTGTATGTATGTATATGTATATGTGAATCTTAATCAGCTCCATGTAATGTGGTGTGAACTTTTAGGTTTATTGACAATTTGAGAGACTTGTAGAAACACATTTAGAACTAGGTACGTAGTGGAGGACCAAAACGAGAAGACTTTTTTTATTTTTCTATGAAGATTTGGAACTATGTTTCAAAAAGTCAAAGAAGATCCCTTTTCCTTAACTCGCAAGAATCAGCAATTTTTTTTTTTTTTGTCTTGATTAAATTTTTAAACTTTCTTATATTCTTTTCTCTTTTTTTTTTTTTTTTTTTTGGCTGAATAATTTCTTTATTGATTAAAGCAACTTGTTAAAGAGGACGTACGGAAAAAAAACTAATTGTGGGGTCATGAATTCTGACTGATTAATGTTCTTGGTGTAGAGATGATAGAGATGTTGTATGACACTATTAATATTATTATTTTCACTTCTTGTTTTTGTTTATTAATTTTATATGTGATGCAGCCTATATAAACAAAGTATACTGGTCCTTTCTGCAATATCATATATATATGTGTGTGTGTGTGTATACTCTCCAAGTGTCTATCAAAACTATACATATAGTTTGAACATTATGACTCGTTGAACAATCAGAAAACAAAACAAGAATTCTGATGTATTGAAATAGGACTAGTTTTTAAATAAAATAGGACTCTATTTTCTATAACAATAATTTATTTGATAATGTTGTTAGGATTTTATTATTGAGTTTGTTTTTTACTTGGATTAGGATTCCTAGTAATCAGAGTAGGATTTATCATCCCAAGTCTATAGTCATGCCTTTGTAGTTCAATTCAGTTTTTCCTTCGTATTATATTATTATAAAATTCAGAGGTATTTTAAATTCTTCTTCTTCTTGTTTTTAGGTCCTAACTCCTTAAAAGAGTCTTAGTCATCATCCTGTTCAATTGTGCTCTTCCTCGTGTGTGCATACAAATTGCAGAGTCAAGAATATATATGCTTTATTATTGTATTATGTTTGCATCTACAAGATTGTGGTTCGTGTATGCTTCTTGGTAGACAATATTTATGCATGTGTATATATATATATGGTGGCTCTACTATATATTATTAGAGTTTGGTGACCCAAATTCTCTTTCGTTGGGTTCAAAAAGCTCGCAGTGCGACCCGATTTTTATCCAGATCTGAATTTAGGGTTTTCGGGTATATATATATGATGTAATTTTAGGGTTTCATCATTATATTTTTTTATGGTAGCCGCTCATCTTGTATCAATCTTTGATTTAGTTTATTTCTTCTTCTCTACCATGGTTTTTTTTCCGTTTAGGATTTTTCCATGTAAATCTGTGTTTTCTTATTTTTTGTTTTCTTTGTTGCCTATTTTTGTTACTTATTTCGTAATGTATATATATATATATATATATATGCATACATATATAATGGTGCTACTAATATTGTTGTTGTCATATATAGAAGGTAAGATGGGAAATGAGGTTATATATATTTATATATGTGTGTAAATCTAGAGAATTGTGGGATTGAATGTATTTTTTGGTAACGTATAATTTTGATTTGTCAAATTATATTAAATTGTATCATGACTAAAAGATAAGTAAATATAACGTGATTTAATAATAATTTGATCATTTATAATTGTACGACATGAATAGGATTTTTTGTTTTCAAATTATCTGCAAATCAGCGGTAAATGAGAGGGGGTAGATAGTCATAGCTCAACTGTTTTCTTGACAAATTCTCGTGACCTTTTTTTATGTGAAAGCAAACAACTTTTTTTTTTTTTTTTTTTTTTTGTTCAAATCATTTTGACTTTTAACACTTTTGTCAGGCCATACTCTTTTAACTTCCAAATCTTATCTGCCAACTGATCATGATCGTGTGGTGCATATGGTCAGTCATAATTTTGTCTTGGCACACTAAGATACGCCACACATAGACTACATTCTATTATTGCTACATTAATGACATAATTTCTATTTATTTAATGCCAAGATTTTAATATTCTTTTCATGCTAAAACAGGTTCAATTTTTAGAATATTGCAGAATCTGTAATTACTGATTGCAGGCTGTGCTAATAATGCCTCTATTTGAGGTCAGGATATGTATATAATGATCTCTTTCGCACACAAAATACTTGCAAGTTGTACACATATATGTATTAATGTGTGTATGTATTAATGCCTTACCAAAAAAACGAAACAAAACGCTCTATGCAGAGAAAGAATGCAGGTCGACCTTCATGGTAAGGTCACCGTAGGAGTTGGAAGGGGAACGGGAAGCCTCCCCCTCCCAGGGGAATTGGGGCTCCAAGGTTTACAGGTTAGACAAGTTATTCAATAAGGGTATTTTGGTGATTTCACACTTATAATTTCAGTTGTCCTAGATTTTCTTTATAATAAGGACCACCAACATTAGGGTTATTTACGAGAGAGGTTACAGAAAGAAACACAGAGAGTATATCATAGTGGCCGAAACAGAAGGTTGAGGTGAATTTGTATAAAAATCTACATATTTTTGTAATTATTTATTTTCTTATGCTATTTTTATTGCTCTCAGTGATATCTATTTATGGCATCAATTTTTAATAAAATTAACTCAAATAAAGGGTAAGGCATGGCCTAAGAAAACAACAAATAAAACTCAAAACTAGAAAAACGACAACAACGTACAAACGACATTGAAATGTGTGAAACGAAAGTGATCGAAAGTCACGAAGGAAGAACAGAGATGGCAAGCAATAAATGACAAATATTACTAATGGAATAATGCTTTTGAGTACCAACGACATATGAATCGTATTTTTTAAAAATGGTAAGTCTTTAAAAAGCTATCAAATGAATTAAAAAATTTGAAGAATACGTTTACTAATAAATGAAGGAATATGTGACTCGAATCTTTATTAAATAGAAAGTCCAAAATCAACACAATTTCACGTCATAATAATTGTGGAATTGCTGTGAAGTGGTTTATTATCTGTTTCATACACAACATACATATACAGACGACATATATATATATATATATATGTATTTATATGTATATCTGCAAAGCCGTGAAGTGTATTATAGGTAAAAGTAATGCCATTATTTGCAGTCTTTGCAGATGCACAACAAAACTTGCTCGACAATAGTTGTGACTTTTCACAATTTGACTTACTAGGCAAGGAAAAAATTTTATAGGCATCAACTAATGGAAAAAAAAAATAATAATAATAATAAAAAAAAAAAAAACAACAACAACAACAACAACCACAACCTCGAAGAATAGTGATGACAACTAAAAAAAAACAATATCCACTATGAAATGATACCTAAGGAAATGACATTAAAAAACAAAAACAAAAAGAAGAGAGCATATTAAAACGACATCCAATGAAAAAACGACATCCACTACAAAAACTAACTAAATTTCATATTGAAAGATAATGCATTGCCTAAAGAAAACAACAAATAACAGACCAAAATAAGTGTCGTCTGCAAAAGCTTTCTAACATGAGTAGTTCTGCAAATCATGGAAGCACCAATAAAGCAATTAAAAGCATAAACTTATTTGAATAAAATAAGAGAAAAACTAATGATATGAACTAAACTTTTGTTCTACGATATGTAATGTTGTTTTAATTATTTAATTATAGGGCCTGTTTGGTGCACAAGTTCAGTTTGAGTTGAGTTGAAATTTTTAAGTTTGAATAGTAATTTTTGTTGACTTTTTCAGAAAAGACAAAAAGCTTTTGGAGAAAAGACAAAAAACATGATAAAAAAAGTACAGTTTAGTTTAAGTTGAACTTATCAACCAAACGGGCCCTAAAATTTTCAACAATCTCACTAATTGTTGTTTTAATTATTTAATTAAATTTTTCAACAATCTGACTAATGACTAAAAATAGTTATACATATCCAACTGTAAATTTTTAAATATGGACACTATAATTAACAGCCAAGAGCTCGAAGAATAAGAAACAAGAAAGTCAATATTGATTAACCGATCATCTAATTCTCTCCCTTAAAATCGTAGATGCTTAAGTATATATCGAGAGAATCTGAGAGAATCAAAATAATAAGAAACAAAAGAGTATAACCTAAATTCAAAATAAAATACAAAAATTCAAACATTTCCTAACAGATAACTATACAATATTTAAAATTCTAAATATTCTAAGCTTGCTCTTCATGAAGGGTGCAAAATGGTTTATATAAACAAAAATGTGAAGAAATACTTTACACAGACGACAATATTCTTTTACAATTATTTTGACAAGCTAAACTATTTGACATCTCTTAAAAAAGTTCTCCAAAAAAAAAAAACTTTGAGATGTTCTAATGTCTAGCCCAAAAAAAAAAAAAAAAAGAGAGGTTACAACAGAGTGAATTACACATGGGCAAAAGAACAAAACAGGACATGTTGTTACAAATCTACCAACCCTCTTCCAATCCAGAAAAAAGGAGGAATTTGGTTCTAGATTTTTTGGCAACCAAAACTAACATCCCCATATACTAGCCCCGAAATGTGTAAAACATTTTTATAAAAAAAAAACATTACAGAAAAATAAAAATAAAGGGAAAGAGGGCCTAGTACTTAACTTTAGGTGGGCACAACTTCCCCAGGATTGGGTGGTGAAAACTGCAAGAAGAAAAACCAAATGACTAAAACGAGCAATATGAATTGTACACAAAAACACCATGTGACCTTGTATACCCCTCTCTGAGTATCTAAAACCTCTTCCATCCCTAAAATGCCACCCGAATACTTCTCCAACTCCTCCGCTTCTTTTTTTAGATTCAAGGCTTTTTTCTCGACATCTCCAAGCTTGTTAACCGACCTGTGCTTGTTCCTCGGCCACGGCTTCTTGTTCTTTCAAGACCGTGGCTTGCTTTTCCGCAAAAGCCTTCAGACTGTGTGTTGCCCTTGTTATCGCCAGATACTCGATTTCAGCTTCGATCCTTTGCTTAAACAAGCTCTCAATCTCCTTCTCTATCTCTCTATATTTTTTCCCCTCTAACTCTATTGCATTACCCAATCCTTGTTTTGGAGAATTTCTACTGTCAACAGTGGCTTCGAGTTCAGCAACCTTGGACTCCTTTGCTACCAGCAAGGCCCTTGCTTCGTCCAGTTCAGTTACCAATACTTTCACATCCTCTCGCAAGCTTGATAACTCAGCATGCAAGGAACTCACTGTCGTTTGCACAGTTTTTTCAGAACCTAACTGGTTGGACTGGCTAGGTTCTTGAGTTCCTATGTCGGTGAAAGCAGCAGATACATCATGACCCTCCATCAACTTGACGAGTGACACAACAGGTTCCTTCCCAATTTGTCCTAATTTCTGGACTTCTGCAAGAGCACACAAAGGATAACAATTGTTGTTCTGAACGTTAATACAACTAGTAAATGTTATCTAACAAATAAAAAACCTTATGACGAAAAGCAAATATATTGAGCTCAGACTTTATCCAAACAATTATTCGGAGATGACGGTAAATTTAATATTAATTAACTTAATGAGTTTTCAAATGAATAATAATCATTATAGTTGTTACATAAGATTGAAGCTGTTAGAAAGAACATTGACTAACCTTTTTCAAGTGCTTCGCGTACAGATTGGAGGCTAAGGATAGAATCAACCAGTGGATCCCGGTTTGTTGGGAACCCATTGTTTTCCCCATTTTCTTCCTTGATTCCCCAAGATACCTCCGCAGCCGAATCACCTTGTGAATCTTCAACATCTCCCACATTCTCTTTGCTATATCCAGTTTGAACTTCCTCACTGAACTGTTGTTCACTTTCATGAGCTTCATCACTATTTTCCTCATCATAACTCGCCGACCTCCTTCCGGTCTGCTTTCCATTACTACTCACATTTGAACCCTGCATGAAGAAAGCATTGGAGCTTCTTGAGTCCGATTCAATGCTGGAATAAGAGTTTTCCTTCTCGATTTGGACCCTCTCGCCTCTAGCCTTCTTACTGCTCTCCATCTTTCCTCCCTTTCCCAGCAAAACTCTCTGAGAAGATGAATTCCCAAAACTCTTTCCAGTAGCACCCTTCGCCCTGTTCTTCTCCCGCGTGTTCCCAATCACCGCAGGCAGGTCGTACCTTGCCTTAGGGATGCTGGCAGCCGTTGAGGACTTGCTACTCCGATCCTCGCTGTTCTCGGAATCCGTCCCAGCTGCAAAAACAGATCCGACAGCATTCCTAGAGTCAGAACCGGACCCACGAATCGTGAATCCATCAACGGCCCCAACATTGGTGTCAAGACCCGAATGCTGAGTCTTATTGGGGTTTGCATTACTAGGCAAGACCCTCTTCAAGACTTTACTAGTATCACCTACAGTGGGAACAGAATCCTTGACAAAGTCTCGCCTAATTCGCCGCCACTTCTTCAATCCAAACCCTTTGGTTGTCACGGGCGAGACCCCACCGGGCGATTTCGATTCGGAAGGATTCGAATTCGCCGGCTGCGGCGGGCTGTCCGCATCCTTTGGCCAATTATCTTCTAAATTTTCAACCTCTTTAGCACAAGTCCCGTTATCCCTAATAGTCCCATTTTCATGATCAGATTCAGGAGAAGAGACTTTTCCCGGTTCTAATTGATCGTCTTGTGTGGATTTGAGAGACGAACATTCATTTTCCAAATCCATAACAAAACAAATCAAAAACAAAATTCCAGGGTCTCTCTCTCCTCTCTCTATCTTTCTCTCTCTAGATCAAGAGCAACAAAAACTACATATCATTCCAGTTCATGGCTCAATCAATATCTAGCAAAAATCCCAAATGAAATCCAGAATCAAATTCCGATCAAAGTGCAAATCTTTTCAATCAATTTGGATTAAAAAAAAAAAACAATAATAAGCAACAGAAACAATATATTTAATCAGCGGAATCAAGAAATTGATCAAAGTTCGAATCTTATTAGTGAATTTGGATTAAAAAAAAAAAAAACAGAAACAACATCAGGAATTAACGAAGAAATTGCGAAATGAAACAAGAAACGGATCAAAGTAATATGAACAAACAAACCTCGATTCGAGTAATAGCGAAATAAATAAGAGAAGCAAACAGAACAGTAGAAATAAGAATCGAATTATGGAAGAAATTGAAGGAACAAGAAATGAAGTAAATGGATGAACAGATTGAATTGAAGCGTACCGAGGAAGATTGAAGAAGGAGAATTGAGGAAATGGAAGGACATGGAAACCCTAAACAGGAGCTGGATTGGGAATTTTATAGGCGACCAAAAAAAGCAACACTTTTAAGAGGAGGTGAGAAATAAAATCAATAGTTAATAATTAACTTGTATTTCTGTCCTTTCATTGAGAAAAATTTATTATTATTAATTTATACATTAATTTTTTATTCGCTCATTCATCAAAGAAGGAATAAATACTAATTTATCAAAAATAAATAAATAAATAGATAAATTATTAGGTTGATTTTTAAATTTATAATTTTATATAATTTTAGTTTATGAATTTTTTTTAGTTATATTATCTCTAAATTTTTAAAATATTATTATAATAAGTCCTTAATATTAATTTTTAAATAGAATCTATTAGTTAGTATCATTTTTTAACTAAATTTATAACATATTCAGTTTAAAAATTAACAGAAATGACTATCAGTAATATTTTAATAGTTTAGAGACATTCTATTTTTTTTTTATCTGAAATGATCATAACTATTAAAAATATTACTACAGTAGTTATTTTTATTATTATTTTAATAGAATTTATAGTTAACATCACTTTTTAACTAAATTAATAACATATTCCATTCAAATATTGACAGAAATAACTATTATAGTAATATTTTAAAATTTTAAAGATATTTTAACTATAAAAAAAATATTCATAAACTAAAATTATACAATTTTAAAAATTTAGAAAAATTTATCTTAAATAAATAAAAGAATTTAAAAAAAAAAAAAAAAAGGGAAAGGTGGGCCCAAGAAACACCGACGGGCAAGTGGGCACCGCTGGCCAACAGATGGGGTGATGGGGTGGTCTAATCAAAATTGCTTTACACCCACAAAAACACACACACATGGTACGAATTGGTCTCCTCCTTTTACGCTTTTGACCCTTTGTTCTCTCGGATTCGACTCTTACGCTCTCTTTTTCTGTTATTTTTTTTCGTGTTTTCTAATGATATCATATCATCTTTAACTAAAATTATTTTTTAACTGACATTATAGTTTAATTAATTCATAAGATAAGTTATTTTAATTGACATGACGTTTAATTTTATTATTGGATAAATATGAAAGTCTTCATATTCTCTTTATTATTTTATTTCTCGTTTTTCTTTTTTTTTTCACTCCCTAGTTTCGAAAGGAAAATGTTCTAAATCACTGCATCAACACCAATGATTGAGGCCTGGAGCGATCATTTTTGCAAGGAAACTTTTTAGGTGCATATTTATAATATCAATTTATTGGGTGAAAGCATAATATATATATATATATTTAATTTAGAGATACTGGATTCAAACTCTCCACTTTATGATACAGTCAGATATAATATTATCATTAGATTATCACTATAATTGCAAGCATAATTTTAATTTTGGTCGAGGTATAAGATGAAAAATATAAAAGACACATTTGATGTTATATGAGGGTATAGTTATGAGTTTCTATAGTTGAGTGCCACGTAAATAAATTGTTTTTACTATTCAAATCTATGTGGTGTAGCATGTTATAATTAACACATAATTATGTAAAATAAACACTAATCCTTTTTTTTTTTTTTTTCTGTGTTCGTTATGACTATTATGTTATATTGAAACATGTGTAGTGATATATCAGTGCAACATAATAAACATCATCAAAATAAATTGGTCTTTCTTTTTATTACTATGATGATCTAGTTTTTATTTTACCCCTACTCTATTTTTTAGAGAAGTAAGAAGTAAATAACATTTTTACAAAAAATAATTAAGAATTTAAATAAATAGTACGTTTTAGAATTAACTTACAAAATTAATGAGATAAATTATACTGTAAATTTACTAAATAATTATGAATTTAAAATATTTTCAAAATCTTGTTATTTTTATTGTTTTTAGTTTCGTGAAAAAGCCATTTACTAACATTATCTTCGGTGGATCGGATCCATCATCCAAATGGGCCTGTATTTTTGCTGGCCCTTTAGAAATTATGGGCCTTGTGTCCAACACTGGGTCTTAAGATTACTAAGCCCGAAATTGTGTATGCACTTATACATACATGTATGAGGGTATGAATGTGAGAACAAATGCAATCTATAATCCTCTTCCAAATTCAAATGAGAATCAAATTGAATTCAGGTTTCCACTCAAAAACCTCATACAGTTGAGCTGGCTGGCAGGTTTATTTGCACACAAGAGCTATAATAGAAGCAAACTGTACTTTTTATTGGTGGAACTCCATTATTGTTGCATTTGGTTTGACAATATATATATATATATATATATATGTGCATATACGTGGGTCCTGCATATTATTAGTTCTGACGAGCACATGCATTTAGCAAGAAAATGCAGAATGTAAGTGAAGACCAAATTCACATCACACAGATGACAGATGGAGTTACTGGAAAATTAAAATAAGGGTCAGCATTTTGTATTGAATGTGCTTTGTGGAAACATGCAGTCATGGCCCTCATATGTTATGCTTATCTACTTCTATTCATCAATACTTGATGCCTTTTAATAAAAGAAAACAGCCACATGACAAAAATTTTTTAAGGGAAACAAAACAAAAAATATTTTGAATAATTCAGTCATTAACGAGTCTTACATCTACTGAATCCTTGAATAAAATAGCAATAATGATGAGATGATTATACGTTTTATTTAATTTTCCCTCAATATTTTCTACAGTTGTTCACCAATAATCCATAATAATATGCATAAATCCTATATAAACATAGTCGTCCCTGTCATGCCCATATATCCTATATAAACCTACGCATTAGTAATATAATATGCATATAACTTACAAGTGATCAACCCAAAATTTCCACTAGTGGTCTCTTTCTCTTTTACAAAACTAGTAATATAGTCCGGGAAAATTACCTGAAAGACATAAATTTAGAAACCATTGCACCAACATGATACAAAAAATTAAAATTAGATTAATATAATACAAACTTAAACTAAAATTAACTAAAAATTGTGTTATGTTGGTCAATAATGAAAATTTTGTATCATATTGATCAACAAATGAAAAAAGTGTAGTAATTTAGATAATTTTTTTCTTTTTTTTTTCTTTTTTTTTTTATATATTGAACTAGGTTACAAGTATCTTCATATTTTGTTACACGAAACACCATATCATGCTTCGATAATATAACACAATAAAACATAATACACATTGTATGGTACAAAACAATGCAGACAACCACAAATGACCTTAAAGGGTAGAAAAATTAAGAGGCAATGAAATGTGTGCATTATAGAACAATGATTTTTGGAAGGGATAACCATTTTTACATCCGTTGTTATTTAATGTGTGTTTATATATGGAAACTCTCATATCCTGTTATTGGACTTGTAACTTTTTTAGTATATTATTGTAACAACTAGTAGATTTTATTGTAACTTTTTTTTAGCAATAATTGTTAACCGACAGTTATTAAATAATATCATGTTATCCATAATATTACATAAAATAATAAACAAATCAATTAATTATTATAAATAGTTGAGAAAGAAAGTTATAACTATAGGACAATTATGCATATATAATGCAAGAGCCAAGAGCCATTATTGGGGTTGTATTTGTTTACTTTGTCTGTGTGTTTAAGATTGTCGTTGGTACTAGTAGCTGGCTTTGATATTGTAGTACAAAACGTTGAGAGTACAAAACGTGTCCTCTTTCTTTGATTGTGTTGCCGGTGGTGATGTCACAGCCACTTACTCATTTGTGGAGCTCCCACTTTGTAAAATCCCCCCAGCGAGTACTAGATAAACAACATAAATAATAAGGATCATTTATATTGAGAAAGAAAAAGAGAACAATTTACTACTAATTTTCCTTTAGTGATCTCTGTCATAATCAGCCGTTTTATTATTACTCAATTATGGACTTATCTTCTAATTTACTTTACTTAACCTTGTTTATGTTCCCATACATGTCCATGATTTGTATGCTTTAGTGTCTTCTGAAACAAAGCTTATCTGTTAGTAAAGTACGATAATTAAAAAAAGAGAGAGAGAATTTCATATTCAGATGTAAAAGAATAGCACTTTAATTAACGATATTATTCAATTAGTAAATCATCAGATTAAATTAGAATCATATTAAAAATTGAAACAATTTTAAAATTACATAATATTTATGGAGTATTTCTTTGTACCTACTAAAGAAATATTCTCTTAGAATATCCCATTATATGTTTGTAAAATACAATTATTAAAAAGAGAGAGAGAATTTCATATTCAGATATAAAAAAAATAGAACTTTAATTAACAATATTATTTAACTAGTAAATCATCAGATTAAATTAGAATCATATTAAAAATTGATACAATTTAAAATTATATAATATTTATGGAGTATATTCTTGTACCCTGCTAAAAAAATAGTCTCTTAGAATATCCCATTTGTAAAATACGATTATTAAAAAGAAAGAGAGAGAATTTCATAATCAGGTATAAAAGAATAACACTTTAATTAACGATATTATTCAACTAGTAAATCATCATATTAAATTAGAATCATATTAAAAATCGGAACAATTTAAAATTAGATAATATTTATGAAGTATTTCCTTGTACCCTACTAAAAAAATATTCTCTTAGAATTTCCCATTATATTATATGTTCTCAATGTCAAAGAAGGAATGGAATCTATGTATGACAATAGAAGCTGTAAAATGAGTGTAAAGATAGAGGCCACATTTTGGTTACTCTTATTTTAATGGTTAGAGTTGAAGTGGCTTTTTAGCTATTTGATAACTTAATTAAACAAGTTGTAAACTAATTGAAATCCGGCTGGAAGTGATGCTTAGATAGTGGACCTTCAGATAGGATGATAATGACAGTGAACTCAAACAATATTAGAAACTATAAGCCAAAAGATCATGCTAAGACATTGTATATACATATATATATATAGGTATATATGTATGAAAAGACCTTTCCCCAATCATCACAAAACAAAAAGTTTAAGGGGGGAAAAAAAAAAAAACAAAGGAATAAAAAGAAACATGGTTTTTTTTTTTTTTTTTTTGAGAGAAATTAGTATAATATTAGATTCAAATAGGCCTTTTTTGCATTGCTTTTCTTGGCTGGGCTTGAAGTATTCCATCTTACCTTTATCGTTTAAAGCAGATAATAAACAAAACATCCAGCTCAACTCCTCCTTCAAAATTAATGCTTTAAAAATTGGGGTATTTACCATTACTCTCCAAATTTATCATCTTTTATTAACTTATATTTAACTTTTAATTTTGATAATTTATTCCCTGAATTTTTAAATTATTACAATACATAGGCTTTTAGTGATTAATTTAACGGAAAATTAAATCATATGAAGTATATTGTAATAATTTAACAAATTCATGTGATAAATTATCAAAATTAAAAATTTGAGAGGAAGTTATCTAAAGATAATAAACTTAGTGACTATCGGTGCTAATATCCCTAAAAATTGTTTAGTCTTTGTGTGGACAAACATGAACTTCTAGGGGGTGTTTGGTGTTGAGTTTGAGTTAAGATTTATAAGTTAAATAGTGATTTTGATTGACTTTTTCAGAAAAGATAAAAAATTTTTAAAAAAAAAGACAAAAATTAAGTTGATGATGTGAGTTAAACTCACCACCAAACGGGCCTTAAAGGCAAATCTCAAGACATAAAATTTATATATTCAAATCTCAAGACATTAAAATATACAAGGGAGTGAGTCATTGCTTGTGTAAAAGATACCTTTCAGCTTTACAAATTCAAGGAAAAATAAATAATGCGTAAAAAATATATAAAATATTATTAGTTGGGTCAGGAGTGGACTGGTCTATGCTCCAAATTCCAATGTAAATATTTCCAAATTTTGTCAGACAAAAAACTCTGCATTTTTTCAAATTATATAAGTGCAATGAAAATTTAAGAAACCCCAATAAATACTGTACTTGGTTGGAGGTTTTTTTTTTTTTTTTTTTTTTCAAATAAATGGAAGTATGAAAACTTGGTTGGAGTTGGAAACCCTATGAACAAAATGAACCCCAATGCCAAGAACAAGAACAAGGTCTGAATTGTGGTTGCAGTCCCAATGTCCTTTTTTCTGACAAAAGCCCCCTTCCCTTTGGCTTCTCTGACCATGAGACGATGTATATATATATAGACATATATATATGTATATATTAATTTTTGGCAATAATTTTCCCCATGTTAGATTTGGACTGGAGCTTGGAGGGACTTGATTGAACATTTACTCATGTCCATTTATTTTTTGAGTTTATTTAAAAAGACATGTTAATGTGTGTACAACACATAAAACAAAAAGAAATTGCCACAACCCCATCGAAAGACTATATAAAATTACCTACAATATATTTATTATAAAGTTTACTACTATCATACAAATGCTGCACCATTAATTAAGCCGCTGCAAGGCTGCCACTTCTTTTTAAGCAAATATTTTTAAGTAATTAATTTTTTTAGTTTTTGAATATTTAATGTTCAAAAATCAAAAACCATATTAGATCCAATTCCAACCCCCAAGTAAATGACCCATGCATTAGATTCCCATTCTCCCTCCCTCATTCTTCTCCTCAATCTCATTTCTCAACACCCCCCCCCCCCCCCCCCCCCCCCCAAAAAAAAAAAAAAAAAAAAAAAAAAAAAAGCGCTTTCTTCAAACATAAAACATAGAAGATATACAGAGAAGAAACATCACAGAAAAAAGAAAAAAATATATTTAAAAAAAAAAAAAAAGAGATCTATATTTTGCTTCTCTAGTTCTCTCAACCTCATATTATCATAAGGGTAAACTCCACTGAATCTGCTTCTATGTATGTGTGTATGTACAGACGCATATACAAATATATATATATAATAGTTTTTATGTATGTATATATGTATGTGTAAAGGAATATGAATCATCTCTTCTCTGATGTTATGATGTTATGGTGAGATAATTTATGAGAAAATAGGAATATATTTGCCTCTTTGGCCCCACAAAAATGGCACAAGTGAAGTGTATTACATCACATTCACATGATTTCCAGATTTTTTTTCGTCTTTGTAGTTACTGTTTCAGATTTACAAGCCTTCCCTTCCCTCCACTGTTGCATTCATCTTTCTGACACCCCCACAGACTCACTCACATTTACTCTTATATATATTTATCCATATATTTATATACACACACTCGCACACTTATATGATATATGTGTATATTATCTTGCAGCATAATTTGAAGCAGAACCAGCAAGAAAGAGAGAGAGAGAAGGAGAAGAAGAAGACATGTGAAAGTAAGATTTTTTGAGATCTAGAAACTCATCAGAAGCAGCCATGGATGAAGCAGTAATACCAAGTAATAACCTCACCATTAAAGTCATCACTTCTTCTTCTTCTTCTTCAGCTTCAGCTTCAGCCTCCATGGCTGAAGCTGAAGCAGCCTCTGTTTACAACTCTCCATCTCTGGTGTCCCCACCTTCCTCCGCCTTCGTCTCCGCTCTTCAGTCTCCCTACATCTCCCCCGGGCCCACCCGCCTCCGCCGCCCTCGGAGATTCCCCACCACCCGCCTCCGACGCACCCGCCGCCGGTGGTGGTGGTCTTATCCGACGACATCCCCAGCAGCTCCTACACTCCGCCGTCGGATCACTACGAGTTCTCCACCACCACCGACGGATGGACCGCCGTGGGCCCGGCGAGAGTCTCGTTCTCGTTCCCGCCGGTCCCGGCCAGGATCTCCTTCGCCAAATGCGGCGCTAGTTTCGGCGCTGCCGCTCCTTCTTCCAACGTCAAGCTCAGGAGCTGCGATGTGTTCGTCGGCTTCCACGGACAGAATAACGGTAACCTGGTTCGGTTCTGTAAGTGGCTGAAATCGGAGCTTGAGCTCCAAGGCATTGCTTGTTTTATCGCCGACAGGGCTAAGTATGGAGATTCTCAGAGCCATGAGATTGCTGATAGAGTAATCTGTTCGGTTACTTATGGGGTTGTGATAGTAACCCGGAATAGTTTCTTCAATCCTTGTAGTGTTGAGGAGATCAAATTCTTTTCCCAGAAGAAGAATCTGATCCCGATATTCTTCGAAACCGTGGCGGATGAGATTGTGTTGGACAAAGAAGGGAAGGAGGCCTTGGAGGGGCTGATGAAGTGCCAGGAGGTTAAGCTCGAGGCCAATGGGGGGAACTGGAGGAGTTGTATAGCGAGGGCGGCGGGGATTCTGCGGGGGAAGCTCGGGCGGAAGAGCGTGGCGGAGTCGGGGAATGAGGCGGAGCTCGGAGGCTGCTTTGAGGAGGTGCAGTTTCCGAGGAACCGGTGCTTTGTCGGGAGGGAAAAGGAGGTGGCGGAGATTGAGGCGGCTTTGTTCGGATCATGTGGAGGAGATGCTGGACAAGAATGTGGGTGTTCTTCGCAAGTTGTTAAAGGCGAAGCAAGCGGGCAATCGGAGGGCCTTGCGGATGAAGAATCCGATGTTTGTCCCGCCAAATTAGCAGGAAAGTTCATAAATTTGGAGTTGGGGAAGTGTAAAGAAAATAGTATCAGTAGTAGTAACGTAGAGGCTTGGAAGAAGAGGTCTAAGCACAAGAAATGTAAAGGTGGAAATAACAAGAGCTTGGGAAGTAGTAGTTGTAGTAACACTAGTGTGATTTGCATAAATGGAGTTCCTGGGATTGGAAAGACTGAGCTTGCCTTGGAGTTTGCTTATAGATATTCTCAAAGATATAAGATGGTCTTGTGGGTTGGTGGTGAAGCAAGATATTTGAGGCAGAACATATTGAATCTGTCTATAAATTTGGGATTGGATGTTAGTGCAGATCCGGAGAAGGAGCGGGGCAGGATTCGGAGCTTCGAGGAGCAAGAACTCGAGGCATTTAAGCGGGTCAAGAGGGAGTTGTTCCGCGACATGCCTTACTTGTTGATCATTGATAATCTTGAGAGTGAGAGGGATTGGTGGGAGGGGAAAGATTTGCATGATTTGATTCCTAGGAACACCGGAGGGTCTCATGTGATCATCACTGCTAGACAGTCAAAAGTGATGAATTTCGACGCAATGCAGCTTCCGCCGTTGCCCCTTGCGGATGCCATGGTTTTGATTATGGGGAGAAAGAAGAGGGATTATCTGCCCAAGGAGATGGAGTTTCTCAAGAAATTTGATGAGAAATTGGGGAGGTTGAGCTTTGGTTTGTGGCTTGTTGGGTGCTTACTCTCCGAGCTTGCGATTGCCCCTTCCACTTTGTTTGAATCCATCAATCAGATGCAACTCGATGAGGTTTCTCCATGCTCGTTTGTCACCATTGATGAAGAACAGTACTGCAAGAACAATCATTTCCTTATGAAAGTCTTGTCCTTTTGCTTCACGGTCTTGCAACAACAGACTAGTAGTGGAAGAAGAGCAAACCGGCTAGCTGCAAGAATGCTGCTTGTTGGCACGTGGTTTGCACCGTCGCCAATCTCCGCATACTTGCTTGGTGCTGCAGCTGAGAACATGTCTGTAGCATCCGGGAACCAGTTTAGGAAGCTGACTAAGTTATGTATGAGCATGTCGTTGTTCATTGGTTGCTGCTCGAGTTGTTTAGCAGCGCGAAATTGGAAGAGTGAAGAAGATTCTGCACTCCTTCTAGTTAAATTAGGACTAGCACGCCGGGCCAACAACAAGCAGTCTGCCGCAGGGTGTTGGATCCAGTTCCATCCTATAACTCAGGTTTTTGCTAAAAGAAGCCAAACCTTGCAGGCGGCCAAGGCCACAGTAGAAGGCATCAGAAAAATTGGCAACCCAACGGTGAACTCGGACCATCTATGGGCATCGGCATTCCTAGTTTTTGGGTTCAAATCCGAGCCCCCACTAGTCCAGCTCAAGGCAATCGACATGGTCTTGTACATTAGAAGGACAGCTCTTCCACTGGCAATAAGGGCTTTCATGACATTTTCGAGGTGCAACTCAGCTTTAGAACTTCTGAAAGTGTGCACAAACGTGCTGGAGGAAGTGGAGAAGACGTTCGTGTCTCAAATACAAGATTGGTGCCAGGGGTCGCTGTGTTGGAAGAAGAATCGGGTGAAGGGCGGAGGGGGTCAGCGGGTGGATGAGTACGTGTGGCAAGACGTGACGCTGCTGAAGGCGATGCTGCTGGAGACGAGGGCGAAGTTGTTGCTGAGAGGCGGGCATTTCGACAGCGGAGAAGAGCTCTGCAGAACATGTATTAGTATTAGGACAGTGATGTTGGGACATAACCATGCCCAAACCTTGGCAGCTCAAGAAACTTTGGCCAAGCTTGTGAGGATGAGAAGCAAGATACAGTAGTTTTTACTTTGTTATAAGTTAGTTTCCCATTTGGAAACAAATCTAATTAGCCCTATAAAATATATGTTCTGTTGGAAATGGACACTGGAAACTCTCAGTTTTGTTAATCGAAGTTGGTCATTTGTACAATTAGCAAATTTTCTTGTTAAACTTTTTCTTCCAATTTTCTTGATATTTGAAAAAAAATATATATATATATATATATATATATATATTTCTTTTGTGGAAAGATTACTGATTTATCATTGGAAAGAAAAGAAAGACATGAACTAGAAAACAAAAGGAGAAACCTTGAAGGTTGAAAATGAAAAAAATACAAATCGTCAGTCAAACTGATAAAAGTTTGGTTCTTATAAAATATTAAACCAAACTAATCCGAGCGGATTTATATGATGACAAAGAGGTCGAAGTAATGCATAAGTCAATGAAAATAGACGCAAATACCAATCCATTTCAAAGCTATGTACTCTATATATGTATACATATGTATATATACATACAGAGACTGCATAAAATCACTCAGCCAAAGCTCAACTCAGATCATTTCTTGCATTAAATCACTCAGCAATACAGCCTTTATTACAATTCTTCACACCTCAAATACTTTGGTACAAACAAAATCATGTCAGAAAAATCAAGAAATAAATGAATTTTGCTAACAATCAAACAGTTGCAACAGCAAGGAAACTTCCAAATCAAAGAACAAGGAAAAAAATGTCTTCTTTTTTTTTTTTTTTCTTTTTTCTTTTCTTTGGATCCAAAGAAGAAAATCAAAGATAGAAACTTGAAAACTAAAGGAGAAATCTTGGCGAAAAGATATTGAAAATGTATAAACAAACTAAGGCTTCGTTTGGCGTTTAAATTGAACTCCAACTAAACTGTACTTTTTCATCTCAGTTTTTATCTTTTTTTAAAAGTCAATAAAATTTATAACTAGTTTTAAAAATTCAATATTCCAACTTAAAAATTTCATCTCCAACCGCGGACCAAACGCAAGCTAAACTTAAAACTGTGACTAGTTTTTGATTTAGTTGTTTTGATAAGTTTTTGTCAGTAATCTCTAACACCCTTATGACGTGGAATTTGGATGGATGAGATTGGCCGACGTGGCTTCGTTCTCATTGAGAAAAAAGCCACCGGGATTCATCACGACACCGTGAATGACGCATACAACTACCATTGCCCCGGCGTCGAAAACCAAATTCCGGCCGGCGCCGGAGAGCCAGACAATGGCGACAATCAGAAGGACGAGGACGAGGTCGAGCAGCAGGGCTCGATCGCTAATTTGGCGGCTGTTGATGGTGTAATTTCTCCGACTTTGGAGACCGCCTTTTCACAACGGTCAAGATGCGTGAGAACAAATAGACTCATCTTCCCGCTCAGTTGAGATGATCCAACCACCCGAGGAGATTTGACAAGACCAGACAAGTCTAGGAAGCTGTAGACCCTTATCGGGTCACCTAGTTGGTCTACCACCACCTTCGTTGGGCTACTGATCTTCGAATTTGTTCTCCTTTAGTGATCTCGAGCAAGTTACCGTCGGGACCTATGGTACTGGCCTGGGCAACACTTCCCAGACCACGACTAAACCCCCATTGGGGTGGTCAACCTGCGTTACCCTTGCCACATCGTCCCATACTGACTTATAACAGTACAATGGCATGGCACTCCCCACCCACTACCCTATACCACCTGATACCTGACGTTCGGTACCTACCACTATACCTTATTCTTGCCCCTGTGCCAACCACCACCGCCTGACTGAACTGACACAATATTTTCCACCTGTGCTAGTACTGATACATGTGATTGTGTCTCCCCATCACCCGACTGGAAGGGTACGTGGCACTCGTCCAATGGAGGTCCAACATCCGTACACCCAGAGCATGTCTACCTGCCGGGACCACTCGAAATACAACCCACTAGGGTCACCCGAGCACCAGGACCTGTGGGAAACGCATATAAATAAACGAGTGCATTACTCACTGAAATATAGACTATTTTCCTTGCCAAAACTATGCTTCTCTTCTTGCTCATTAGCACTATTTACTAACTTAAGCATCGAATTAAAACCACCACTTTTACTTCTTCTCCTCATCTCAGCATCTTCTTGAGATTCACCTGATGGGTATGGGTATGAGTATCTTGAGATTCACCTACCACTTTTACTTCTTCTCCTCATCTCATCATCTTCTTGAGATTCACCTAATGGGTATGGGTATGAGTATCTTGAGATTCACCTGATCTCATCATCATCTTCTTCTTCTTCTTCTTCTTCTTCTTCTTCTTCTTCTTCTTCTTCTTCTTCTTCGTCGTTAGTGTAATGAAATTAAAACCAAATTAATCCCAAAAAAAACAAAAAAACAAACAAAAAGAGAAAAGCAAAGTACTAAGAAAAGAAGTGTATGGTTTGATGTTTGGGAGAATCTAAGTTGGGACTTGAGTTTTTGGACTAGAAAAAGATCCTACAGGTCGCGGTTGGTATGGTTTGATGTTTGGGAGAATCTAAGTTGGGACTTGAGTTTTTGGATTAGAAAAAGATCCTACAGGTCGCGGTGGAGTGTATTTTTATTTCTTAGGTTTTGTTTGGCAATAAAGTTTAACTCCAACTAAACTGTACTTTTTCATCTCAATTGTCTATTTCTGAACGGTCAACAAAATTTATAACTACTTTTTAAAAAGTCAACTCAACTCAAACTTAAAAATTTCATCTCAACTCAAACTCAACTTATTCACCAAATGGACCCTTAGTTTAGGATTAAGCAAAAGAGATAGAGATTAGAGAATTAGGTTCAAATCAAGAATGCTAGATAGTTCATCATCGTCATCATGACATTCATTTATTCATTGAAGATCGAATGGCTGGTTGGTAAGTGGGCCCATCACTTTTACTAAGCATGTGTTTTGTGTTAAGGTTTAGATCGTAAAATTTGGATTTAAATTGATTATACGTTTGTCGATGTATTTGAATTGCTTGAGTTAAAAATGTAAAAATTTAAAATGTGTTCGAAAAAAAAAATTTACTATTAAGCTTACTTTATTCGTCTTGAAATTCTATGTAATTTTTTTTTAAAAAAATTATTAAGTTACAAAACTGTATAAATAATAAAACTGAAGGAAAAGACAAAAATTAAATTGTAGGAATAAAATTTGGATTAAAAGTCCAAACACAGGTTAAGTGTGTACTTATATGTGGTGGGGTCTTTCAGTCCTACAACCATATTGCCCATTTGTGATCCTCACATCTCTTCTCATGGAGAGTTTATTAGTTATCTAGAAAACACAAATATTACTTTACCAACGTCCTTTAACCAATGTCCTTTAAGTGAATTGATAAGGTATTTGTTCTCTTCATTAAATTTCTAGTCCGAGTCGCCTCACTACATTGGTAGAGGGATGGAGGCAAATGTATGTGTGTGTGTGTATATATATATATATATATATATATATATATATTGGGTAGAAAGGATAATGATATGGGTAGGAAAACCACTATCTATATTGGGGGTGGTATATTTATTAGTTACATGATGCGGGGAGAGTTGGCATCTACGGCAACTTTGAATCTGAATCCTAAAGACGAGTGGTCAATAGCACTGTATATGTCCTTTTTTCATGGAAAAATAAACAAATAAAGACAGTTTGGTTGATAAAGTTCGGTTTAAATTAAACTGTATTTTTTTATTATGTTTTTTATCTTTTTTTTAAAAGTTTTTTTATCTTTTTTAAAAAAGTCAACAAAATTTACTATTTAAATTTAAAAATTTCAACTCAACTCAAATTTAATTTGTACACCAAACAGATCAGGAATAAAATAGAGGTTCAAATTGGTGCAAATACAGTAGACTTTTGGTACATATATAGATATTTTTAAAATTGAGTTTGGTAATAATGATTATTTTTTTGAAACGGGGAACGGAGCCAAGAAAGAATAAAGTGGGAGGTGGAGAAGTCTAATATCATATTGTGTGGAGAGAATGGGACATGAAGAAAGACAAGGAATGGCCCACACCAACAGATGGCCCAGACCCCAGAGATTGTAATGTAGATAGAGATTTTAGAGACAGAGAGAGAGAGGGAGAGATGGGACTTTTTATTTATTTAATTTTGGTTCCTTGAAATCTGTGCAAAAGACAAGGGAGTGATATGTCTCCAGCTTTCCTTTCACCCAACCCATGCAAAATAAAATTTTTCACCCCCTCCCCTCCAACCAAACACCCAACCCCACGTTCAAAAATTCCCACTTCTCATTTTTTTTTTCCCTAAAATCCTCTTCTTAATTTTAACCAAATCACTGTCCCCTTTTTTTTGGTTACTTGCCTTTGCCTTTAATCAAATAACATTTCTATTCCAAAACAACAACAACAACAACAACACCACCTCCAAATGTGGTTTATTTAATAACTAATTAAAAAAAAAAAACGAGTGCCAACACTATTTTTATCAAATATTTCTATCCATCAATCTATATACATTTAGTACTCTTGTCGCTTGTCATTCTATGTACTCACCACTCTCTCTCTCTCTCCACGTTATACTTTCTAAACGGTTGCCTTAGTAGATTATGATGGAATAGACGTCCATTGCAAAGAGTAAAGACTCTATATATATATATACACACACACACACACATAGATACGTGTGTGTGTGCATTTACATATATAGCTAGCTTTTTCATATAATTGTGCTTTATTCAAGCTATGAATACAGCCCATTTATTTTACATATACATATATATATATATATATATATATTTGAGAGTAGAGCATAAATATACACACACACACACACTAAATTGGGTTGAGACTAGAGAGTAGAGACTAGTGTATTTGTAATTTGTAAATGAGTTTTTGGGACATGCATAGATTGATGATCATATGTGTGCGTGTATGTGTATGTATGCATTCATTTCATGGCACTAGTGCCAAATTGTTGCAATTCTTGCTGTCAGAACAGAACCCCCACACCACTTCTGATCAAAGGGCTGGCTGACTAACAAACTCATCAACTCATCATCTGCTTCACCCATATGTCTTATATTAAGCCTACCTTTAGAATTTAGGTTGAGTTTGAACTCAACTGTGCTTTACGATTAATTTTTAATTTTTTTTTAGAAAAAATTAACAGAAAAATATAATTAGTTTTTGAAAAGTAAATTAACTTCAACCTAAAAATTTCATTTCATCTCAAACTCAACTCGAATATTAAACAAACCCTAATGTTTCAGCCTTTAAACCTAGGTAACCGTACGGTTTGACAAATCTAACGTCAAGATTAACATTGTATAACACCAATTCATTAATTTATAATATGTATTTTTATATACATATAATTTATGGTAAAAATTTCAAGATGTAACATATTATACATAAAGCTATTTATAAAATCGACTACTAAAGCTTTTACCTTTATTTATCATGACCTAGATAAATTATATATATATATATATATATATTGATCACAACAAATTCTATACATATATAGACAAATGTATATCATCATCTATATTTTCTTAATCCTATGACTATGCTTATGCTTAATCATCTTTGACTCATCACCAAGTCGATTAATGTGTATACATGTCGATCATTTGTTGGGTTCTAAATTAAGTAACATAATTCCCAACAAATAACAATGTTAATAATGCTGATATTGTGATTAATTATATATCTGCATCACATTTACTCATCTAAACACTTCATAATTTCCTTTTTTTCTGATCTTATCCTGACGTAGTAATGCGTTTACACAAGTCTGATCACGTTATCGCATGTGTCTTAATTCCCATAATCTGTATTGTCAAATTAAGTTCAATTCTCTCTCACAATTCGCAAACAATTAACATATTAATGAGCATCTTTTCTTGTACACCTTTATAACTATCGAACAATATAATTATTACAATGATGCAAATGAAAGTGGCTCTATATAATTTTTTAGACAGACAACGAGAGAATTCCTTAATATTGTGTCTTCAAGCTCTACCGTCACACCAAAATCATATCAAAAAAAAAAAAAAAACATATAAAATAAACGGCATGGACGGCCTAGATCAATCCAAGATTACCACATTTGATCATGATCAAGCCTAGAACATCTCATGGAAATTCACTGTCAGTCTGTTTAACTTTATAACATATTAAAAAAAAAAAAAAAAGAGTTAAAGTATAGCATCTGAAGGTTACTATTTGATATCATAAAAAACAAAAATATATGACAAACTGGTTTTTTTTTTTTTTTTAGAAGTACTTGAGTGTAGCCATTGTTATAAGCCAAGGTTTGTTGTCAACTATTATTCATGGTTGCTTATACATGAGTCTCAGGGCAAGCTTAAAGCATTCCCAAAGCAGAAGAAGAAGAAGAAGAAGAAGAAGAAGAAAGCCTCAAAAACTGACATTTTTTAGGTTTTGACCAAACACTTTTCAGTACAGTTCAGTGAGAGAGAGTGTATATATACCAGCTCTATTCCGGATCCTCCTCGGGCTCTATCTATCTTTTATCATGAACCGCCGTTATTTCTCCATACCAAAGCTTTTCCGTCTGGCAGTTTGTGATGAAAACAGTACTAATTTCTACATCAAGCTTTGACAATTATACATCGCGGATCTCAGATGCCCTCCTCTCGAAGATGGTGACTTGTTACTCGCTATAAAAGGACTTTGTTGAAGCACCGCGCCAGAAGAGCCTCCGCTGCCACCGCCATTCCACCTAACAGGACTTGGGTTGTTCACTTGCCTCGAGGAGGGGAGTGAGTGAAAGCCGGTGTTTGGAAGTACCAATGGTGACTGATTATCAGGAAGGATAGATTGGTGATCCTGATTTAATGGACACGCAGTAAAGAAAGGATTTCTATACTTTGTGTCGTCATTATAACTGGGAATCACAATCCCTGACGTCGAAACAACGGGGCCCTCCTCCCTCAGTCCTCCCGAATATTTCGCAACTCCATGGCCAGCCAAATCAGCCTCGTTTTCGGAGACATCATCTATGGTGATGATCTCTTTGACGGAATAATTGGCTGCCGCAGGAGGAAGTACATTCTGGCAGTGATGGTGAGCAGGAATGGTCAACGGGGCTCCAATTGGTGATCTGTGCCTAGACTTTTTCGCTGCGCCATTGTTGTGATCAGCTTTGAACTCACGAAGCTCCATTGTTGTTGCAAAACCACCACGCACATGCTGATTCGGAAATGAACTTGCTGCTCCCGGACAAAACATCTGTGGTGACAGCCTTGGAAATGAAGTACTTGTCCTTGCATCTACGACACACTGCCTCTCTGCATCATAATGTGGATAACCATCCTGGCCTAAAAATACCGAACCTTGCTGGAAGTTGGGATGGAACGAATGGTGATGGACTTGGTTCTGAGAGACCCCGGAAAATGGAGAGAACTGTGAAGTTATTAGATGGTTGATTTGGGATTGTGGTTGGGACTGTCCAGTTGGCATGGATTCATCTTGATCTCTATTCACAACCATCAAATTCTTGCCCATCAACCTGAGTATGGAATTGGAAGAAGACGGGCTGACAGAATCGTAGTCACCGCGGCCAGAAAACTTTACCCCAGCGCTTTCCCCGGAACCACCCCTTGAAATGTTCTCACTGGCAGGGGATTTACTAGTGACAGGAAGAACCACTTTCTCAGGTCTTGGAGAGAAAACGTCCGGCAGCCTTGATTCCGCATTGCTGGGCCTAATTGTGTTGAGATTGCAGCCACTTTGCTTCTCCATGGGTGGCAAAACGACTGAAGAAGCCATTGCTCGTCGCTTCAATAGCGGTGATTCTTGATAGTTAAACATGACACCCTGAGAAGCTCTCTCCTTTCTTTGGCAACAGCAAGGCTCATCATGGTCACTTTTAATGAAGCTTTGAGGGAGCTTGTTGTTGACTTTAAACTTCTCTTTGTTAAAAGCAAGTCTCTCCGCCGTCTGAGGAACTATTACAGGTGCACTTTCTATCGAAGAGTCAACACTACCACCTGAGAGGCTCGACTTAAACTTGTGATCACGAACTGCATGATCAGGTGCAACTACCGATGGTACTAACGGTTCAGAACACTTGAGATCATATCTGCTGCCTGTGGAATTAGAGACAGTTGATGTTGCAGAAATAGGTGAATCCGACGAATCCCCATCCACGAAATCATGCTGATCTTGAGAAGATTGAACTCGGCTCGTGGTTAACGACGAGTTCCCTTGAAAATCATCTGACCCCATATCCCTTGGACTCGGTAAATATGACCCTGGTGGTCCTGGAATAGGTATTGGATCAACATCTGGAAAGGAGCTTCCTTGCCCGACATCAGAATCCAATTCCTCCAAGCCATTTCCCAATTGATCAGCATAAAACATCTCTTGTCTACCAGCAAAATGCTGTCCACTTGGACCAGTCAGTACTTCAACATCACATATAGGCCCCTTATATTGTAGGGCATGATTATCAAGTTCTACAGATTTGTGAGAACTCAAAACAAGATTCTCGGCAACAGCTAGTTTAGGAGACACTTGGGGGACGATCTCATCCACGGAATGTTGGAAATCTTCGCTGGCAGGTCCTTGATCATCATCAACTTTGTCCGAAACAGAAGAATCCACGTTCTCCACCTCCTTATCTGCATAATACTGAAATGGCAATTGTGAGCTCTCTGATCGCACGGTTTCCTTCCTTCGAGAGATACTTAAGACTCCTGTGTTCCGTCTCATTTCCAATCCATTGCTTCTGCAAAGAGAGGTTTCATCATGGGTATCTTCTCTTCCATATTGACTTGCAGCAAAATTGTGATTAAAATCATATGGTCCATGATCAAGCTCGGAATCCCACAGTACTACCTCATCATCCATCTCCGTCATTAAATGCGCTCGAGACCTTTCAAGGGCTAATGAAATCATATCATTTCTTGCTGAAGAAATCTTCATGGATTTTGATCTGGAGGCATGACAACTTCTGGAGGGTTTTGTACTAGTAATAGCAGAAGCGAGCTCAGAATTAGGGGGTTTTGGCATGTGATAATCATTCACAGTGGCTCTTTCTTTTCTCAATTGACGTGCATTTCTCTTCATTGGTGTGAGAGAATTTCTCTCAACAAAATGGCCTCTAGTCTTGGACCCAGATGATCGCTCCTCCTCCTTGTGACAAGCCTCAGCTTCATCATAAAATATGTTTGAAACTGGAATATTACCAGACAAATCCACAAGCTGTTCCTCACGATTTTCTAGGGCCTGAAGTAGGACTATGAGCACGCGACTGATTGTTCTCAACCCCCAAGTTCTCAGTCGATACTTGCCACTTGGAATATTGCACAAGCTGATGGCTGACTTTATTGATCAACTTCTTTGCAACACCAGTTCTCTTGGAGCACGCCCACTGTCGCAAAGTTCCGGTGTTACAGGGATTAATGCTTATCTGCTTCTGCATGTTGGATCGCTCCTTCTTGTAGCTCGTTCCCGCTCCATATTTCTTCCCTTGAACCCCAGAGATCTGTTGTTCAAAAACAGTTTCATAACTGTCAAAGGCATGATGAATGCTGGTAGTAATAACAAGTCTATTACAAAAGAGTTTGGAAACTACTTATTTTTTGCATTTTTTAAAGAAAAACCTTATATCACCACATGAACTCTAGAGGACCACATATCACCACATGAACTCTCTCCGAATACAATGCTTCTGTAGCATACACGGGGATCATCAACACATGCACTAAATAACAGAAAAAAGGGATTAAAGTCTAACGTAAGTTTCATGTCTTACATGAAACAACCCTTGATTTATTTTTCGAGCAATTTTTTATTTTTATTTTTATATGAATTTTTCTAGCAAAATATGAAAATAGCTGCAGAGGACGATGCTGAAATTTCGTAGCTATCTCTTCCAAAGGCTTGGTACTAATGGGTGGGGAATCTTTTTTTTTAAGTCAAACAAAATGAACAAAGGAAGTGATTCAAGTGAATGAGTTACAAAAAACCAAAATCCAAGTTGAGGAAAGAATGGCGTACCTGAGAAGAACGAGCCTTTGTTGAGAGTAATTTCTTGCCTTGAGCAAGTTTAACTTTAAAGTACTTGTTGAATTTTGATGCCCGGCGCTTGCTCTTTCTGGCTGAAAGGAACTTGCTTCCTTTGCCTCCTCCTTTACAAGGTTTCCTGGGGCGAAGATGCTCTTTTATCACCTTCGAAACTGAAGGAATGTCATCAGATTTCGATAGTATCCGAAGTTTGATCCCATTGGCATCGATATAGACCGCACCTACATGATCAGCACTACTAGTTTGGTGATGATCATGAGGAGGCGCCTCTTGCTTCGATGTCTGTTCTTCCACTGGTGTCATCTCAGACTTCTCACTCTCCTCGTGAGAAGGAAAGCTCGAAAACGCAGCCCAGTTTGAGCCATTCCTTCTATCGAGATCTTCCAACGTGCAACACTTCGCCATGGCATAGATATCCACCATCAGTCTTGTCTTCCTCGGCTTGATTCTATGCCTCGTCAGTTTCGAGTCCAAGGTCCACTTGGGAGCTGACGACTCCGCGGAGAGGCACTGATCTATGTGAGCATTCAAAGTAGTGTTTGACGGGGAGGAGAAGGTTTTACAAACAGGGCAAATCTTGGAAGCCATTGTCTCGGATTGGTTGGTACAATTCGAAGCAATATCTTCTGCAGAGTTTCTATCCGAATTGGAACCGAATTTCACTATCAGTCTGCACCTTTTGCCCGAGTTTCGGGTTGTGCTTTGAGTACTAGTCTTGTGGCCAGTTACACGAGGAGCAGCTGGCTCGGCCGCAACTTGATCAACTGAGGCTGCTTCCAAGGAAGTACTAGTAGTAGTATCAGTCTGAAGTGGTGAGCTAGTTGACCTTGGAATTACTACGGACTCTTCTATGATTTCTGATTGATCATAAACACTTGGAGTATTAGTAGTTGAGGAAGGAAAGCAATTGTCTCCAGTAGTCCCACATGAAGCAATATTCGGACCTAGATGATCACGATCATGATATTGGTCAGGTAGATTCTTGTTGCTGGTGATCAGTTGATCGTGGTGATCGGATCTTGAAGGCTGATGATCATCCTCATCACTAATGATGTTGCGTATGCTTTGATGATCATGATAATAATTATTGTTATTATTATTATCGAGCGTAACCGTACGACGTTCTACTGATGATGTCTTGTTAATAAAGGCTTGATTCCTTACTGCATCAAGAGGCTGAAATGGTGGCAACACATCCTTCACGCCATGTTTCAGACAAAGCTGCAGATTCTTCAGAGAGAAAGGCCAGTTTCTCTTGATATCATTGCTTCGAGCAGTGGAAACATAATCTCTGCAGCAAGAGGATTTAAAACACCATTACTCCCTTTTAAACAAGCATTCAACATCTTCAACTATTTAATTCAATAAAAATCCCAAGAGATTAGTATTAGAAACCAAAAAGAAGGGTTAGCTAGAAAAGGCCTTTTATTTCATGTTAGAAAAGCTCTTAACTCAAGGAAAAGGGATTTTATGGTCCATATATGGGAGGATTTATAATAAAAAGGAAATATATATATATGTATATATAAATATATGAACAGTTTCGAAACAGCCAAGATATGGGCAAGTGACAAGAGATTCGGACGATCTAGTGAACTGAGAAAATATCTTTAGTACAGACTGCCATGCCACAAACAATCCCACCACATAAGATACGAGGCAAAAAACATGAAATCACAATTTGGGGCCAAAGAAGAAGAAGTAGGAGAAGAAGAAGAATAAGGCAAAAAATCTACTTTGGACCATGGGGGATGATTAATTAACATGATCAGGTATGACATAAGGAACGAAACACAAGAAGAAGAATGAGCTCATTTTTGGCAAAAAAAAAAAAGAAAAAAGGAAGCAAAAGTCCTCCCCCCAAAAGGCTAGAATAGAGAGAGAGAGAGAGAGAGAGACAAGGTTCATGAGTCAGGCCCCATATTGTTGGACTGATGAGCTAGCTAGTTAGAGAAGAAGAACAAAAATTTATTTAGAAAACCACCACCACCACCATCATCATGATCTAATTCTGGATCTGCAACCCACAGCTGATTTTAGAAAGAGACCATTTCATCAAAATCAACAACAACAAAGTCAGTCAGATTATTGGGTGGTTTCTTGATTTCATGTTTTCTTAACATGAAATTACTAAGAATCAAGTAACAAATCAAGTAGAGAAATTTAAGAAGGAAGAAGAGGAATTAAAACATAAAATAAAATAGAATAGAATTTACCTGATGGAGAAATGGGGAAGAGGAGGCAGATCTAGCTCATGATTTTGGGGATTAGCAGTAGTACTAGGTTTGAGGATGAGGTGGGGATCTGGTGATGTTGGTGGAGAGTTTTCAACGGATAACATCTGATGATCAACTGTTTATATAATTCTCTCCCTTCTCTTGTGCTGCTCCTGCTGTTTCCCAACAGTAGTAGTCACAAGTTCCTCATCTTCTTCCTCTTCTTCCTTATCTTCAACTTCTTACACTTCAGCATACATATATATATATATATGGATATACACACACACAAGAACAACAGCAGCAACAACAACAACAACAGTTGTTTCTCTTTCTCTTTCTTTCTGATCTAATGAGTGATGAAGTAGAACCCCACAACAGCTAGCTCAAACAAATCCTCCAGCTTGAATCCTCTTCATCCATGGGCCTTAGCCTACAATAATTAATCTGCAATTAATTAATCCCAAAGCAACAACATGAGATCATGAAGGAAATTTCTGAAAACACCCAGAAGACAGGAGAAGAGGAAGAAACAGAAGAGGAGATTATTCTAGACACGACACCACACCTTTAGATACATAGATGGAGATAACGTTATTTTATGTGAAGCGAATGAGTGAATTAAAAGCTATCAGCTGGATCAAGCAAAGAACAAAAGACCCACAAAACCTTAAAAACAATTATGTGCAAATATATAAGTATGAGCTCAAATCATGTTATTTTATGTGAACAAAACCCAGAAAACAGTGCTCCAAAATCTCCACTACCAGACCACAGAAATCAAAATCGTATCTGGGTTTTTGTTTTTGAAACCCAAAGAAGAGATTTTGGAGATGCACAAGAAAATCCCACACCATCAGGACCCAAATCGAAACAAAAAGGAGAGATTTTGGGAAGAAAAAGGAGAAGAGACCCAAATCATTTGCTAAGTGAACAGTTGAGAGAGAAGTAAGATGTGAAGAAGAAGACGAAGAATCTTCTCTATTTGAAGATAAAAAATAAAAATAAAAATAAAAAACAACCCAGAAGAAAATTCAAAGAAAGGAGATCATGAGGGGACAAAAGCAAGCTGAAAAATCAAAGAAAAGACAAGTTCTTGTGAGGTGTTTTGAAGAGAAAAAAGAAAAAAAGAGAGAATTTTGTGCAGAAATTGTGGAAAAAAACGAACCTTTGAAGGTGTTGAGTATGGAGGTGGAACTGGAGAGAGAGGGAGGTTTTGTTTGAAGGCTAGAATTAAGAAGAAGCAAAAGAAGAGAGAGAGAGAGAGAGAGAGATAATAATAATAAGAAAGTAGTAAGAGAGAAGAAAAAGACTTTAGAGAGAGAGAGAGAGGGAGAGAGAGAAACAGCACCACCCACTGATACATCAAAAGGGCATCAGGTTCTCTTTCACTCTAAAAAGCAAGTTTGTACCATTTAATACTACCCCTCCTATCTCTGAATATGCGTTATGAAAGCCAACCCCGCCTCTCTCTCTCTCTCTCTCTCTCTCTCTCTCTCTCTCCTTAGCTTTTAGAGAGAGTAACACAACCAAAGGAGCTACTCGTCTTTAGAAATAGAGAGAGAGAGAGAGAGAGAGAGAATTGGGTGTGTCTCTGTGTATGTGTGTGCCGTGCGTGTGTATATTTTCCCTTTTTTGTTCATGATCAAATCTGTAAGTCCATTCAATTTAATTTGTGTAACATGATGTTTATGGATTTTATAGGATTAGATTAAAAATCTCACATATCATGATTTTTTTCAATCATAAAAATCACGGATTGATTCTACTCTTCTTAATCCGATCCTTAAACACCTTTAATTTTTTAAGACTGTTTTTTCTTTTCAATTTTATGCATTGAATTTATACAATAAACTTCTGTTTTAAATGGTTAAATTTAAAACAAATTTTCTAATTTTATGAAATATGCATTAAAATATAAGTATACTTTACTAGAGGAACATTTTTATCATAAAAATTAATCTTGGAATTTAAATCTTAGTAGAGTTTTATGATATGAGTGTTTAAAATGTGGAGATGGATGTATAAGTGAGTTGATTTTTATAAAATATTACTTTGTTATACTTATTTTATAGACGCCATTAAAGTTAATAAAATAGTATGATTATAATAAAAGGGACTTTAGGCGAAGATCTCTATAAATAAATGAAAAAATGTGGGAAAAAAAATCTTGGAATAAAAAAAATAGAAATGAAGAAAGTTGTCCTATCGTATACCAACCCTACAAGCCTCCCTCACAAAAATAAATAAATTTAAAAAAGAAAAGAAAAACCTTAGTTTAGTGCGTGATTTTTTTGATTTTATCAAATGGAGGAGAGAGAGAGAGAGAGAGGGACTTTTTTTGAAGACTTGAGACTTTTGAGAGAGGAAGAAAGAGGAGGTGAATAATAGTGAATGGTCATGGGGGGCTTTTGCCTGAAATGTCGGTTTTAGTCCTCTCTCCTCTCTCTCTCTCCTCTCTCCTCTCTCCTCTCTCCTCTCTCTCTCTTTGTCTCGCTACACCCTCATGTTGCTCCACTACACGACAAAATCTTCCTGTTCATTAACAAATATCATCGCACTCGTCCAACTTGCTCATTTTCAAAACAAAACTCTCAAATATTCATGTGTTTGTATCTATTGGTTTGAAGGATTTTATGATAAGCCAAACCACAATTTTATACGAGCATTTTTAATACAAGTTTCAAAGTTAAATTATAGCATTTGGATTATTTAAAAAAAAAAAAAAACTCTCTATAATGTACATGTCATTGTTTATCCTATATTTATACATTATAAAGAAGTGTAAAAACAACTTATTTCTAAATGTGATATTTATATGTTAAATTTTCATATTTAATTGTTATTTATCGTTGTCTTTTTTTATTATATCATTGTAATATTGTTATTTAAATATTAAAAATTTGCTTTCTTGAGTTTCAAAGTTTGATAACATTGACAAAGATAGATAAAATATTATGAATATCATTATGCATTGAAACAAAAAGTTAAATTATATGTCAAATATGTTATTTTTACCATTATTTGTGACAAATATAATACTAACATTGCTCGGTATACTGAAAGTAGTCAAAATATGTGTATTTCAGTTTTAAATTATACTAAACTCGTAATAATTTTTTTTCTTAAAAAATCTCGTATTAAAATTTTAAAACTACGTAAAATTAATAGAATTTGATAATAAAAAAAAAATCTTACAAAGTAAGATTTAATAGTATTTTTGTAATCTTATTTAATCAAATATGTCTCCAAGCAATTATACTAAATTTACCCACAAAGTCCTGGTTTGCCCTTTTCATGTTCTTTTTGTCGTCATTATAAAGTATATATATCTACAATTGCTTGCCCACCTACAACTTAAAAATTACGCTGCCCTCCTAATTCAAAATTATTAATTATTGACTTTCAACTATTAGTTAACAACTTAATTAATAGCTAGAGGTTATTCCAATTCAAAGTGGTAAATAAAATCTCTTCTTATAGTAATTAACCAAATGCTCTATAAATTAACCCTCATATATTTTATTCATTCCTCAATTCTGATTAATTATAATGACTTGTTGACTGTTATATCTTTGTTTTTATGATAATGTTCCCCACTTTTTGCCTTTTTGACCCTGTCCTATCACTTACCTTCTTCATATTTATCTCATCTCATCTTCAATATAAATATATATACACACACACACACACACACACACACAAGCATATGTATACCTTTTTTTAACCTCTACTTTTTTGACATACATGTATTTCATGGTATAAAAGAGAGAGAGGAAAAGAAAGATATCCGTTATTGACATTTTACATGCCATTTACGTTTTTTTTTTTTTTCCCTCTCTTTTTTTCTTTTTAAATATGATATTAGATTTATGACTTTCATTTTTAAGATGGAATAAAAACACTTTCAGATCTTAAATTTGAAATTTTATATTCAAATTCATCTCCTCTACTCACCAACTAATCCAAACAATTAAATTTACGTATTTTTGTTATTTTAATGTGATTTTCATATGATCCATCTATCTAAATCTACACCTTACTAATGGATATATGTAATCATCATCTTATATATATGTATTATATTATATATTTATAGTTTTTGGATGTTTTCTAGTGAATATTTATAGTTCATGGAGTATATATGTCGTACATCTTACACGCGTGGTTGCCACCAGCTTATGAGCTATATATATGTGCTAAAGGCCAAGGATATAAAGCTTATTAATTTTTAGATATGCGTTATATATATATATATATGCAACATTAGCTTGAGACAGTTGTTTAGCTCTTTCAGACTCACTGTAAATGAGAGGATCTGCACTAAACAGTATTATTGCATTATTGAATTCGAAAATTGTTCACTTTTGATTTATTCTGGTCTAGAAAGCAAGGCTTAATTGTTAAGAGATTTTACACATATATATGGCCATTTTTATAATTGAGATATGACTACTCATATGACTATGGCCAAAATTCACTACCATAACTCCATATAGTTTGATATATGTGTGTGTGAACGTACCATCTTGAATTCTCGTAAGTAAGTAAGATACAGTTCTGAACCATTAGAATTTTAAAATGATTAATTTGTAATTTTGCATACTAATTTGGTTTTTTTTTTTTTTTTAATATCCTAGTAATAAATTCAATATGTATGTGTGTCTTAAAAATCATATGTTTTTTTTTAATAAATAAGAAATTTTATTATCAAGCCACTAAAGAATAAGAGACAGATCTCAGTAAATGGATAAGTTTACGGAATAAAACCCAAATAAGCTAACCGACAAGCCACCAAACGGCTAGGAAACCACCAAATGGACCTAAAGTTCACAAACCAACAGGACAACACACAGGTAATCAGCCCACTCGGGGAAAGCTAAAGCGATCCCCTATCCCAAGCATGGAGAAAAACTCCTACAATGGGTGACGGAAATGCAAGATCCGCCCACCAAACATCACCCAGCCAAACAACGGCTAAATTCTGATCAACAAAACCCAGATCAACACAAAAACCTACACGAGGGACTAGAGGGGAAAAAATCGTATGTTTTATGCGCATATATTTGTACTAACATTAAGAAGTTAAGTTGTTTGTTAGCTAGAATTATATTTAATTATATATGCATGGACAAACAAGTGGAAGATAATTGACCCTGATTATTCGAATTAAAAATAAACTAAAATTATATGCTTCTAAAATCAGAAGAAGGATTAATTATCTCACAAGGGAAATAAAAATAACTGATAATTAACCTTCAAATAAATGTTAATTAAAAAAAATAATGTTTATACAGTTCCGATTCTGTACCTCCTCAATGCAATTGAATTAATATTAATAACTCGCAAAAATTAATTAACATTAGATTATTTAAAAGTACCCCCGAATTATGTCATATAAGTACTATACCTCCCGAATTTTGAAATGCACCATTTACTCTCGAATTTTGCCCACTTAACAAGAATGCCGCTATGTTAATTTTAATTAGTTTTTGATGTTTTTCCCCCTCATATGGCATTAGAAAAATGGGTTTATGAAGATGATAAATGCCCTTCTATTTACTATACAACTTTGGGCCAAAAAAAAAAAAAAAAATAACATTTTTCTCACCAATTTTGCCCTGTCCTTCCTCTTCTCAAGTCTCAACACATACAAATAAAACAACATACGAGGAGGGAAAATTTAGTTTCTAAACTAGCATAATGTAGTTTTCACGGCTGCAATAACCATAATATTCTATCTATTCAACAATATTAATTATGATCATATTCACATAAAAAAAAAAAAACATTAAAAACGAACGGATGTTAACAGAGGGGCATTCTTTCTAAAGGAACAAAATTCTGAATTACTCACCGGATTATATTATATATTTTGGGATACAAACTTGTTTAGATGATATAGTTGGAAAGGTATTTTTTAAAATAGTCCTTTTAAGTGTGTAACATGGTGCAACTATATATCACGGATTCTAGCCCCTCCAAATCAATGTGTAATATCATAATTATACGATGGTACTAACTAATGACCTTAAGTTCAACCCCAAAAAAAAAAAAAAAAACACTAATGACCTTAAATTAAACTGTACTTTTTTTGTCTTTTTCTGAAAAAGTTTTTTATCTTTTCTGAAAAATCAATAAAATTTACTATTAAAACTTAAAAAATCTTAACTCAAACTCAAACACCTGTAGATGTTAGAATTTCTACAGTCAAAATTTAACAGAAAGTTAATGATAATGAATAAATAAATAGTTGAATGGGCCCTTGGCAATCGTTGGTGAAACTCATAAAGCAAATTAGTATGAAAATAACTGGAAATTAAAGTAAAAGAAAGGGATAGAAAATCATCAACACCAAGATGTAGAGAGGTTCGCCAAACCGGGCTACGTCCTCTGTCAGTATTGTATATTCACTCAGTGGGTATTCTCAAATACAAGAATAATCTCTGGGAATGTTTTCGGCAGAGTAATGATATGAGTTTTGAGAGTTTCGGATCCCTTCTGAAGGGGGGGTCCTCCTTTGTTTATAGAGGAATCCCGAATAACTGATGTTGAGCAGTTTTCCATCGTTGTCCACTGGGGACACGTGTCATGATATGAACTCAGCAGTTATTGTAATGTTCCGCAGATTGAGGCTTAGCGGTTATTGCCAGTTATGAACTGATCGGATATCATGATGATATGACTCATCATCGTCGACGCTGGGTTCGACTGTTATAGAGAGTATAACCATATAAGCCTTGTTGAATATGAACGACGAACGATGAATAGAAAATAAAACTTTGTCCTTATGATCTATCGTTCGCAGTTAATAAAGTCAATAAGTGAAGGATCAGTGTTGATCCGTTAGCTCGATGTTTGATGCTTAATTTGGAACGAATCGCGTTAATGGGTCCGGCCCAATTGTATGAGCGATGGTCGTTCGTTATTGACTTTACAGTGAATTGGGTCCGGCCCAAATGTGGAGGCGTTAGAACAAGGAGTTCATCGTTCGTTAGATAAACTGTTAAAACTAACGTCATTATTGGGAAGACGAAGTCTAACCCCAACAACACCAAACACCCTAAAAGTTTTGCATAATAAATATGGACCTTATCTTCTTGTTTCCAAATCTCTTTTGGTTGTCAGATTTACTTTTTCGAAATTTATGCATTTTGGTTTAACATGAGGGATGCCAATATTTTTCATTAGATTATACCTATAATCACATGTATTTACTTATTACTTTCATAGTGTTTCTTTTTCTTTTTTCTTTTTATATGTCTCTCCGATATTTCCATAGAGTTCAGTTGTACTCCTCTAGCAAGACTAGCTAGTTTTTAATACGTGAAAGGGCAACAATATAGTTAAGAAAAACAAGTGTTGTATGACAAGTTTATCTTTTAATAAACTTAATTTCAGTGTTAATTATTGGATTGATTTACAAACGGTTGACGTTCAAAAGGAAATCTGATGATTTCAAGATTTTCTAAGAAACTACAACTATATATATATAATTAGGAATGATAATTTTATGATGGAATATGAAAAACTATTTATACTAGACGAGGATTCTGATATATATGAAGCATTCCATTTAGATGTTTTCTCTTTTTTTTTTTTTTTTTTTTTTGTTGAATTTAATAATTACAAACGTATATAGAAATGCTTATTAAAAAAAAAGCTCAAGTTTATATATATATAGAGAGCAGCGCGAGGGGGGGGGGGGGGGGGGGGGGGGGGGGGGGGGGGGGGGGGGGGGGGGGGGGTTGTGTTGGGTTGGGTGGGGGGCTTGTTATTTAATTTTTATACTTCTGAACATCATAAATCAATACATTATTTTTTGGTGCCGGGACTTCTAGCGCGTATATATATATATATATATATATATACATACATACTAGTTTGGGGCTACTTGGAAGCTGGGGGTTGCTTTTTCCCACGTATTGTTTGTTCTCCACTTTCTATTAATTTTTGTCTTCCTTTAATAGAGTCCAGGAAGGCATATACATCTACTCCGCTTTTGAACTTTTCTTTTTCAAAAAACGATTTTCTTTTCTCGATAATACGGACCAAAAAGTAGTTAATTCTTTTTTTCCTCCTCGTAGTTATTTTCTAAAACTATATATATTACAAAGAAATGCCCTTCAAAAGCCAACGCAACAAGTAGCTAAAATTAATTTTGATTAATCACTTTTAGAGGTAGCACTAAGCAAAAACCAGGCTGTAAAATATTTGTAATGCATTAGATTTTTTTTATGAGTTTTTCTTCATTTAGTATTCATGTGTAACAATCAATTTCTCTATATTTTGTCAGGAAACAAACAAATTTATAAACACTTTAATATTTGCAATATATTTTATCCAACTTCGTCCATATTTTAATTCTTAATGTGATATAATTTTAATATGATCGAACCATTGAAAATTATTTATAGGATAACCAAATATGGGCTGTTTACTACTTCATAATTTAGGAGAATCTCTATAATTCCAGGAAAGTCCTGTGAATATGGCTATTATTGGCTATTGCAATGTTTTGTCAATTTAGAGGAAAATGAAATTGCAACCTTTTGTATTTTCTTAGGATTTTTAATTAGATCTTTGTATTATACTGTCATCAAGTCCGAACCCTATATGAGAGAAGAAATTAGATTTGTAACACTATTTTCAACAAATCAAAATTCTATCGTAAGTTACAAAAAGAAAAAATATACTCTATCGTTTATGATTATTTTATCATTAGATTTTTATCAAATTTTGTTAATCTTATATATGCTTTTATGATTTTGTTATAGTCTTAATGTTATACATTCTTTTGTAGGTTACAAAATAGTCCTCCATACACATTACTATTGTTTTATGATTCTGTAATTAGATTTTCTTCAATTTTGTTTATGTTATATTCTTTTAAGATTTTGTTAAAGCTTTGATGTCATAAATTGTTTTGTAGGTTTACGAAAAATATTATTTAGTGCTGGATTATTATTTTGTACTCAGATTTTTATCCAATTCAGTAAATGTTATATGCTTTTATGATTATGTTATAATTTTAATGCGATTGTGACGGTCTAGAACACAACAAAGTAAGTATAATAACAAAGAAATCAATAAGAATAACAATTTCCTTGAAAAAAAAAAGTGTGATAATATAGAAGAATTTTGTGATAAGATACAAGAAAAAAAAAGGTAGGAAAAAAAATGGGAAAAAAATAGTTATCGATATTGTTTCATTTTGAACATTAAATTTGATAAACTAATTTATGTTAAACTTTCAAATTTTTCATTTTAATACAATTTATAACTTGTGTAATATAATGTTTTTGCCCTTTGGAGAAAAAAAAAAAAAGAAAGGTTTTTTGGCATCCAAAAAAAAGAAAAAAAAGAAAAAGAAAAAAGAAAAAGAAAGAGGAATAGTACTAGGAAGTACATTTTAAAGAAGTGGAGATGTCGGCAAAGGTGGTTCAACCTAGGGCTCTTATATAATTTAAGTTTTGTTGGGGCCGACTCTACTCTTCAATGCTCTCAATATGTATCTATATATTTATGAATTATTAATCTAAACTAAATCTTTAACCATTTTAATAATCTTTTCCAAGCAAATAACCCAAAAAAAAAAAAAAAAAAGTCATTTGGAATGCTGTGCCAATTAAATTTTAAAAAAAAAAAAATTAATGGTGTATAAATGCATTTGCTCTGCATGTAAGTGATGACAAGAGCACGTGCACTGACCCTTGCTCATAATTTCTCCATTTCACATTTGAAGACAACATACCGAACTATTATCATCATTGATTTATTGTCACCGCAATATAAAGCCTAATTAAAATCAAGCAAACCTTATGGTATAAAGTATATTACCTTATTGACAAGTACTGTCGTTTTAACAGTCTATTATTATAAATGTTCATTTTTATTTATTTATTATATAATGCGATATATGTACAAATTTATTTTTAATCAAAATCAGAATATTAAAAAGCTGATATAATAACTAAAACAATATTTACATACAAGTAGAGCAAGTACATTTCCTACTACGAGTTCTTCTTTGGAATCATCAATAAAAATGAGCTTTTTTTTTTTTTTTTTTAACACAATAAGATATTGTTAGCGGCATAATACTTTTAAGAAGAAAAGTAAAGTTGAGAAAATGGTTTTGGCATACGTCTTTTGTGTAGCGAAAATAGTGTGGAACTATAGATGATGAGTTAATAATGAGAGTCGTTGTCAAGGTGGGCTTTGGTTAAACGTAATAAGAAGCATAAATTTGGTGTTAAAGTTCCCTCTCGGAGAAGAAAAAGATAAACTAATTTGCTAAATTTGATAGGCCAAAGAAATTGTAAACCTCTCCACATCAAATTTACACTATCCTTTGACAATGACCTCCATTTCTGTCCTCCTCTTGTTCCTATCCTACCCCATATCTCTTACTTTTTTCCCCCTTAGGCCTTGTTTGGTAGGAGGGGAAAAAAATTAAATAAAAAAAAAAAAAAAAGTAGATACAATCTAGATGAAAGAAAATGAAAAGAGAGGGACAAGTCCAAAATGCTATAGTTTTCACCGGTGATGATTATAAATAAGATGTACCATAGTGTAAATCCCAGTGATCAATAAAAAAAAAAAAAAAAAAAGATATGGTGTGATTGTTAATAAGTGGTATTTTTACCCAGATGATGCCGAGCCCCTGCTCGGCCTAAGGTCTAACGGTCATGGACATTAAGGTGTCTAACGGTCATGGATTAAAGCATTCAATAATAATATTCAAGACATTAAAAGTTCTCGTGTCTTATGTCAAAGTGAAAGGCTTTTTTGTAATTGAAAAAAAAAAAAAAAAAAAAGATTAAACTCTCAAGTTCATATGGTTCGTGTAGAGATGCAAGGAAACAAAAATAGAACAATATTTTCTTTTGTACAATTATCATTTTATCTTTGATTGGTTGGGTGATATAAAAACTGAAATATGATATTATAGACCAATTAAATGGAAAATATAGTATTTAAATATCTGTCCAAATTAAAAAGAATCGATATTTGAATTACTTAAAATTACGAGTCATTTATTCAATCTAATATTTCCTCTATTCCTCGCTACCAAACAACCTTAGGTTATGATTCACCAATCACCTCGCCTCTATCACTCCTACTTAGTCCTCCTTTTAAAGGAGCTCTTAATTTCGAAAAATTAACCTTTCACATTACTCTTTATAGGCCACATGTATACATACATGTATGTTGTTATCATATTATTAATTAGTAATGAACAAAAGCAACTATATCAGTGTTGAGAAAAGTGTATAGTGTGGAATGGGAGCCATAAAAAACAAGTTTAATTTTTGACCCACTTTGCCTTTTTTTTTTTTTTTTTTTTTTAATTTCTATACAGAAATATGGCCATGGGGCAGCCTAAAAAGCCACCTCTCCTGCCGCAAAAACAATAGTCGGATCACTTTTTACTTGTTTATTATCATCATCTTAATCTAAAAGCAGCCAGAGAAAAAAAAAAAAAAAAAAGCAAAAATGTTTGCAAACTATTGCTTATTTTTATTATTAATTTTTTTTTTTTATTTTTTTGTTGTTGATAGAATTATAAACTTTTGCTTGATTATTGAAATTTACTCAAACACAATATAGGTATATTGTATTGATTTATTATCGGTCTGTAGACTATTATTAAGTAGACAAACAAATATTTTTTTGTCTTCATTTTTGACGGTATTACAAAACAAGAGTAAAGAAATGACTAATAATTGAAGGGGATAAGTAGGAGAGAGAGAACGATATCAACATTTCCTAAAAGAAAAAACAGATTATCTATCTATATGATTAAACAGTTCACAACTATGTCCTATATCCAGATTATTCTTATAATTATTATTTCAATATGTTACACAGAGAGAGAGAACGGAAAGAAAAAAAGGGACAAAATGGAGGAGTGACCGACCTAAAGTAGGGACCACAAAAGAAGGGATAAAATGCATATAGTCATATTATAAATGAATGTAAGCCTCCTCCTAGTAATACTTCTACTCCTCTCCAGGCTGTGCACTTAGTTGTTATTGTTGTTGCTTTTGTGTTTGTCTTTTAACCTTAAATTCAGCTCACCCGTCTCTTTCCTTCTCTTCTCCCATTCCCCCCACATTTTCCATTTTCCATTTTCCATTTTCTTCTCTCCCTCTCTCTCTTTTCTTTTCATCTTCTTTATTTATGCATTTTTTTCCCCTTTCTTTTTCCCTGTCTTGTTTTTGAATTTTAACTTGTTCAATAGAAGGTTAAGACATACATTTGGACAACAGGACAAACAAGGTTTGACCAAACCCACCATTTATTTATACATATTTATTATGTATATTATATTAAAAAGTTTGTTTCCGTAATTCTCTAAGCATTGTTACTTGACGTACCTGATTATGGTAATTCCATAGTGGAGGATACCGTCTAAATGTCTTTAGCACTATAGCTTTTTCTATTTTTTCTTTTCTTTTTTCAACTTTGGACAAAGGAGAATTTAAACTCTAGACTATTGGTGGTAGGTGCGAAACTGCTGGATTGATATAAACAATTCTGTGAAAAGATTGAATTTATATCAAGTTCCGTTAGTTCCGCATATTTTTCATCCGTGATAAGATTTTTATCCTATCTAACGTTCGGAAACAAGCAACTTGAATAGAAATACAGTTATTAGGCTAAAGTAGAAAAAAGAAGGGGGGTAAGAAAAAGGAAAAACCAGATATTATGATGAAAGTTGCAAGCTTCTGAAAGTTAATTGAGCAACACTTAAAAAAAGGATTCTATTTCCTTAGGATGCAAAAGGAGTTAAGAAAGTAACTGAAAAAAACCCAAGTGCAAAATGGAAGGGAAAGGGAAAACTACGCACCATAATAACAATATTTACCATCACCTTCCCTCTCCTTTCAGTCGAACAAGTCACTTTCTTCTTTACAGCCGAACGTCAAACTACTGGGAATAGCTCGAGAAGAGAGACAGGGGCGAATAAGTCCACTTTGATATATGTTTACGTAAACGAGAACTGTCGTAAAAGAACCATATCTGACTCCGCTCTGTCGTAATTTCAATCAAGCTGACTGACTGCGTCACCGATTTTTAACTAATGCTTTGTCTATCACAAGTCCTTGCCAAAGATTCACAACTACGGGGTCTCTTACGGCCATGCCCAACCAAATATACAAACTGCTCTCTTAATAGTCAATCCATTTTTCATTGCCAAATGAAATCCTGAATCGACTTTCCTTATTTCTCTTTTTGCTGCTTGGGATAAATCTTGGGCAACTACAATTTCTCTTATTTGCCGCCCAAGTATAAACAACAACAGTTGTACAAAAGTCTTCCAAGGAAAGCTAGCTTGTGAGATCATCAACCAGTTGTACAAATAAAGCAGAATAAACAGATTCAGCATCTTATTACAACTATAAACAACGTAGATCACCCTTGGTGATTTTCTTCATATATAAACTTACCGAACAACAGTTAAGATATGTTCGCTCTAAAGCGTTTTCTTCGCATATTTTCAAGTAATCCAGAAAGTGCATTTTCAACAAAATTAAAAAATTCTCCACTTGAGGTACCTCAGCTAAGTTAGTTAACATCATTTTGTAGGTCACGATAGGGAGGAAAAACAATTGAGAAACGTATTCCCTATCGATACATCCTAACACATGCGATTATCATTTCTCAGTTGTACATCGAAGAACGACACTGGAATCTCCAAAGGGAGAAAGGAAAAGTATGAAAAAAGTAATTTTCGTTAACTTTTAAACCACTGGCCAGAGGAGACATTTTCTTGTAGCCTCTATTATAGGCAGATTGTGGAATTAACAAGACAAGCAATTTTTACTTCTGGAATAGATATGATAGCAACAGAGTCCCCAATGATTAATAATAAGCATACCAAATTAGATGTCCGAGACACTTCTAATATCATCTGGTCAAAAGGGCTTTTCATACTCCTGAGGCGGTGGCTGCTCCCAAGGCCGTAAGAAGGCTGCACATAATTTACAAAGCAATTAGGATGAGCAAAATGCCAGGAAAAGGATTAAAGAAAACGAGCTGAAATCTAGCATGCATTTGGTGCATGGGTTTGAATTGAGTTTTTAGGATTGAATTTGAGTTGAATTTTTATGCGTTTGGTGCATGGGTTTGAATGGATGGAGCTAAAAGTGTAAAAACTTGAAATGTGTTCATGAAAAAAAAAAAATCAATATGGAGCTTGTTTCTTTCATCTCGAAATTCTATGTCATTAAAAAAACAAAAAAAAAATTCATCCCATTTGGATTTGTATATGCAAAGTTATGAACTTTTAAAATTTGAACTGCAAAATTGTAATAGTAAACCGTGAATAGTTGAAACTGAAAAAAAAAAAAAAATGCATTGCATTTTAATGCAACTGGTGCACCCTAATAACAACTTCTCACAACAATGTGACTAAATTTCAGCAAATGCATCATAGAATATTGGAGATAAAAACTAATGCAAGCTTTTAAATTTATTTGTTTACTAATTTTTGCTAAACAGCTTATGAACAACTTCTAATTTTTCCTTCACATTATAGAATCTAAAGAATTGGATGTATCATGCGTGCGGAAGAAAACATGTGATGACACAAAAAGCACCTGCAGGCCAATCAATGATTATCCATGAAAACTGGAAAATTTTAGATAAACAAACTACTAGATCAAACATATGACATACTTAATGGTATTTCTCCCAGCGACATGTATATTGAATCATCATCGGCAAGAGCCCCCTGAAACAATTTAGCGAAAAACTAAAACATTAGGGCATAAGCTTCAATGCTCGAGCCAAACAACATAAGATTGACTGAAAAATGAGACAATTATGCAACAAGAGTACGTGTGTACAAAATCATAATACATAGTAGGTCTCCCTTAACGTGCACCCAAACTAGACTGCATCACCATCAAGCATGCAGGTGCCTAAATTAGTCAGTTGTGGTACCTCTCCGTTATGAAGGCCGATGTCGTTATGCAAAGGATTGATGTTCCCAGGTACCGAAGAACAATTTGGAAAATCATTTCCAAGCAACTCCGAGATCATAAGCCCATAACCATCTTGGACATCAGGTATATCACCAGTGCTTTGTTCATGGTTAGGGAAGCTCTCCAGATCAGTGTACACTGTCTCTGTCCTGCGTATTTAAACAACATTGTTTATAACAGCAAGAAACAGGCATGGAAAAGAAACAAAGGCATATGGAAAAGAAACAAATGCGTGTTTACGAAATTGTAATCGGATGTAATAGGAAAGGAAGAAGTAAATACCAAAAGGGGATAATTTATTAATTACCTTTCTGGTGTTCATTTACGTATTAGGAAGTGAATTTGACACAATCCAATTCTCTTTCTAGTATTAACAAACGAATAAGAATCCTAATGGCTCAAATAGTAAAATGCTGGAGCTGCATCTAATTACTGGGTAGTTTTACGGTTCGTTGTGATTCAAAGGGAAACGAAACCAGGGTGTAACTTAAAGGATTGATTTTCTTATTTCCAATATTATCTGGGTCATTCGGATTCCGCCAATTTGGCATTCCCTAATTTCCCATTCATGATAAGTAAACATGTCCCAAATGTAATATCTGCAAAAACTGTCTACTAACTTTGCACAGTTCAAACTTAGGAACTTAGGAGCAAAGGTTATTGGAAGATTAAACAACAAAAATTCACCAAAGTATGCTAATCAAAGAAACTTACTTTCTATCTTCCATGACCATGTCCTTCTCCTCTTGTGCAGAATCATTTTCCAAGTCTATCACTTCAATCTCCTTATCAACTGGTCTTCTACCAGTCTCCACAGCTGGATTGGTGGAGTTACTTATCGACAAGTCAACATCTATCGGTGAAGGTTCTCTTTTCATCCCAGAAATCGCCGGGTAAATCATAATCGGATCGCCATCACGACTCTCATGCGCATCAGAAACCTCCATGAGATTGAGGTCACAAATCTTGAACGAGCTCGGAAAGAGCTGCTTCTCTTGCGAAAACTCGATACCGTGTTGTTCTCCTCCATCACTTTGTTTGGAGAATTGGGAATTATTCGCCATTGAATCCTCATGTGAACTGACTTGCTTCTCACTCAAATTGGACATGTTAAAGCAATCACCTGCCTCCATAATCACAGAGGAGGAAGGAAGCCAATCTCTAGGCCTTTTGGCTCTCTCTTCCCGCCCATTATCATCATCCCCCTCTTCCAAACCACGTTTCTCGCCTCGTTCCCGGCTCGAAGAGGTCGCGCAGTCATCGCGCTCAAGATCATAATAAACCTCAGTAACCCGTCCAACATTATCAGCAGCGGATTTAACGGTTTCAGCTTTAAGCATTCCTGAACAATCCTCGGACAACAATGCTTCCTTATCCACCTCAGAAGGCGGAATTGGTTCGACCTTCGGGGTCTTCGACGACGTCTTCGAAGAGCGGATTCTGGTCGGGACCTTCGCAAACTTGCACATGGTTCGGAGATCAGGAGTAGTATTGTTGGAGGAATCATCATCCTTTGCACAACTTATTTCCTTATCCTTGTCTTCCACAACTACCTCGGACGACGATGATGCTTTGTTTACATTCTGTTTGACGGCGCAATCCTGAACTGTCGGATCATCGTCCTGAACAGTCTGCTTCAAGTTCAAATCTTCATCGGAAATATCAGCTGCTGGTGCTGCTTCTTCCTCGTTCAGGGGAGCCACGTCATCACGAGGAGGAGGAGGCGGCGGCGGCGGAGGAAGCGGCTCCGAAAGAGAATCGGCATCGCCAAAGCCATCGCCGTCGGCATCGGGATCCGGCGAATCTCTGCCGAATCTGTCATGGAAAGAGGGAGCTCTGCCGTAATCACGTCCCCAATCGGAGCCGCCATAGCCTCGGTAAGGTCTTCTCCTGGTGGCGGCGCCTTTACTCCTGAACTCATCGACGTTGAACCTTCTCCGAACCGCCAGATTCCCTAACCGGGCGAGGGCGGAGGTGCGGCCCTCCGACGCGGCGGCGAAGTTATCGGGGGAATCCGGCGGCGGGGGGCGGAGGACTGATCGCTTGAAACCGGCGGCGGAGGAAGAGGAGAGGACGGTTGGGGGTAAGAGGCCCTGGGAGACTAAGTACTCGGCGGCGAGGCGGCCGGCTTCGGTGAAAATATCGGATTTACGAAGCGGCGGAGGCGGGTGGAAGGAGTTAGTACGGCGCGGCGGAGGCGGAGGCGGGGGAGGAGGAGCGACGGCGAAGCTGGAAGAAGCCGATGATCTGTAGCCATTTCCAGGACTCCGATGGCGGTTATGCATTTTTTTGTTCAATTATTTATTACAATTTAGTGGAAGTGCTCAACCTAGGTTGTTGAATTCCATGGAATTTTCGAAGTCAAACAGAAGAGAGATTACAGATCGATTGGAGAAGAAGAAGAAGAAGAAGAAAGAGTTTCTGCAAAAAAAAAAAAAAAAAGTTTGGCTTTGAGTAGAGGTTGGAGCTCCAAAAATGGTAGTTTTTGTCGGAAAGGAGGGGCTTTTCTTGTATTCTCAATCTCAATTCAAAGAAGAAAAAAAAAAAAAAAAAAATCCAACCTTTCACCTAACAGTTCCTACCCAACTGAAGCTGTGTTTCCTCACGCTCTTTCTTTTTCTTTATTGTTATTAGGAGAGACTATGGTAGAGTATCTCCCAAATGACTCTACCGATAGAATTTTTTTTTAACCGTTAGATTTAATCGAACGGTTAACATATCATGGATGTATCATTATTATCATAGACCTTACTTCATATAAACTTTCCCACCCCAAGTCTTCTCCGTCGTCGGCGATCTTTTCGCCGCCGGTGACAGACGCCGGCGACCCACCTCCGGCCCCAACTATGGCCGGCCGGCCGCCGGCGACCCCCTTTTCTCTCTCTTCCCCTTTATCTCTCTTCTCTTCTCTCTCTCTTCCCCTCTCTCTTCCCCACCACCGGCCCCAACCCCAGCCGGCCGGCTACCGGCGACCCCTTCTCTCTCTCTTCCCCTTTCTCTCTCTTCCCCTCTCTCTCTTCCCCACCTCGGCCCCCCCAGCCCAGTCTCCCCCCTCCCGTCGCCCCCCCCCCCCCCCCGACACCGCCCCCGACGGGACCCTCCCACCCCCTCTCTTTCTTCCCTTCTCTCTCTTCCCCTCTCTCCCGGTCCCCCCCCCCCCACCCCCGACAGGGATCCCCCATCCTCCTTTGCCTCTCTCTCTCTTCTCGCATCAGGGTTGTGAGGGGGGGGCCGCGGGCCGGGAAGAGAGAGAGAGGAGAAGAGAGAGAAGGGAAGAGAAAGAGGGGGTGGGAGGGTCCCGTCGGGGGGGGGCCTTAGGGTTGGGGGGAGCCGGGCTGGCTAGGGGTCGGGGGCCAACGGGGGGGGGGATTGGGCTGGGGGGGGATGGGTGGGGAAGAGAGAGAAAGGGGAAGAGAGAGAGAGGGGGTCGCCGGTAGCTGGCCGGCCGGGGCTGGGGCCGGTGGTGGGGGGCCGGAGGTGGGTCGCCGCGGGAGAGGAGAAGAGAGAGAAAGGGGAAGAGAGAGAGAAGAGAAGAGAGAGGGGGTCGCCGGCGACCGGCCGGCCGGAGGTGAGTCGCCGGCGTCGGGGTGGGTCGCCGGCGTCGGAAAGGTTGCCAGCGATGGAGAAGAATTGGGGTGTGAAAGTTTATATGAGATAAGGTCTATGATAACAATGATACACCCATGATATGTCAACCGTTCGATTAAATCTAACGGTTAAAAAAAGAACTCTACTGATAGAGTCATTTGGGAGAGACTCTACCATAGTCTCTCCCTTATTTTTCTTTTTGTTGAGTAATTTTTGAAGGAAGCAAATAAATTATTTAGAAAAAATACACGGATATTTGTATATTTGTTTATTTAAATTTAACAAAGATTTTCCCTCAAAAAAAAAAAAAAAAAGATTTTGTGGTATTGTCTCCTTTATTTGCATTCAGAATCAGTCCCTTACTTTCATAGTATCATTTGTCAAGATCAATTATCTTTTCCATTAAGAAAATCAAAATTTTTATTAAAAAAATATAATTTTTTTGTAGATAAATGTTTGGAAATTGCCATTTTGGCTGAAAGTTGTTTTTCTTTTTTTTTTTTAAGGGAAAACTTGGATTAACAAAAATAATTTTTAAGGTAAAAAAATCATTATTTTGTTTGTGAAAGGTCGGGGGATTGTTGGGCATTTCTGTTTTAATTAGTAGAAAACAACGGGGGGAAAAAAGGAGGAAAACACAACAAATAATCACAAATAATATATAATTATTCCACCTTGAAGAAATAAGGTTCAATTTGATTAAGAGCTCCGTGAATTAACATACTTTTAGGTCGTACTTTTCTAGTACTATCTAGTACTATGCATACGGTATTTATATCAATATTTTATCAATAACTGAACATAGGGTTTGTTTGCCTAACCATCTCATTTTAAACTAACCATTTCAAATCTCATCATGTTTTTTGTCTTTTCTGAAAAAGTTTTTTGTCTTTTCTGAAAAAGTCAACAAAATTTACTATGCAAACTTAAAAATCTCAACTCAACTCAAACTGAACTGGTGTACCAAACGGGCCCATAATTTGAACACATTCGAGTTCAAAGAACACAAACCAAAATATCATAATATTAAAAAGGATTAATTTCATTAATAGCACCTGTGAGATAAATTTTATTAAAAAACAGCATCATTTTTCCCTTAATTTCTAGTACTGCCACGTTATTTATGCGAGGCCCAACCGCATTTAATATATGCCAAATTCCAGTTTTACCCTCATCTCCCCACCCACCCAAAAGTCACTCTCCCTCGCATGTCATAAAAAAATTTCAAATCAGCTTCTACAGTGTTTTAGAGAGAGAAACTCCGATTCTAGAGAGAGAAAGTGTTGCAACTGGCAGGAACCGCTCCATAACCGCTCGGAAACCGTTCTAAACCACCACGAAAGCCTTTTATAAACAATTTTCTGAGTCTGTCTCAATGTGAATGTCGGATGCATTATTTTTCCTCTTAACCATTTCAGCCCACGCGGGCAGAACTGTAATTATTAAATAATCATTACCATGTCGTAAATATATAATTTATAATACCAGTCATGAACATATAACCAGATAAGGGAAATTACCTTTGTATGACTCTGCATCATCGCCCCTCAAGCTGGTTAGTGCAGCTTCCTTCCCTTGCCATGCTCTAAGATAATTGAAAGACACTCCAATTTCGGCCCGCGTGTCTGCATTATTTCTCGAGGTCTATATGAGGTATTAGTCGGATCTAAGTATTTTGTCTTAACATACTTCCCAATCATCCAACTCTTAGCTTGACGATGATGCCCCTGAACGATTGCAATTGAACAAGTATGGACGTCGTCGTACCTCTTCACAACAAACAATTCACTACCTCTCATCCTAGTCGCACGCAATTGCCATGGACATCCCTCATTATCTATACATATCACGTGTAATAGAGTAGAGTTCGACCTCTTCACCTTGAATTGGTAGTGTTTACTCATGGCATCGTGATAAAGATGGTATTGAAATAATTTTTTGTTCTCAAAAATACAATTTCTGCGCATTGTGACAGGTGTAAAATCAGCAACAACTACTGAGCCGGATAAACTTTCACTACTTGGTACATTAACAGATTGAGCCGGATAAAATTTCACTACTTGGTGCATTACAATCATCATGGGTCGTGCATAAGTCATTGTTCAATAATTGATGTTGCTTTTCAATTCCATATTCAGTGTGCAAATCTAGACCTACTGTGAGAGAAGGGATATGAGGAGGACGAGGAGGAAGGATGATTAGATTACTGTCATTTACAGGTTGCATGGCTTCATCACTCTGTCCACCCTCCCTAGAAAGTTGAACGTCTATGTGATTGTTTTCCTCTACCTCCGGTGGCATCGCTTCCGGCGCAGACTCATCCAATACATCGATGGTAATTGAAAATTTGCTAAGCACATGAACATCATTCTTCTTCAATTGTATGTACCTTCCCATTGACCATTATACTTGACGAAAACACAAACCTCATCCATTCCTGAATGAAACAACAACAATTTAGTCATTATTATATTTACGTTACAAAGGAAGGAAAAATGATGACATATATAGAGAGTTGACTTATATCTCAAAACTGTTCACAATGAGAATGACCGGATGGTAATTATGAAATTGACCAGTTTTTTTCAAATCGAGAGTTGACTTATATCTCAAACTGGTCACAATGAGAATGACCGGATGGTAATTATGAAAATGACCATTTTTGTTCAAATCGAGAGTTAACTTATATCTCAAAACTGATCACAATGATAATGACCGGATTGGTCATTATGAAAATGACCAGTTTTGTTCAAATCGAGAGTTGACTTATATCTCAAAACTGGTCACAATGAGAATGACCGGATGGTAATCATTATGAAAATGACCAGTTCATTCAAATCGAGAGTTGACTTCAAAACTAGTCACAATGAGAATGACCGGATGATAATTATGAAAATGACCAGTTTTGTTCAAATCGAGAGTTGACTTATATCTCAAAACTGGTCACAATGAGAATAACCGGATGGTCATTATGAAAATGACCAGTTTTGTTCAAATCGAGAGTTGACTTATATCTCAAAACTGGTCACAATGATAATGACCGGATTGGTCATTATGAAAATGACCAGTTTTGTTCAAATCGAGAGTTGACTTATATCTCAAAACTGGTCACAATGATAATGACCGGATGGTCATTATGAAAATGACTAGTTTTGTTCAAATCGAAAGTTGACTTATTACTCTAAAACTGGTCACAATGATAATGACCGGATGATTATTATGAAAATGACCAGTTTCATTCAAATCGAAAGTTGACTTCAAAACTAGTCACAATAATAATGACCGGATGGTCATTATGAAAATGACCAGTTTTGTTCAAATCGAGAGTTGACTTATATCTCAAAACTGGTCACAATGATAATGACTGGATAGTCATTATGAAAATGACCATTTTTGTTCAAATCCCAAATGATAGGCGAAACAAAAGTTAGGCAAATCTATGTAATTTTCCTATTATACACAACGTATAACAACTCAAATTTTTGTTTTAAAACCCCTGTTGTTTTATCAATTTCTATAGATTTTACATTCGAACATATGTCATAATAAAGCATATATCTCAAAACACACACCCATTTAAAGCATATAGTAACAAATAAAACCAAATAACAAGCAGCATTACCTCATATTTTCTGATTGGAAGTGGGAAGATCTCTACTCAAATGGAGTACGAGCAGATCTGGTAGCTTCAACTCAACTGTGACGAGGATATAGAGAGTCAGTTTAACAGAGTGAACGAAGATGGGGTTAGATTTGTTGGACTTAGAGTGAGTTTAGATCAGTGGGTAATGGTGTAGAGAGGGTTCGTGAGGCTTCAGTGACAGAAAAACGAGGAAAGAGGAAAGAAAAAGTTTAAATTTAAAATTACTATGACTTATATATTGTCGGGGGAGGGGGGTGAGGGGGGCGGGAAAGTGGGAAAAACATCAGTTTAGTGTTGGTTGAGGGCATATATGTCTTTATACATCCACCTAAAAAGGGAATCATGACGTGACAGTGCTAGAAATAAAGGGAAAAAAATGATGCTGTTTTTAATAAAATTTATCTAACATGTGTTATTAATGAAATTAATCCATTTAAAAATTTAAGGATAATCTAACAATTTATCTAAAACTAAAATCATAATTAAATGTTTTAGGAAGAAAATTATATGCTTTAACATAAAATAAGGCTTCCTATAAAAATAAAAATAAAAAACCTCATATGATTTAGGAGATATTTAAGTTTTGTTTTATAAAATATTGATAATTCAGAAAGAGGTGAGTTATAATTAATAATTCGTTTGGATTACATATTTAACTTCAATACAATTTCATATGGTTCCTCCGTATTTCAACATATCTTTTATTTACTTTTTGTATCAATTTTTAATAACCACATTACATGTTATTTTTTTTCTCATATTAATACACAATAAAATGATTATATGAATGTAAAAAATTCAAATATATATTCCATTTGATTATAATAATTAAAGGGTTACGCATATTGAAATACGACAATCACATTAAAATACAATTTCACTTGAACGCGTGATCCAAACTAACAACAAAAATCAATAATCAACAAGACACATGATGTATATAGTCCACGATCTATTTATAAAAATAACTCTGAAACTAATAACAAAAATACAAAACGAAAAAAAAAAAAAAAAAAAAGTCAGAAGAGCAGATTTATTGAGAGAACCAAACATGGAGAGTGGAGACAGCACGTGAAAAGAATTTCGCAACTTTTTCCTTTTTGTTTCTTCCGTCTTCTTCTTCTTCTTCTTCTTCTTCTTCTTCAATTTAGAGGACATAGAGAAAAAAGAGAGAGAGAAAGAGACATTTTGCAGAAGAAGAAGAAGAAAGAAGGAATTGAAATGGCTTCAGCTGAAGATTACTCCGAATCCACTCGTCTCCTCGGATCTTCACCCGCCCATAACGACAATCCGGCCTCCTTCACGGCGGCTCCACCTCCTCCGGCCAAAGAAGCCGGCGACTTGGAAGCTCAGGAGGATCCATTAATGGCGAGGTCTAGGTCCAATTCCAATTCCACTTCCACCTCCACCTCCACCTCCACCTCCACCTCCTCCGCTCTCAAAGATCTCCTCACCAGACACTTCGATCCGCCTTTCTCCCCTCGCCGCCTCAGTTTCAAGCGCCTCCACCGAGATCGCGATCGCGATCGAGACCGAGACCGAGACCGCGATCGGGATCGAGAACGTTCTTCCGCCATTTGCGACCTTCATGTTTCTTCTCCTTCCTCCTCTAATGACGACACCGTCGACACTCTCGGCGACAGCGCGCCTCCCGAATGGGCGCTTCTACTCATTGGCTGCCTTCTCGGCCTTGCCACCGGTCTCCTTGTCGCCGCTTTCAACAACGGAGTATGCTCTTTCTCTCTAGTATACAAACCTTGGTTTTTTCTGTTTAATTCTACTCTAAACATAAAATTGCTGAAAACAATTGCTGAATTCAGAGAAAGTAGATGTTTTTTGTTGAACATTTTGATCTTTGCACCAGGTTTTTTGGTTGATTTGGTAGAATTGGTTGGATGCAGAAAGCTACAGTTTTGATGAACTTAATGCAATAGTGAAATTGGATCTTCATTGTTTAAGATAAGCTTGGTTTTGATAAAATTGGTTCAATGAGATATTTTTTTGTTTTCTCTAGTAATTCTGCTAAATTCTACATGAATATTTTTGTGGTCTATTACCCAAATCTTTCCATTTACCTTTTATATGGACTGATTTAGAGTGGAAAATTATGTAAATTTTTAGTTGCTGGGGTATTTGTCATTTCTATTTTTGTTCTGTTAAAAAGAAAAAGATACCAACTTTGGATGGCTGTGATCGACACCGCAAGTTTTTGTCAAAAAGTTATTTTTTTCGTTCTGTAATTAATTTAAATTTGTTAGTTAGCTCACAGTTTAGTTTCTTGGGACTCCCTTGGATTCTTCTTAGGCAACAACGATGTCAATTTTCTTTCTGTACATCACTCTTGCGTTGTCACGGCACTTGCTGTTTGGTAAGCTTCGTACAATCTAAATTTTAAAATGCCCAGCGTAGCTTTTATGCTCGTGATAAAGACACATGTATTATCATCCGAATCCTTACCTGGGGTACTGTTATCTTTTTCATCTCGTTCATATGGAACGTCAGCGGCTGCTTTTCTGATTCATGCATATTGCAATTTGTTTCAAGTCACGTAGATCTTTACATATTGCTATTTTTCCCAACTACTTTAGCATTACTTGGGTCTTTTTTGTTAGTGACGCCATAGTTCTCTTCTAGGTACACGTTATACATGAATGGGCATGGGCTGGTACTCCAAATGAGGGAGCTGCATGGCTTCGTTTGCAGAGACTGGGTGACACTTGGCATAGGATTCTTCTAATCCCGGTAACGGGAGGAGTTATTGTTGGAATGATGCATGGTTTACTTGAAATATTGGACCAGATAAAGCAGTCTAGTTCTCCTCATGGACAAGGATTTGATTTGCTTTCTGGAATCTTTCCCACAATAAAGGCCATCCAGGCTGCTGTCACTTTGGGTACTGGTTGTTCTTTGGGTCCTGAAGGCCCTAGTGTAGATATTGGAAAATCATGTGCAAACGGGTTTTCACTAATGATGGAAAACAACAGAGAAAGGAAGATTGCCCTTGTTGCAGCTGGTGCAGCAGCAGGCATTTCTTCAGGTATCCAAAATTTTTCTCACTTCTCTTTTCGACGGATACTTGTTAGAAACATTGAACTAATGGACATGTTTATTTGTAGTAAAATAAAGGGGCTAGTGAAAAGAGTTTCCAGATTCCTTTTTAAATGTTCCGTAAAGTGAGATTTAAGTTTTAGTAATCATCTTTTTATTTTTCCCCTTCAGGTTTTAATGCAGCTGTTGCCGGTTGCTTCTTTGCTATTGAAACTGTGCTAAGGCCTCTCCGTGCCGAAAACTCACCTCCATTTACGACTGCAATGATTATATTGGCCTCTGTTATATCATCTACTGTATCAAATGTTTCAATGGGGACACAATCAGCTTTCACAGTGCCTGCCTATGATCTGAAATCTGCTGCTGGTATTCAACTTTGACCTCTTTGTCTCTCTCGCTCTCTCTCTCTAGTATCCTGGATATCACCTGTATATAATTTAATCTACCACAGCTTGAGTATGCGTTTAGATGTACAATAGATCTGCTAAAGAGCAGCTGACTTCGATTTTGTTTTATATCAAGAGCATCAGGTGGTGTGCATGCGAATTATGTAATTAAAATGCTTTATCATTCTATGGGTCAAAACTTACTGCAACTACTTATGGAGCCTGTGTGAATATGTGACCTTTGATTTGGCTTTGCAGAACTGCCTTTGTATCTGATATTGGGCATGCTTTGTGGTGTCGTAAGTGTGGCCTTTACTCGTTTGGTTGCTTGGTTTACAAAGTCATTTGAATACATCAAGGAAAAGTCTGGCCTTCCTGCCGTTGTGTGCCCTGCTTTAGGCGGTTTAGGTGCGGGAATAATTGCTCTCAAGTATCCCGGAATACTGTACTGGGGTTTCACAAATGTCGAAGAAATCCTCCATACCGGGAAGACTGCTTCAGCTCCTGGAATCTGGCTGTTAACTCAACTTTCAGCTGCCAAAGTTGTGGCCACAGCCCTGTGTAAGGGCTCTGGACTTGTGGGTGGTCTTTACGCCCCAAGTTTGATGATTGGTGCTGCTGTTGGTGCCGTATTTGGGGGTTCAGCTGCTGAAATTATCAATTCAGCAATTCCAGGAAATGCTGCTGTTGCAGAGCCACAGGCATATGCACTGGTAGGCCCTTTACTGGAAAAGCTTCTTTTGATTTTGACAATTTTACCATCTTTCTTACAGTTAGTTAAAATGTATATTTGGCCATGCATCCAATTAAAATACTTTGGAAATTCTGTAGGTTGGAATGGCCGCAACTTTAGCTTCAGTTTGCTCGGTGCCTTTGACATCAGTTTTGCTTCTGTTTGAGCTGACAAGAGATTACAGAATACTGCTTCCTCTTATGGTAATCTTCGGTCTTGCAAAATATCTCTTTTATGATACCTACACCTCCTTGTCTTTCCATTCAACCAATCATTTTAAAGGATGAGAACTCGGATTTTCATCTCTTCTCTCCCCCCTCCATGTGTCTCTCTACTTTTCTATCCTGGTCACCTGTACCGTTAGACAAAGCAAAGTAAAGCTGATAATTTTTTGCCCTTTTTAAAGAAGGTCGTTGGAAGGTAGCTTAGCTTGTATTGCCTTAACCTTGCTCTCTCCTATAAATACAACTATGCTCTTTATGCTGCATTCTAGTATTCCATACTGCTTCGTCTTCTATGTGATCAAACAATATGACTGGCATGTTCTCCTTTTCTGATAAGTAAAATGCGTTCTTCTTATGAAAACCATGAAATTTGCAAGTTGTTAAAATCTTTCTTTCCTAAAGTGTTAGAAGCGGTGATAACTCTAAATCAGAAAAATATAGTTTACGTGCAATAGTAAAATTATCAGTTGCTTAGATATTTGATTTGACTTGTTTTCCTAGTTTTCTTTTTTAAATGTTATTTTAGTATATTTCTTCCTTGGATGCCATTAAGATGTTGTCCGGAAGCATACAGATTTTCACTACTTTTGTTCCTATTGTTCCTTCTTTTTTTTTTTTTTTTTTTTTTGGGGTGGGGGGTCTTAATTGTTGTATGTTTTGCATTTAGGGGGCTGTTGGATTGGCAATCTGGGTGCCTTCGGTTGCAAACCAAGGCAAGGAAACTGAATCATCTGATTCACGAAGTTTAGCAAGAGGTTACTCTTCTCTTGTGTCCACTGAAGATAAAGATGGAGTTGATTGGCGACGTTTTAAAAATGGAGATGACAGAGAACTCTCTGTTATAGAGAACACTTCTTATTCTGAAGCAGTTACGGAAGATATTCTTCTAGAAGATCTAAAGGTTTAGTATCTCATTCTCTTCTCCACTCTTTACACATAAAACAACGGGAGAGAATAACCATATCTCCCAATTTTTTTGTTGGCCATAGTTCCTCTATGTAATTCCATTTTCAATGGTTAAATAAAGCTGACTTATTTGCCTATTCAATTATTTGCAATTTTTTTTCCTTCTTCTGTCCAATGTCCATGCATGACACTTTCTCAATCATGCAGTCCTCTTTGTTGTCAGGTTTCCCAGGCCATGTCAAAGAACTATGTGAAGGTTTCTCTTGCTATGACTTTGAAAGAGGCCACAGAATATATGCATAATAACGAGCAGAACTGTGTATTGGTGGTCAACGACAAAGACTTTCTCGAAGGAATATTGACATATGGTGATGTTAGACGGTGTCTATCCAAAAAGTCTAGCGATGTTTCCAATCCTGACTTGAGATTTCCGGATGTAAGTGGTGATGAACATGCAAATTTACATCCCTTCTTTCTGAATTATGATAAGATGCCGAATTTTGGTTTCAACCAAGATGATTTTTTTATTTTTTCTTTAGCAAGGGAAAAAAAAAGGGATGATTTTTCTTTATCTTAGAGAATTTTTGCATTTTATTTCCTTAAACCTCTAATATCTAAAATGTTATGTTTTACAGGCAACCACATGTCTTGTTTCTTCCGTTTGTACTCGAGGGATTAGCTATCGAGGGCAGGAGCGTGGGCTTTTAACCTGTTATCCAGACGCAGTTCTAGCATTTGCCAAGGAGCTAATGGAGGCCAAAGGTATTAAACAGTTGCCAGTGGTTAAGCGAGGCAGAGAACATGTAAGAGAGAGGAAGCGGAGGGTTGTTGCTATTCTTCACTATGATTCAATCTTAAACTGCGTCAGGTACTCAATTATTCTTAGCCTATACCTCTGCTGCATGATATCTCTTAACCCCCCCCTCCTATTGATAAGGATGCTTGGTTTCAAATTCAATATAATTATTGGTTCATTCTAAAATTTTAACGAATGTTTTGCAATGAATCGTCAATACTTTACATATATAAATATGCACCTGAGGAACTCTAGTTGGGGCCACACAAATCCGTAACTGGAAATCCCTAGTAATGCCACGTAAAATATAAGGATGGCCTAACTCTTCCATTAATAATGCATTTCTATTCTTAGTTTCCTGCTGGAATTTAGTCTGATTTGGACCTTGTCAGCCCTGTAGTTTTATTTGCTAAATTGTGAATGATATCAGTTTTTTCTTCTTCTACGAGTAGTTTTTATTTTGAGAAGATATTGGTACTTGTTGTTTGATTATTAAGTGATTTATTTTGATCTTTGTGAGAAACAAAACTGTGATGATACGAAATTCGGATCATCCTGCTTTAGAATTCGGTATGAACTACTTATTTCCTGATTCAAATTTGGATTGATAGTTGGACTTGGAAAGTTAGACATAGTCCCTCTAACATCAGCTAAACTAATCAGTGCTTTGATCCAACACAAGTATAGAAATTTGCATGTGCTAGTTCATTGTTATGGTTAAATATTTGGTCCTTGGCCGTGGATGATTGTTTTGTGATGTTCTGTGCGTGTGCAGGGAGGAGTTAAATCGCCGGAAATCAGGGCATCAGCACAGAAAAGAAACCAATATTGACGAGATGACGATTGCAAATGGCCATTAATGCACCTGAGGCGTCAAAAGCTGGGAATTGCACCCCCTGAAGAGACGTCCAAAGCCGTCTGACTCTCTCCAACCATCGAAACAAGAGCAAGATGGGAATTAGGATTTAGAACCTCTAGTCATTTTTCTACTTGGTAGAATCGAGCGATGGGAATATCTCCGGGGTCTCTCGTATGAGGGTTCAAAATTTTAAGGTGGGATTTGTTAATATAAGATATTCCTGAGTGTTCTGATCGAAAGGAAAAAGGAAAAAGGAAAATGAAAAGGAAAATAAAGTATAGGATATTCAGTGTAAGTTGGCAATTTTAACCTTGTACATGGATAATGCCATTCCTGTGTTGTAACTTACTGTTGGAGTTCCCATTGAAAAGCATTACATTACTGAGTAAGAAACACATCAAACATTTAAAATGCTCAAATAATAATTGAACAACTTATACATTTGTTATATGGACTATACTTCTTTACTGTGCGGTTAGATCTTAAATGTTATGTATTCATGTATATATGTATACATGTAGTGCTAGAGATATTGATTCTAATTTTAATTATTTAAGTATCAATTCACGTGTCATATTTTTATTAGTTTATGAATCAATTGGTGTGACAATTCTTTAAACACTAATCAATAAAAAAAAAAATAATTCACATACCACATAGGATGGTGCTCAAAAATTGTGATTAAAGTTTGTGTCTCTAGTATTTTTCATATATATGTATATATTTATATATGGGCTACAAATTGCAACATGGGAATATGTATCCTAAAATTGGATACCGCCATCAGATGGAACTTACAGTTACCACATACTTGACCGGAATACCGTACAGATAACCGGAATACCGTTGGATCATCGGCAGTACTAGGCACTCAAATGACCGGCATTTTCTCAGGAGGCGACTGGCGATAATTGGTCCTGCTTACAAATTTTAGCTGTGGATTTTCAGCACCTACAACGGCCATCATTGGTCGAATGGCCCAAGAAACCTACCGGAATCAAGACCAAAATCCGTTTGAGGATCTTTTAGTTGTAAACAGTTTAAATGCAATGTTTGTGGCAAAAGATTGTCCAATCAATACTCCATATTTTACTCAAAGGGCATCACTATTTCTATGGCGTCAAAGTGAAACAATAATACATTTCTAGCACAGTCATCACAAAGATCACTTTTTCTTTTCGGGTCAGTTCTTAAAGAAAGCCACCTAATTACCTACTTTACATATCTTGACAAATAAGATTTGCTGAGGCAAAAGAAGATAGAATAAAGAAAACATATCAAGGAATTTATAAAATTGCCCATAACATTATATAGATATTACATTTTTCATTTATAACAGTGAACAACTTCTACTTTTCCTCCACAAGAAAAAAAGAAGGTTTTACATCTGTGGTCCAAGGGGAAGCCTACTCATAATTTGCTGATACATAGAGCCATTCGACAGATTGGGGCCGGAGTCTGAGATAGGCTCTGCCTTGGGTTCTCCTTTGGCCAACATGAATCCCATCTCATTCGCTTGCCGTTGCTGTGCCAAGTAAGGAGGAGCGGGCAAGACGGGAAGCTTGGCCTGGACAGTTCCAAGGCCAGCCATTGCTAGAGTGGCCAACCCCTGTTGGTTCATTCCGAAAGAGAAGCCATGTGAAGGCAGCAGCTGCTGTCTTGCAGCCGCTGGTAGGCCAAACGAACTAAGTGCCGCTGCTGTAGGCCTTTCGTATCTTGTCATGCTGTTGTGAACTTGCGACGGCTCAGGCCGGTGTATGTTTATGGCAGCAGCGGAAGCTTGAGCTATGTTGTTGGAGGGTCCAGAGTTTACATGACTGCTATTCCGAGCAGCGGGAACATCATGATTGTGCTTCCCCTCATACGTGGTGATCACCGACTTCAGGTCATGAGATGCCCTCTCCACATGCTTCCTCACCGTGCATCCAGTATTAGTGCACTTGTAGTAGCTCCTGCATCCCATTACACAGTTTTCCATTTCAGTTAGTACTCCATATTTGAATTCTCTTTACTCGTATCCATACCAAAGTGGAGGTATAAGAAAAAGGATAACAGAGAAAAACAATACTACCAATGCAATTATAAAAAATTAACCACCTCGGGTTTGGATTCCCTTTCACTACTTTCTGCCCATACTTGCGCCAACGATATCCGTCGTCAAGGATATCTACTTCACTGGTTGTTTGCACCACAACCCGGGGCTCTCGAATAGCTCTGGAGGCTCCACTCATGTCTGTTGTGAACACTTCAAGTTTCCTGAAATGGTAAAACCATAAGTACGATTTTATGGTAATCTCAATATTAAATACTAGAGATCAGTCCCCAAAAATAGGTAGGCAGTAACCTTCTTTTCGACTCAGATTCATCTTCTTCACCATCGTGACCCAATGAGACACTGCCATGTGTCCCCCTATCATCTTCATCTTCATCATTAGAGAAAGTAGATGAGGCGTCCACCGCATCACCTGATTCAAGCTGAGTACCATTCTGAGCCTGCAAAGAGGTGGATTGGTTGCAGTAATTGGGGCCCACTGAGGCTGATGAGGTCACCTCGAGGTTGTCATGCCTCCAATCAACAGTACCTTTTTGTGCACTTGCCCAAACTGGGTCGCCATCACCACCACTTTGCAACCCAGCTTGCTCGGGAATGTCCATTTGCATCTCAATCAGCGGGTTAAATGACCCAACAGAAGATCTTCGATTTGGAGGTTTGGGATGGTTATGGGTCCCCTTGTAGATTATCTCTGTTATGTGGCCCTCATGAGATCTTTCAACTTTTTTCTTAACCTGACAATTTGGATGCGTGCACTTGTAATAACTTCGCGGATACTCACTACCCTTTACTTGTTTTTGTCCATATTTCCTCCAATTGTATCCATCCTCAGATGTAGTGCCCCCACCACTTCCGGCTGTGCAATCTCCACTTCCTTTGGGATCTCCATCTTCATCTGCTTGCTCGTCAAGCGGTGGAGAATGTACCACACTGTAACCAGCATCATCAAATGCCTTTTGATCAGCTGAGATAGCATTAGTTCCGTTGTCTTTTTCGACAGATGAAAGGGAAAAGTCTGCCTGAAGCTGGAGGTCGTTTTTATTCTGGTTTTCACCTCTGGTTGGTTCAAGACTCAGAGGAGAAGTCTCAGACTGAACCGACACCTCAATGCTGGGAAAAGATTGCTGACGAAGGGTAGCTGAAGTCACCTGCAGTTATAAGGCAAATATAGCTTTTCAGAAAGCAGCAGTAAAACGTTTCTCCAACCTCAGTATCTGAACCTGGCCACTTGCATCAAAATCAACCGCCATCGTGCAGGTAAACCACATGTATCTTTTATAAATTCAAAGTTATACGTGAATATAAAGGAAAAAACAATTAAGCAAACTAAAGGAACATGCATGCTTACTTTGGTTGCTGAACTGAAAAAGAATGACGAGCTGGAATTTGTAATGGGCTTGAAAACAAAAGATGAGGTGTTTACATCCTCAAAGAAATTATCTCTACTTTTGTCATCTGACTCCAAAACCAATGTTGAAGTCCTGTAATCGCCGTTTGAGACAAATGGAAATTTTCCAGTTGTTGGGGACGGTTGTGCCTACAGAGCCGAAAGGTTTAAAAGCAAAATTTCAGTACAATTGTAAGACACACTTCAATGAAACTATAATTCAACTCCTAATAAACAAACTTCATTTCCACTAACTCAGAGATATTCGACAGACGAGTATCATAGCAGTTCATCCAAACCTATAGACGGGTCACATTTATCAATATGCTTATCTACACAAGGTGGTAATTTATAAGCATTTGCCACTGGTTTAACCAAAATCGGTTGTTAATAAACTTTTAGTGCAGTAAGTAGAATTATTTGATGACAATAGTTAAGCTGAACTAAATTTAACGAATGGTTAATTGCAATTGCTTAATGTCATGTTTTTTCCTAACCATCTTTCATCTGAAATGAGACAGACAAATTGATGCTGAAATTACCGGAAACCAAGCAATGGAAAGGAATTCAAGATTTACCAGTGAATTTGAAAGGAACACAGGAGAATCCAGAAGTGTAGTTGGACTGAGACCAGGTGACAATGTGAGATAAGGAGATCGAGTGTCAGCAGGTGCCGAAAGGTCAGATGGTCGAATGCTTTCGGTATTCAGCCTCGGAGCATTAAATCCAGCTCGGGCTGCTATCCTTTCGCCTAGTCCTCCACCTCCGCGCAAGTTCGGTTTCTGTTCGGAAAATGCTCCAACCATTTCTGCTAATTGGTTCTTCCCAGAAACTGGGATTTGTTGGGACAACTCTTTTCCTTCGGTATTGGCGGATACAATGGGTTTTGGAGGGCCTCCTAGAAAGAGGTCCTCTGTCTTGTTAGAGAGTAGTTTATCATCTCCTAAAATCGCAGAGAAGAATGCTCTCGGGCTTGGACTAGGAGGCACCCAATCCCCAATTACTGCAACGTTTTCATCCAAGCCCGCCATCAAAAATCAATCAAAGTCAGAACCTTTGGTGCTCCTCCTATAACATTAATATAAACCCAGAAACCAGATCATCATCAAGAGATTAACTTGCATAAATTCCATAAACTAAAGATGGGTGTTTTTTATATGTACGAAGAATCTAGTATATAGAGACAGCATTTTGTATATATTGCACTAACTCAAAAGCTTAAGCTAATAATATTCCTTTCCTTGGGGTCTCATTTCTCAGCAGAAAAAAAAAAAAAAAAAAAAAAACAGGCAAATGTGGTGCGAAGAAGGAGAAGAAGAAGAAAGAGGGAAAAAAAAGAAGAAGAAAGGGCTAATCCATGGACTTAGCTTGCTATGGCAATCATTTGAATAATGATGGGAATTTCAATTATGAAAGTTATAACTGGGGACCAGGAAAAGGGGACACTTTTCTTAATCTTTGAAAAGAAAATAGAAAATCCTTAAGTTTAAACAAACCAAAAAAAAAAAATTTCCTTAGCTAAATCATTTGATAAGATGAGCTAGAAATGGGAAATAGGTGAACAAAATGAGTTAATTTGGAATTATTTTTTACTTAATATAGAGGGATATTTCACTAATTTAGAGGTCGAATATTAGAAAATTTTGGTAAATTTAGCAAAATTATAAGATCGCAGAGGCGATTCAAGATCGAAAAAAACTAAAAAGAAACTTGAGAGAGAGAGAGAGAGACAAAAAGGTAACAAATTTACAAAAATCATAAGAAAAACCAACAGACCCACGTTAAATCTGTCATCAACTCAAATGAAAATTAAAATTATAAGACAAAAAAGTTCAAATTTACCAGAAGTTTGCAGTTCCCATGGATTGTATGGAAAAGTTAAAAATTAAAAAAAGGAAGAAAATTTAGAGAGAGGGAGAAGAGTGAAGGAAAATTGTAGTAGGGTGGGAGAGAGAGAGAGAGAATAATAATGATTAAAAATGATTACCAGGAGAGAGTGGGTTAAGTGGTGAGAGTCAAAAAACTGAAAAAAAAAAAGGAGAAGATTGATGATGATGTCGTTGTTGAAGCTTTGAAAGCAGACCTTCTACCCCCCCAAAGAATTTTTTTTTCTTTTTCTTTCTTTTCGGTTACAACAATAACAAGCAAGAAACAACTTCACAATTTTGAGACCTCAAAAACCAAAAATTAAAAAAAAAATAAAAAAATGTCCAAAGTTTGTTTCATATGATAGAATGATGATGTAGGATGCTGTTTTTTGTTTTCAACTTTACTTTGTTGAATGTTTAGAAACAAAACAAACAAAAAGCAAAATTCTTAACAGAAATTAATATATTTTTAATTATTAGTTTTGTGATTATTAATTAAGCAAAAAAGAAAAAGGAGAAGTCTTGGTGTTGTGTTGTGTTGGGTTGGGTTATGGGTGATTGTGTTGTAATGTATTTGTGGTGGTGGACCAGCAAAAGAAACTGATGGAATCTTTGAACAAACAAAAAACAAGGGGTTCTCTCTTTTGCCCAAACGCAAAACTGAAATTTACATATATCATGGCTTTTCAATATATATATATATATATATATATATATATGTAATGGTAAATTACCTCTAACCCTTTCCTTTCTTTCTTTTAGTTTCTTCATTCGCTCAAAAAGAATTTTGGGTTATGATAAGAAAAAGAAATTATTGCAATAATAGTCGGATAATTATATTAAATTTAAAGAAGTATGAAAATTTAACGAAACTTAATCAAAATCGGACCTTTAAAACTGTGAAGCCAAAAAGTTCTCCTTCTCTGTTTTTTAACTTCTTTATGCGATAATAAGATAAAAGGAAAAAAACAAAAACAAAAATAGGAAAAGAAAACCTTGATAACCTGTATCTAAATTATTAGATTATATCAAAAGCGTGTCAAAACAAGAATTAAAATAAAATAAAACAAATTTAAACCCATTTCTTTTACAGTTTTATTTACCAAAGTGACGTGATCGGTTGTTCAAACATGAATTGGAGATCATTTGGATGAAAATGGATTTAATTTAGGTGATGAATATCCTACTTGTGAATCGTAACCGATAATTATGATGGCACATTTATTTATCATTATTTGTTGGTTAGTTTTTTTTTTTTTTTTTTTGGGGTCCCACATCTAGAGGAATTTAAAAATAATAAGAAATTGGTAAATTAAAAAAGTGTGCAAAGGGAACAGATAATGAAAAACAATGTGTATTAGCAACCTAACACCTGTATAATGTGCCCTTCAAACATGAGGAATGTTGTTGTAAAGTTGCAACAAACTTGCCTTCTAATTTCCACCACTTCCATAATAATGTTATTGAGCTTCTTCAATCTCTTAACTGAATTACCTATTAATTTGTGTCTTAATTGAGGATAATTATCAATCAAAAGAAAATAACCCTTCTCTTCCCCTCTTCCTCCTTTCTGTTTCTTTTTGTTTTATCTGCAAATACCTGTAACTTTCAACTTAAAATTATTGCCCGGCAAGAGCATAAGAAAGTATCTTACAATTTGGTTGGTATTCTCTTATTTGGTTTGAAAATATCCTAAATTATCTTAAATTTATGTACTTTTTTTTTTTTTTTTTGTTAGATCCAACGTTTAGAAATAATCCGATTATTAATTATTTTATAATATACGTGCTTTTTTATTATGATATATTTATCATTGTATGATTTAAAAATATATAATACAAAGATCATCAGTGGTGGTGGTTTGGTGGTAAAGAAGTCTTATGTATTTAGACCATTTACTTCTATCAAGTCTCATGTTTAAACAATTACGTACATATAGTCTAGTCTTTGGCAGCTTATCCTATTGACCACTGAAACGGGAACGTAAGAACACCCCCGATCCCTTTTATACTTATATTTAAATATATATATATATACACACACACATAATATAAAAAAAAGAGAGATAATCCCTACCGCATCAATTGTAATATATACATTTAGATTTACCATATACGGCAGCATAATCAAATGCTTATTATTGGTAAACATTTATTCATAAATTTCTTTTTTCCGAGGAAAATTGACAACATGATATTACGTTACATTAATTAAATAGCCTAGCCAATGTCGGACTGATATGCTATACAATATTATAATATTCATTAGAAACTTCGTTTTCGTTTTTTTGTTTTTTGTTTTTTGTTTTTTGTTTTTTGTTTTTTTGTGACAATTAAGTTGTGATAATTTAAGAGCCCGATTTATTTATCTAAAAATTAACGATGTCCATTGTTTGCGTTGAATAATACAATATGCAATTAAAGAAGAGGATCTTATTCTAACTCTTGTCATCTTATTCTAAAGAATAATTATTTCTTGTCATGCAATTAATGCAATGTAGAACCGCAGTTTTGTGATCATTAAGGTCTGGATCACTTTTGTGCAAAGTTATTCTCATGAATATTTCAGTAAAATACTATTATCTTATTGTCTTCTTTAAATGAAAACCATATTTTGAGAGAAAATTATTCTATAGCTACTACAATATTTGTAATGTTGTTGCATGTTCATAAAGATTAAACTTATAAATTAGTAGTTACCCTAGTTTTGTAGTATCACCAAATAATTAACCGCAAACATAATATTAATATCAACATAATAATGATTAAAGAACGCGTAGGATATAATAAATTTGGATAAAGAAAGAAAAAAGCATTTATGGATTACTAAAAGTAGAAAACAGTGTGGTCGAAGGTGTTAGGATTCCGGCAAAATAAAAGATGGAACATAGTCTTTGCTGAAAGGTAGTAATAGTTGAAAACTTATATAAGGACCTTAAAAAACTTTTATCTTAGTTAAATATCATTTCAAGCATTATATATATTTTGAGGACCTTAAAAAACTTTTATCGTAGTTAAATATCATTTCAAGCATTATATATATATTTTGAGGACCTTAAAAACTTTTATCTTAGTTAAATATCATTTCAAGCATTATATATATTTTGACTTGAGAATAGAGGACTAAGGTCGTGGGAAGTGAGAGATTTTTTTTGTTTTGTTTTGTTTTGTTTTGTTTTGTTTTTGAGAATAAAAGGTGTTTTAATGCATGCATTTCCCAATACTAAAGACATTTAATGTACGGTGAATTAAATAAATAATTAATTACAATATTGTAATGTTGTTGCATTTTCATGAATAGTAAGCTTAATTAGCAGTTAACCTATCTGTACTTAGCTTATGGAATACGATTAATTTTCGTTGGCTAGCTAGCTGTGTGCATGCATGGCATATTATAGATTTCGGGGAACGACTTTTGTAGAATGATTAAACAATAATTATCAGCAAGCATATACTATTAATGATCAAAGAACGCATACAATGTAACAGATTACTAGTCATTCTCACGAAAATTTATGGATCTAAGATCAGGGAAGAAATTTATGAAAAAGCATGGTCGTGGTCTAATGATCAACCATGAGGTATAGGATTCGAATCCGCACGTCCTCAAGTTTTTTTTCTTTTTTAAGCAATAAGTCAATAACTAGATGAGCAATTTTATGGTGGATTAAAGAAATTTATTTAGTCTAATAATCAACCACAAGGTGTACAGCTAGGATTTGAATGCGCACCTCCTCAAGGAGGGGGAAAAAAAATCAATAATTATAGAAAAACTTTTTGGTGGAGTAAGTAAATAATTTATTTAATTGGTAGTGCACAGTTTAAAGAAAAAAATTGTTATGATATAGCTACGGTTTATTATCTATTTTTTTATCTTAAGATTTTTATCAAATTTCATTAAACTGTTATATTTTTTTAATGTTATATAATTTTAGTATAATCTAATTATTTATATTTATGTTTTAGTGATATTGAATAGTCGTTTATACCTAACTACAAAAATTATATGTATAAATGTACAAGATAGCATTCAATACCAATTAACAAGAAAGAAATGCGTGTGTATGCGTATACATGTGTGTGTGTATTAAATACATATATATATATATATATATGCATATATATATATATAGAGAGAGAGAAGCATAAATAATAAAACAAAAATGGGACAGCAGAGAGGGGATTAAGATGGGAATTTTGTTTGGAGATGAGGAGAATGCGCCATATGGAAGAATCAAAGCATTGACTCCTATTTCACAACTTTAACTTTATTTTACATTTCTTCAAATGCAGCTTGCCAAATGCGTCCAATTTTTGTATTACTATATATTGAAGGGGTTTCTTACTGTATAATTTAGTAAGAATATTTTTAATACTGATTTGCATAAAAAAGATTAAATTTATATATTGATTTTCCAGGAAAAAAGACAAGAAGACAAAGTTTTATATTAAGCAAGCAAACAAACAGCACTTAATTGATAAACTAAGTTGAATTATGTGTCCAATTTTTACTTCGGTTGATGTGAGTTTGAGAAACTAGTCGTGGGTGACACATTCTGCAAATCTTTATATGCAAATTCAAGTCGTCTTCTTTCTTTGCCCCCGAATTAATTACTTCAATTTTGTGTTCTTCTTCTTCTAACATAATATTTGGAATCTTCCTTAAAAAGAAAAAAAAATAAATAAATAAATAGATAAAGAGAAAGATAATGTAAGAAACTTAGGAGAGTGAGAAAAGTCTAAAGCCACGACCGAGTCAAAAAGAATAGTTTGACCAAGTCTTTTTTGCTCTATCTGTTTCGTGACATTCTTGTCACTTTACCACTTGCCACCCTTTGCCGCTTTACTTTCCATTCCCTCTTAAAGAAGGCAACCGAACAGGCCGGGATCCGAGAATGCTTTTCCGTCCTTATTTTTTCGTCTCTATTCTTGTTTAAATAAAAATTGAGATGAAGATTCTCCATCGAATCGAATGAGTTTTTTCCGTACCCACTACATTCCTCATATATTATAAATATAATTTGAAGATATAATAAAATAAAAACAAAAAATAAAGTAAAAATACATCATAAATTTAGTTCAAAATCAATAATTTTTAAACAAATCAAATTCTAAACATATGTTAATGAAATCTTAACAATAAAATTATTAAAGGTCTTGCCAAAACATTACAAACACTGAAAATTAAAACTTTAAGCACTTAAGTTAAAAAAAAAAAAAACTATAAGAATTACGCAGTTTCAATCTTCATTTTATGGATGCATACACTTTTTAAAATGGTTTTTATATTATTTCATATATTTATAAATATATGAAAGAACATATACACATATCAAGACGGGGGTGGGGCAAGGAATTTTTTTTTTTTTTTTGTTCTATTAATAGTTCCTTGAACTCTTTAAAAGAATATAGAATAGTCATTTTTACCATCGAACTTGAAAAATTAGATGGAATAAATCACATGTAAAACACATGAAAATTAAATGAAGTAAAAAAATTTCAGCACCAAATCCGTATATTATATCAATTATAACGTGATTGGAGGGGGGGGGGGGGGATGGCTTTTGAGGTTTAGGTCTAGAAATCTTTTGAAACGAGAAGGGCCGGCTTAGCCTTATTTGATATTTCATTTGATTGGAGGGGGAACTATTTTGTGTATTGAAAGAAGACTCACTCTATTCACTGTGTTCTCGAGAGAGCTTCTGTTTTTGTATGGTTAGAATCCTCTTTAATTAAGTTACTTACTTATTAGGTTATCCTTAATCGCATACCTACAACACCTTTTAACAGAATTGGTTGCCATTAAAGAGTGGGAACCTTTTATTTTGCCAATTGAGAACTATTTCCTAATTACCTCCTATTTATTGAGATTAATGATTGTAAAGTTTTTATTTATTTATTATTATTATTATTATTTTTTAAAGTTTTTGTTGATCGTGTTAATCATCAATCCATTTAGCTAGTACAACTGGTGGTGGTTCCGTTGGTTTGGATCTAGATAAGGTAATGTAACTGCCTACTCACTAGCTAAGTCTATTTCTTATTATAGTGACTTGAAGATTATCTTAATTGTATTCTCCTTATTGTTCTTAAAATTTAATTAAAATGTTGTTGATCTTATCCTTGATATACCGTTTACCTCAAAAAAAAAAAAAAAAAAAAAAACATTATAAATTTCACATGAATTGATTGAAAAGTGATGATAGGTTCAAGACTAAACAACAATAAAAAAAAAAAAAAAAGAAAAAAAAGAAAAAAAAAAAAGATGGGATTGCCAAACTTCTCAAAAATGGACCAGATTGTTGAGCAAAGCTTTCAAAGGTGATCCAATTGTCTTCTTCATATCAAACTGCTCTGGATTTGGGCCTTGGTACGCAATTGGATTCGGTTTGATTCCCCTGTTTTTTTTTTTTTTTTTTTTTTTTTTTCTTGATATTAAAACATAAGTACTTATATATGATATTTGATTTGTGTGTGGTTGTTATTTTTGCTTTTCTTCATTATTTTTTTCAAACTAATAATTATCAAAGTTGCATTATTTATAATAATCATCACAAAATACAAAGACAACTCAACTGATTTCATTTCTATATCAATCGGAAAAAGACTACCAACTCCTTTCGTACCAACTCTACCACATCTGTCTTAGAGATTTTTCAAATCATTCTTCTGCAATAACAAGCAATATAATATCACAATATCAACTGCATCAACGTTACAAAACAGTTTAAAAGAAAGAAAATAAAGCAAAAATTGTCTCAAAAGCTTTTTTTTTCTTTTTTTTTTTTTTTAAATCAATGAAATAAAGTGACTGATAAATTATTTTGGCATCTTAAAACGCTTTTTCACTTTCAGCTTGATGATTAGCTCTTTCTAGAGGCCATTAAGCAAAAAAGAAGGGGGGGGGGGGGAAAAAAAACTGCACTTTTTTCTTTTCTTTCTTTTACGGAGTTTTTATAATAGAATCTTTTATTTTGTATCATCGATAAGAATTATTATTTTAATTTTTTCTATTATTTTTTAACTACCTAATTTATGACTTAAGTAATTTAAAGTCGCATTAGATATTTATAAATCAAATTGTTAAAAAATTAATCTAACAAAATAATTCAAAATATGAGGTTCTATAATGGTAGCTCATTTTTTTTTTCCTATTCTAAATGGTGGAAAAGAGATGAATTCAACCAATAACTTGAAAACATGCAGCTATGGTTTGAGAGTCGTGGAATCCACAAATTGCAAACTCATCCTGTATATATAGTTTACAATTTATATATGTATTATTGAGTGTTACACACAAATATTATTTGGGAAAGCCGACAAGAAAATCTGTCCAAAATCTTAGTGAAGATCTTTTTTATTTATGAGACTTGGACCGAACAAAACGCGCAGATTATGGAGAGGTAAAGCTTAAGCTAAAGATTCTTAAAAGTAGTTATTAACCAAAAGTCTTAATTAGGCTTAATTAAATAATCCTAATGATATAGACCTCCCATATTTACATATGAATATATATATATATATATATAGAGTTTATAATATAATGTGACGGCCACGATTCACATGCACACTAGCACATGACTAGGCAATTTTAAAAAAGAAATGTAAATGTAAACCATCCATAAAGCTATAGCCTAAAAATCTTTTTTTTTTTTTTGTTTTTTTTTTCTCATAGCTTTTTGACTCTTGGTTTCTGCTTCCTGCTAAATTGGATTACTTTTTTCTTTAATCTTTATTATAGGTAAGTTTTGAAAGAGCAAGCAATATAGGAGTAGTAGGACCAAGACATATAAATAGACAACTAGTCTAGGAGTAGCTAGCATAAAGACTTCTTCTTCTTCTTCTTCTTCTCTTTTTTTAATTTTTAATTTTTTTATGTGTGAATGTGATCTTCTTCTCTTCCTTTTTTGCCCTTCAACTAAACTATATATATATATATATATATATATATATATAGGCAACCATATAATATCAGGCCAATTTTTTCAAAAAGGTTAATCATGATGATAAACATGCAATGCATGATATTGCCATTTTTCTTTTCCCTTTCAAAAAGATCAATCATCAACCAAATTTCAAACTACGCCTTCTCTTTTCCCACTCTAAAAAACGCTTCAAGTATAGCCTTTGCGTTTATCACCAAGAGAAAGGTAGACGAGAATAATGACAGAGGCATCAGTGATATTATTTAACACTATATATTAATAAAAAAAAAACGGATTGATATATACATAACGTCAATTTTTAATAGTTGCAGTGCTCAACATACATTAATAGTGCCTCTAAACATCTCTTTTCAGAAGAAGAACGCTATTAGAATGATGAGTGAAAATTTATCTAGAAGCAATATTAAAACATGTGTTATATTTCAATCAAAGAAAGCACTCTTTGCAGATTTGAAATCATCATTCGTTCATCACAATTAACAGACAGTGACAACAATTGTTCAATTTTTTTTCCCCCCCCGAATGATTCTTCTATTGCTAAAGCTACAACTTTACAAAAATGCTCTTCCATGTTTGTGATTTCTATGAACAAAAACAGCAACAAAAAAAAAAAAAAACAAAAAAAAAAACAGACTTGTTGACAATAGTGGCAAACACCAGTTAGCAAAACTGCAACAGGAAACAACAAAAACCCGAAAATGGCAAAACTAAACCAGAAACTCTCAAGTCTCCCTGTGCTTCCCCTTTCCTTCCCACATTTCTCTATCATCTCGTAACTCCTATTATTTACATCACCACAAAATCTAAAAACCATCGGACCAAATCTTCCAATGAAATTGGAAGAAACTTCATACTCTTACTAGTTTATTTCATTTTTCGTCATGACTCGTCAACCTCAGTTTCTTTAAGTGAGAAACCATCCAAGATATCACTCTCCGAATCAACCTGAAGCTCCTTAAACTTAGCCATCACCTGTATCATCGTTGGCCGACGCAATGGCCTGTCATCCAGGCACTCGAAGGCAATCCTTAGATAATGGCACAACTCGGACTCGGCAGATTGATCTATTAATAACTCGGGATCAAGTATCTCACTATTTTTCTTGTCTCTATTCAGCTGTTTTGCCCATCCAACAAGGTTATTATCATCGCCAAACTCCGACGGGTCAATAGGCCTTTTCCCCGAGATCAGCTCCAACAATACCACGCCGTAGCTGTACACATCCCCTTTTGTTGTGCACCTAAAACTCTGGTAGTACTCTGGTGGCACGTACCCAGGAGTGCCTGCAAGGGTGCTCACGCTGAGATGCGTGTCAAGAGCGTTTACCAATCTTGCCATCCCAAAATCAGAAACCCTGGCCTCAAAGTTCTCGTCAAGAAGAACGTTACTGGACTTCATGTCGCGGTGAATAATGTGAGGAATGCAGCTATGGTGAAGGAATGCCAGCCCTCTTGCGGCGCCTATGGCAATCTTTTTGCGTGCTGCCCACTCGAGTGTTGATCCGTTTCCTTTCTTACAAGACTTGTCATGTAGAACAGCTTCCAAACTCCCCCATTTCATGTACTCATAGACAAGAAGCCTCTCTTCGCCAATTTTACAATACCCTAACAAAGGAACTAGGTTCCGGTGCTTAATTTTTCCGATTGTTTCCATTTCCGCCATGAATTCCCTGTCCCCTTGACCTGTCACATGAATAAGCTTCTTGATTGCGACGACACATCCATCTCCTAGCTGCGCCTTATAGACCTCTCCAAAACCACCAGAACCAATCAAGCTGTCCTCACTAAAACCGTTTGTGGCCTCAAGCAGATGGGCGAAAGTCAGCTTGCGCAAGGGCTTCTCGAATGTGGCTACGTTGATGCTCAGAGGCTCGGGGACACTAGAGAGTTTCCAGCTGCTACTACCAGAAGTTGGAAGGCTTTCGATGTACTTCTCTCGCTGTTCTTCCTCTATTCTCTGGTGCTTCTTTACTCGGTAAAGTGCTAATGTCAGTATGAGGATGCAGAGGACAAAGAAGGTGATCCCGATAATCATCCCTGCAGCCATAGACTGCTTTCTTCTCCGAGTGTCGAGACCCGCCAAGTGGTTCCTTGAATCACAAGGCGGCAAGGGTAGTCCACAAAGACCAGAATTGTTCTCGTATCTGGAAGCTGGGAAAGTTGTGAGCTGACCCCCAGAGGGGATGGGACCAGTCAAGTTGTTGTTGGAGACGTCGAGGTCACTGAGAAAGGAGAGAGTTGCCAACGACCCTGGAACGAATCCGCTAAGGTTGTTGTGAGAGAGATCAAGAACTCCTGCCGCTCTCAATCCTCCAAAGCTTTCGGGAATGATTCCTGTTAGCATGTTGTGTCCCAAGTTCAACACTTGCAGATAGTTCATATTGCCGAACTTGTCAGGAATGGTTCCCGACAAGGAATTGTAGGAGAGATCAAGGTAAATCATGCTACCGTTGTTTGAAAAAGTATACATCGTCATCCCAGAGTAAATTCTGGTTGAAGGGCAGGAGTGGACCATGGGAAATCTCTCCAACCTCTCGGGGCGAACACCTTCAAACTCAACTAGTCCACCGGCACCCCTGCAGGCAGTTCCGCCTTCATTTCTCACGAACACAAACTGCTTTCCGGAAACAATGTCAGCAACGACCAGCCCTGCTTGGTTGGCGAGCTCAGAAGGGATGGAGCCAGACAGCTCATTGCTGTTTAAATCAAGCCAGATGAGACTCCGACAATTGCCGAGCTCTGCAGGAATCTGCCCAGATAGAGAATTGTTTCCCATCTGCAGGATGGCGAGGTTAACAAGGTTGCCAATTCCTCGAGGAATTTCTCCGGTGATCTTGTTGCTAGACAGCGAAATCCACATCATATTGGTACAATTGGCAATGGACTTTGGAATCGTTCCATTGATCAGATTGTTGTTGAGCACCAGCATCTGTAAGTTTCCCACTCCATTTGTGCAAATCTCTTCGGGGATTCCACCGCTGAGATTATTGGCCCACATGATCAAGTCCGAAAGATTCGGCAACCGCCAAATTTCCATAGGAATTGGACCACTCAGATTGTTGAAACTGAGATCAATAGTCCTTAAATTCTTGCAATTACCAAGCTCCACTGAGACCGTACCTGAAAGTTTGTTACCGGCCAGAAGTATCTTTTCCAAAGCCGAGGATGAGGAGCAGAAGCCGGACGGGATGTTTCCTGTGAAGGCATTGGAGCTGAGGTCCAACACTTGAAGCTGACTACAACTAGTGAGAGAAAGTGGCACAGGACCAGACATGTTATTGAAAGGCAAGTACAGAAACCTCAGACTTTGAAGATTACTAATCACTGTAGTAATAAAATCCCCAGAGAGTTGGTTTGTCCCAAGGTTTAAACTGACCAAAGAAGAGCAGGCTCCAAAACTCAAAGGCAGTTCACCGGAGAGCTTGTTTGATGAGAGATCAAGCTCCACAAGAGTCCCACAAAGCTGTGCTATATCCGACGGTATTTCGCCGGAGAATTTGTTGTGAGCCAAATACAGTTGTCTCAAATTCCCCAAGCTTGCCAAGCTAGTACTGGGAATCTTGTCTTGCAAATTGTTGTAAGAGAGGTCAAGTTTCTCCAAAAGCCGGCAGTTTCTTAGACTTACCGGAAATTCAGAGCCGGAGAGCGCATTATGAGACAGCTCCAGCTGAGTCAGGTTGGCGCAGCGGCGACCGAATTCGAGAGCTGAGAATTCACCGGAGAAGTTGTTGTGCGACAAATCCAAATGGTTGAGAGAGGCCGGAGCATTGGCCACCAAAGAAGAGGGTATATTCCCGGAGAAAAGATTATAAGACATGTCAAGAATAGATAGATTGGTGCAAGAAGAGATAATACTACTCACGACATTGACACTATTGACCTTATTGTTGGACAAATTGAGAAGCTTCAAACTCCGGCAATCATCGGACATTACTTTCATCTCCGAAACCTGATTACGAGACATGTCAAGCGACAGCAGAGAGGGACTGAACCGGAATCCACCGCCGCCGATCGAATTGTGAGAGAGGTTGAGACGTTGAAGGAGGCCGCAGGGTCGGAGATCGGTAAGAGGGAAGGCAGAGATGTCGTTGGAGGACAAATCGAGCGTCTCGATGGCGCAGGGCGCGGAGAGATTGTCCGGGTCGGCGGCGGAGAACGAGTTGTGTTGAAGGTCGACATGTGTGAGGAATGCGAGGTAATTGAGGTGGAGGCTGCCGGAGAGGCCGGCGTTGGAGAGGTTGAGGGAGGTGACGACGCCGGTGGAAGAACAGGAGACGCCAAACCATGAGCAAGGACTTGAACTTAAAGAAGAAGAAGAAGAAGAAGAAGAAGAAGAAGAGAGATTCCAGTTGAGTAACAAGCCATTGGGATCTGACTCAACTGAAGACTTCTTAAACTGCAATAACATCCTCGTAACTTCATCGTCTGGAGTTTTGTTGTCGGAGAAAACCAGCACAAGATGAGACACGAGTAATAAAAGAAGAATCTTTATTAACAATCCCATCACGTGCTTTTCTTCTTCTATTTCAAAATCATTCTCTGTTTCAACAAGTTTAGAGCTTTTTCTTCTTCTTTTTTATTCCTCTGGTTTTCTGATAACTTTGTTACCAGATCTGTACCAAAACCCACTTCTGTTACTTTGAATTCTATGGCTGTATCTGGTGGGAAAGCTGAAAACTTTGAACAACAAACAAGAAAGAGGAAGAGAAATTAAGAACAGGGCACTTGTTGAAAGTATGGTATCATAAAAACAAGTGAAAAAAAAAAAAGAAAAAAAGAAATAGAAACAGAAGTGAAAGGGAACATGTACCTTAAAAAAGCAGGATGTTTCAGAGGGAAACAAACAAGGAAGGGATTGAGGATTCATTAAAACCACAACCCCATTTAGGATTTTAGCCTTTCTGGTTGTTTTTTGGCCTTTTTTTTTTTTTTTTTAATATTAATACTCCCGAAGAGAAACTTATTAGAAACTAAAACCAAAACCCAGGAGAGGAGAGGAGAAGTTTAGCATAAGACTTCAAAGCCTCTCCCGTTTTTCACCTGCCTGTGATACTCTTTCAGTCAGAGACAAGAGATACTAGGAAAAAAGTTTTTTTTTTTTTTGTTTGTTTTGTTTTGTTTTTGTTTTTTGTTACTATTTTGACGATGAGAATTGAGAAGTGAGATTTTGAAAGCTGTGAGAGTCCTGAAGAAGAGAGACAAAACTAGAACCAAGAGAAAGGATTTAAAAAAAAAAAAAAAAATGGTGAAAAGCAGAAGAAGACGATTGGTGGTGTAAAACCAAGTAAAGTTAAACACGCACGCACACACAACCCAAGAAGGGAATACTATACTCTTTTTTAATTTCAACACCTTACAATTTTGTTATATGCCATATAAATGACATAATTGTGGACCGTTGGATTAAGAACTTGTTTAGTGGGTTAATTTGAGTTAGAGTTTTGAAGTTTTTTTATTTTTATTTTTTATTATAATTGAGTTGAGTTTTGAAAATATGTGTTTAGTTAAAAATTAACGGTTTTGAGTTAAAAAAATATCAAAATTTGAAATGTATTATAAAAAATAATAATAATATATCTTGTTTTGTTTCTCTAAAAATTTTATATAATTTAAAAAATCAGCTTGAGATAATAAAGTTATAAAATTTTAAAATTTGAGTTTCTAAGTTCTAATTTGATATGTAAATAGTGAAATTGAATTTTTTTTTAAAATAAAAATAAAAATAATTTGAATTGTTTAGCCGGAAGGAATGTGCTAAACATATGCTGAATTATAGCGAATTATAAAATAATTTATATTCTCTAACTTAATAAAATTATGAGGGTTTTTATTTTTATTTTGGAAAATATTATATTTTATATGTAAGAAAACAAAAATTTCAAAGTCTATAAAGGTTGGGTTAGTGAGAGTGAAATGGTAGGAAGCAAAGAGATGATGCCTAAAAAAAGGCCTTTGGCCGCGTTTTTCTTCCCAATTTTGGGGTCCAGTCAAACTGCCGAATTTGATTCTCTTCCCCCCCAAAAACACTCTGCTTTTTTTTTTTTTTTTTTCCTTTCTTTTTTGGAGCTACAATTCCGTGGAAAATACCCCTCCACTTGCATGTCTAAAAATTCTCTCCTCTGTTTTATTGGTTCTCTTTCTTCTTTTTTAATTTATTAAAATTCATTTGGTAATGAGAATCTTTTTTTATCTCCCAAGGCTTTTTTTTTTTAGTTATTATTATTTTTTTCAACTACATCTTTCCATGTTAAGTAGATATAATTGGCTGCTGAGATGAGAGATACAGAGTTGGTAGAAGGTTACCATCTTTCCCCACATTATTAATTTATGAAAAGCCATAAAACCTATATTTATTACATATACTTGTAGAGTAGTTGTAAATTAACCTATATATTACTAGTATTGTATAGTTTTAAATTCTTCAAACCAAATAAATATAAATATATATTTTTTGCTCCGAATATATTTTTTTTCCAGTTTTTATTTACTTTAAACTGACCATAAAAAGCTTTCATTTGTTATTTTTATTATTATTATTATTATTATTATTATTATTATTTACTAAATGAAAAGAAAACAGTTGTAATGGGTGCAAGGTTATAAATGAAATGCCATAACATCCGTGCGTATATAGATAGCTGGTAGCTGGGACTCACCTAATAATGTTATTCACTATATATATCCACTCTATTATATTGTAAATATTTTTATATAATATGTATAAATGGTGTGCACGTCATGGGGGGTTGAATTTTAATGAGAAATTAATGCCAAGAGTTCTGGCGTTGCTTTGAATATACACACACTTGTACGTTCTACATAATGCAGATATATATTAATAGTTTTTAGAGATAGAGAGAGAGTAGTTGTGTTTTTTTTTTTTTAATGAATATATGTGTATATAGTTCATGATATGATATCATAACATAGGGAGAAATTAACACATATATAAATAGATAGATAGAGACAAGATTCACATAAAATATATATCAAAATAAATAACAGAGAAATTATATTATATTATATATATATATATATTGAAAACGATGGGATAGGAAGCGGGTGTGGGGCGCGGAACATAGGAGACCGTGGACATCTCATATATATATAGTTATATATGTGTGTGTATATGCACATATATATATATATATATGCGTGTGCATTGATTGTTTGTTTGTTTGTTTGTTTGTGATGTGTTGTTGTGTTGCTTCTCCTTCTTGTTTATTGTTTGTGTGTGTGTTTTTGAGTATTTTATGGGAAAGTGGATGAGAGAGAGAGAGAAAGAGACTGGGTTAGTAGTAGTTTGTTTTGTAGTGAGAGAAAGAGAGAGAGTGGGGGGGAATTTTGTCAGTTTCCTAAAAATGCAATTGCATTGCACACGAGCGCATCCAACACTCTCCCTTCTCCCTAGATTCTCACTTTTGTAATTGTTATTATTATTATTATTATTATATGTAATAATAATCATATGTACTAATAATAGGTGAATTTATAATTTGTACACACACTACTCTCCATCATTTCATTGGCATTAGTATTCGTCCCCACTCATCATCACTATTGAGTACAATGGACAAATATATTTATATATATATATATATATATATTAGACCTGATCTTATTTGCACATAACATGTTGATAAAATTACTATATATTACTTAATCTGTATGTGGATAAGATCCGTTATTTTTCTTAATCGATTTTGAACTAATTTTTCTATAGTCTTTTCTTTGTGGTGGAGGTGGAAATGTCTGGTATTCTAGATTGAAAAATAAATAAATAGCATTCTATACAAAAATCTACATCATAAAATCATTGCCTCTTGAATCTTGAAACATGAACTAATGTAACTAAACTCATAAATAAAATTAGAAAAATATATCATGCTAACTCCATCATTAGAAGAAGGTGACTACTTACATACTTTCTTTTAATGAATGATACTTAATAAGGTCCGTGTCTTTTAATATTGTATAAATTAATATTCTAATAAACATTTGATACTTAAGTACTAAAACCTTTGAAGGTAAAAAAATCTATATTTATTTTTTTGTTCTATTTTAAACGTATACATAATGTGGAGTGGTTTGAATCGGTTATTTTTTTATTCATAAGCAATTAGTATAGTTGATCAATTTTTTTTTATTTTTAAATGTAAACCAATCTTTATTACAAATATATAGCAACACCAACAATCTTTTATTATACTAAACATTTGTAATAATCTCTATTTTTATTAATTGAAAACGAACGGATTGGAACTGTGTATTTCAACTTCAACACTCTAGAATGTATCTTTTTTTTTGGGTGTAGAAATGATTTAGAATATTACTTGTAACTGAATTATTGTTCTCTTTTTAGCATCTAAAAAGCCACAAATCAACAGTGGTGTATATTTTATCTTTATTTCTTTACGCTTCAACGATGAATTTCGTGGCATTTCTACTATAGTCTTTTTGTAATTGTAAGGAAGCTTAGGGACTTTTGTCTTCTTCTTAAGAATTGAGAATGGGATTTAGAAAGAAAACCTTTTTGTCAAATAAAATAAAGAAAACCTTTATTTATTAAATTTAGTTTCGCTAAAAAACAGCGGAATCCTCGCAAAGAAACCAGGCAGTTTTCTAGAGTGGTGCTTTATAATGTTATTAGTTTAATAATAGTTGTATTAAATGGAGGGAAAAGAATAATTTAAAGTGAAAAAAAAAAAAAAAAAAGTCCAGCATATGGCCCACCACACGAGAAAAAAAAGGGCAAAAGCGCTAAAATTACCCCAATTAAAAAAACAAAAAAAAGTATTACTCAACTCCTTTTTTGACACACCTGCACTGCACTATCTTATGCTTTTTTTTTTTTTTTTTTTTAACCTCATATTATTGGTACTACCAAATATTTATGTTTCAATCTATCTAATACCTAAAGATTAGGATCTTTGTTTTCCGAATTTTGAAATAGTTACACCTACTGTTTAAAATTAAAGTTTTTTTTTTTTTTTTTCAAAATAAGAAGGGAAAAAAAAGAGAGAATTAGCTTCCGTTTGGATCACCAGTTAGATTTGAAATTTTTAAGTTGTAGTTGGTTAATTTTTTTAAAACTAGTTATAATTTTTATTGACTTTTTAGAAAAAAATAAAAATCCAACTGATAAAATACAGTTTAATTTGAGCTAAACCTGAATTCCAAACAAATGCTTAGTTTCATCTAATCATTTTTGTTAGATTTTTTTTTGGTTAAAAATAAATGGAAAAAAAGAAACACATAATCACACTTAGTCCTTTTTTTATCTTACATCTTAATCTATTTGCTAATGTTTTTTCCATGCATGTATATTCTTAAGTGTTTGAAGTTTCATGTACCAAATACAAATGCTCCTAGTTAGTAGGTATGTATATACCAATTATTTACGCAGTTGTGGGTTTGATGTAGCACTCAATGAAATCTACACCTTTTTTTTTAATGTTCTAATTTTCTTTTGATAGCTGTTATCACGAATAAATTTAAGATCTCTATTAACCTAGCTCACCTATAACAAAGCCCAGCACAGATGACCATTTTTAATGTTCAAATTTATTATAAAAATATAAATAGCATCTTATGTAATATTACAGGTACAATATAACAGTAATTCGACATTTGAACTAATTAAAGATGTAGAATTCGAATAATCAACCCTAAAAAAAAAAAAATTTTTTTTGAAAAAAAGAAAAAAGTATAAAACATATTACAACAAAAATGTATATATGTAAAGCACAGAGAACCAATTAGAGGATGAGGGGTAAAGAGAGAGCGTGGAGTGTAGCAAAAGGCAAGACAACAAGAAATTGATCGCCAAACCCTAAAGAGCCTCTTCTCCTACAACTTACAATTACGTTTCTCCTACGGTACTTAATATTCAATATTTAATATGAAATAATATAAAACGAATGTCACGAGTCTGTTAAGTGAAATTTCCTAGTTTGGAGGCTTATGTGATACTACTTTGAATAACGACTACTACTATTACTATCAAGCCTCCAGTTGGACTTGGACTTGGGGGGCGAGAGATAAAGCCAACAAGCATATATATATAATTTAATACATAAATATATTATGAATATATATATATATATATAAATATATATATTTGACCCGTGTGACGTGCGTTTTTGGGATTTTGCATGTTGCGTTTTCAAAGTGGGGTTTGAATAGTTGTTCATTTCGTTTTCCAAATTCTATCATATTTAAACGTGTGCATGTTTGTTATTGATATGAGAAATGTCAACTTTTCTATTTGTCTCTTTCCAAATTTCCGATTATTTTCCTTTCCCTTTCATCACAAGTTAATCGACTATTTCTATTAAATATCATGTTACATAGGATTCGTATAATTTTTTCACGTTATGTATAGTTGGAGAATAGTGAATAGGATGCTCAACTATCTCAAACATATATACACACAAAATTAATTAATACAAAGGGAAAGTTGTATTTATTTATTTTTTTTCACATTTTTTGCAATTTTTTCCTTAGTCCTTGGTTTAACAGGTTATTACTGTCATCAAATGTTCCAATACGAGGGCACGGGTGTAGTTTTCAGGAACAAAAGCTAGATTTTACTAAAACACAACGGTAACTTTTGTAATTTTCCCTTCCCAAAAAAAAAAAAAAAAAAATTCCAGCAAAAATATAACTTGATTTTGCAAAGACAGGATATATATGTACACATTACATATCAGCTAGTAGTTATAATATGCAAAACATAATGTTATAATTGTCAGAGATATTTCTCATTTATAAATAGATTATGAATAACCATATTTTTATCGAGTTATATTTGTAATTATGTTATACTAAAAGTCAGACTTAACTTTCCACATTTCCACATATTAAAAGATGTTTGTGTTGATGTAGAGGTTTTTGTTTTCTTCTTTTTGTTCCTTTAATATTTACAAGTACATTCTATTTTCCAACTCATTAGGTGAATTGAAGAAATATTACGAAGCAATCAGAAGCTAATAAAGGAAGTCACATATATGAGAGTAGAAAACCAAACGGTTGCACTATTCAAAACATATTGTATATGTGATAGCTATAAAAATTCATTCTTTAATTACAAACATCATTGTGCCTAGGAAGTAGGAACATCAGATTTTCCATTACAAATATACCACAATCCGTGGTACTTGTTTTAAAAAAAAAAAAACCTTGCAGAGTATTCTATAGTTTATATGATGCATGAAAATCCATCATGTAAATGTGTTAAGAAGTAAATAATAGCTTTTACATAAATTGAACTTTAACTACCCGAATGGGATATTGAGATCAAGAATACGAAAATATATATTTCATATCGTATTGTAAAATTCTCTATATCCATTAAACTTTTATATGATATGATATCTCTATTTATAATATAGAATTTTTTAATATTATATCTGATCAAAATTAATGTAAAAAAGAGAGAGAGAGAGAAACAAACAAAAAATTTGATGGTTTAAAACAAAGTCCTACATATAAAGGTTTTATTTATTTATTTTGGCTTAGTATAGATTATTTTTCCATAAAATAAATTTGGACAAGAGAGAAGAGATTTGATGTGTTGTAATTAACAAGTAATATTGTTATGGAAGTGGGAAATTGAAAGTAGTGATATAGATTAATGCAAAAGTAAAGATAGTGATGAGAGGACTAAGAAGGCTCCACACTGCATGTGCTGGCCCTTTCCATTTTTTAATGATTAATCATGGAAGTGGATTTGATAAAGTAGAGTTATTTATTAATTTATATATATATATTTTAATCTTTGAGAAAAAAAAAAGGGAAGCAAAAATGTTCATATTCAAAATGGTGGACAGCCCCACAAAGGGTGTTTTTTTTTTTTCTTTCTTTTAAGTCTTCAAATCACAAAATCCACACACACACACACACACATACATATATATATATATATATATGTATATCCATTGTTTCTTTTTTCCTAAGGCCTTGGCTGCCAACCCATGTCTCACTAGTCTCACCACTCCACTCCTAATTATTTTTTTTTTTAATTTTCTTTTGCTTTTTTCACCTTTGACCATTCGATCAGCCCAAATTGTACCATGCCTATAGCTTAAAGCAATGGCCTATTTACATTATTCTTTACCAATATCTGAAATTCAAAAAACAAAACCAATGTAAAACAGATCTAATTAAGGATAACAACTACATTACTATTACAAAGTAGAATCCAAATATATATATAACTGCTAAAGAGCAAGCAAGACTTTCATATTAGTAAGGGCACGTGTAGTTCCTCCACTTGGATGGAAAAAGAGACTAAAAAACTCTAATTCAACAGTCAAATGGAGCCATATAGAAGATAACCAAGCCTTATACTTGCTTGCTTCCTTCTAATAACAAAGATTATTCGATTCTACAGCACAGTGTTTATTATTTGTGTATATATATGGAACAAACTTCTTCACCAATTATATTATTGCGTCACACACATTACATATTAATTAAGGACTAAACCAAGTACTATTACAACAACAGGATATATAACAAACATATTTATGGTACATAAGTCACATATTAGAAATCCAACAGTAGAAACTAGAGGGAAAATGCAATTAAAAGTAGAGCTTACCTTAACCTGACAAGAAAGAGGTTTCATTTTCATCCATTCCATGAATGGTCAGTTCCTGTAGGAGAAGACGTACTTTCATCTTGTTAATCAACGAGCAATCGTCCATGACAACCACTTCCTTGTGACAGACAAGGGAAGGATTCTGTAAGCAACATCCTCCATGGTTTCGAAGAACAACTCTCTCAATCTCTTGCAAAACACAAGTGGTCCGACGATACTTGCAAACCCAACAATGAATCCGATTTCCACGCTTATGATATTCCAATCGATCTTTGTCTCAGAGCTGTCTGAATTGTTGTCTTCAGCTGGTGTACTATATTGATGTTGTGCTCCCCCATCTGTGCAGTTTGTGGCCGAAGGAAACCCGCACAATCCTTGATTGCCCAGAAAAGAATTGGCTGAGAACGTTTGAAACTGACGTCCGGATGGAATCATCCCGACAAGCTTGTTGAAGGAAAGGTCTAGATGTGAGAGGAAATTAAGGTCTGCAAGTGAGGTTGGAATGGTGCCATTCAGCTTGTTCCTTGAGAGGTCTAAAGATTCGAGAGATTGCAATTTACCCAAAGACCAGGGAATTGGGCCTGAGAATGCATTATTTGACAAGTTGAGGACATAGAGCAATTCGAGAGCTCCCAATTCGTCAGGAATTTGGCCGCTGAAATTGTTGCTTGAAAAGTCGACGCAAATATCTATGGTCAGAATTTTGACCAGATACCTGTCTTGACCTTTAATGGTAATCATCGTTGAGTCCTGATAGTAAATGTGTGAGAATTGAAGGACCTCAACTTGCAGGTGATTTAGCTTTTCTTGAGCAATGTGTTCCCCGGAGACCATTGCCTTCCAATCTGTGAAGTTGCTGGCTGGTAGTTCACCGTTGAAACTGTTGTGAGCTAGATCGATTATCTGAAGCTTAGCCCAAGTGTCATTGGAGTATGAACACGCAATGCTTCCGTGAAAGTTGTTGGAGCGTAGAATGAGAACACGCAGGGCGGATATGTTCTTCAAGAAGCAGGGGAATTTGTCAATCAGGTTTTTGTTATTGCCCAGGTCCAAAACCTCTAATTCACTGCAATAGGCCAATGACTTTGGTATTTGCCCTTGTAATGAATTTCCATGGAGATCTAGGGTGGGTCCTCAAACCACAACCAACTGGAAAGGAATCTGGAATCGCACCAGTTAGATTATTGTTTCGTAGATTTAGTACTTGAAGACTGGTTCTCATTCCCAGACAGACAGTCAGGTATTCTACCACTCAAGTTGTTACTTGACAAATCAAGCACTTGAAGGTCAAGTACATTGCAAATGGATTCGGGTATTACTCCTATGAGGCCATTGTTTGAAAGGGAGATTAAAAATTGGGAAGATAGGTTTTTACCAAAGTCGGCTGGAATGGAAGAAGAAAAGTTATTGCTAGAAAAATCTGCATATGCTGTTTGCTGGGGCAGAATGGGTATCTTTCCACGTATCTGGTTAAGATGCAAATCAAGACTGTCGAGGAAACTAGGAAGAGCACAAGGCTCTTGTATTCCTACTAGGTAATTATGTGAAAGATTCAGATAACTAAGCCCTCCACTCCCCAAATCCCAAATCCAATTAGGTATCTCCCCATGTACTTGGTTGTCTGAAAGATCCAAACGGACTAAATGTGAATGATTCTTCAGATCAGGAAAGGTATTCAAATTACAAGAAGCAAGATATAGTGTGGCAATTTGCTTTGGAAAGGAAGCCCAAGCCGTGCCATTTGCACTAATAGACAAGTTGTTGTATGAAAGTTCAAGTTCAAGGTGAGTAAGCGTGGTGAGCCCCTTATTAAGAATGTCTAGTTGTATGGTGCCATTGAGGTTGTTGAAAGACAGTGACAGAACCCAAAGATTTTCTAATTGTAACATGGGCATTGGAATAGGCCCTTTTAGGTTGTTGCTACTCAAATCCAACACATGAAGAAGCATAGAGGAAGCTGACACATTTGGAAATTCAGGAAGAAGTCCGTTAAACTGGTTGTAGGAAAGGTTAATCTGTTCCATTGATGGAACTCCAAACAGAGATGAGGGCAGAGTCCCGTTGAAAAAATTATGACGCAAGTCAACAGAAACCAGCTTCGTAAGGCCTTCCCAGTGAGATGATGGAATTGCCCCACGCAAGCTGTTATGAGAAAGGATTACTGAGGCCAGATTTTTGGCCATTTTAAAAGACGGAATTGGACCGGTAAATTTGTTGTCCGCCAGGTTCAAGTAAACAAGCTCGGTGAGCATAAAAATTGGAAGTATTCCATTGAAGTGGCACACAGAAAGGTCAAGTGTGGACAGTTTTGTAAGATTATTGATAGATGATGGTAATCTCCCTGAAAAACTAGTATAACTGAGCACTATGTCCTGAAGAGACCTATTTAGAGAAAATTCAGGCAAAGAACCTAGAAGCAATTCATTGTTTGACATGTCAATGGACTCAAGGGTAGGTACCTGGAAGATCTCTTTTGGAAATGTTCCAGACAGCCTGCAATTACTGAGACTCAAGAATGTCAGCTTTGTGAAATTTGCAATGAATGTTGGCAGTGGACCATATAAATTATTAATATCCAGGCGAATCATGGACAGGGATTGTAACTTCAGAAGTGACTGATCAATTGGACCTGACAGAGAACAATCAGACAAGCTCAACGCTCGCAGATTTGGTAGTGAGGATGAAAGGACTCGGCCCCAATCCTTCCCAGCTGCTGAAATATTTACACTATCAAGATGCAATTGCTCAAGCTTTGTAAGGTTCTGAAGGAGCATTCGCCAGTGTGAGTGATCAACTATCAGCAAACTTTGTAGATCGAACCAGGTCGATAAATCAAGAGTGACCAGGTCAGTGAGGCGCGATATCTCAAATGGGATTGGCCCGGCAAAACCAGAACGTGACAAATTCAGATGAGTCAAACGGGTTAGGTTACCGAAGCTTGATGGAATGGGAGTGCCCTTGAAGATGTTAAGAGACAGATCAAGACTCTTGAGATAATGAAGACGGAAGAGACTAGAGTTGTCTGTTAATCCACCGACGATTGATTTTTGGCTGAGATGAAGACCAATAACACGTCCCTCTTGGCAGCTTACACCTTCCCAAGTGCAGCAATCCAAACTGTGATTCCATCCCAACGTATTGGATTCTGAGAAGATGAGGCTGTTGTTCAACTGAAGCAGCAAAGATTGCTCGTCACGGCGACATTGGCCTGCACCCATGACTTTCTGCAGGCTGACCAATATCATCATTGCTAATGTTGAGCATATCATCATCAACATATGCCGCCATGAAAAGCCTGCTGAACTTCTCATTTTTTTTCTTTAATTTTTTTTTTTTCAGAGTGGAGAAACTAGCTAGCAGTACTGGTGGTATCAGTTTCAAATAAATAAAATAGCTGCCATTGCTGTTGGTATTTGACATATTTAATCTAACAGGTGGTCTCGAAATGGAAGCTTCGTTTTAGTTTCTAAACTACCCGTGACAATTGTAATTAATTTTTTTAATTTGTTAAATATTACTGAATAACTACAAGAGTGGTATTTTTGTAAGTAACATGCTAATTTAGGGAGCGTTACATCTTATTTATGGATAATGCATATCCGGTGTAAACAAATAAGAGGTTTCATTCAAAGTAAAGATTTCCTGTACTCATCACTAGTCAATGCTTCTAAAACCATTTACTCCTGCATAAGTGGTCTTTGGATTATTCTTCTACAAACTCTCTTTAATTTTCACACCTCAGTTCCAAGAAAATTCAAGGAAATGTGGAGAAATCGACTAGCATTAATAATATAATATGACTAACAAAACGTAAGGGGCACACTACTACAAAAGTTGACTTACACGACGGAAAATACACGACGGTTTTTGTGAAACCGTCGTCTTAAACAGGATTACACGACGGTTTGACAAAACCGTCGTGTAAACAAAGGATTACACGACGGTTTTGATGAACCGTCGTGTAATCCGACAGCATTTAAAAAAAAAGGATTCAAAAAAAGGATTACACGACGATTTTGATGAACCGTCGTGTAATCCGCCGGATTACACGACGGTTTTGTTGGAATCGTCGTGTAATCTAGAAAAAAAAAAAAAAAAAAGATTACACGACAGTTTTGAGCAAAACTGTCGTGTAATCCTCCGAAAATTTTCAAATTAAAAAAAAAAAAAAAAAGGATTACACGACGGTTTTGAGCAAAACCGTCGTGTAATCCTCCGAAAATTTTCAAAATTTATAAAATTTCAAAAAAATAAAAGGATTACACGACGGTTATAGAAAACCTTCGTGTAATTCTCCGGAAATTTTCAAAATTTTCAAATTTCATGCTTTGGAATTCGCGCGAAACCCATTACTTAAATACACTTTCCTCTTCATTTATCATCATTTTCATCTTCAACCCTCTAGACAACTCAAACTTTTCTCCTCCCCACCTCCTTCGCCAGCCCACCCGCCCCCCCCCCCCCCCAACTTAAAATCCGGTTACGCCGCTGCCACTTCGAACTTTTCCCAAACCGCCGCCATAGCCCCGGTTTGTTTCCGTCGCCGCCGTCGCCACCATCTCTCTCTCCCGGTGTTCCCATCAAGGCCATGGCTATTTTTCTTTAAAGAAAAGCAAGGTGACTTCCATATTGCTCAATTTCTTGTTTTCTAACAAAACTACGAACACACACTGATTTAATAACTTGCGTGGAGTGTAATTTGTAGTGTTGTTTGAATGTTTTTTTTTATTGTTGCTCTTTGGATATGAATGTTTTGTGCACGGTTTTGGTACTTTACACACATTTTTTAATATGGTTTTTATCCGCCCACCACATGCTCGATGAAATGCTAAAATTGATTTTTGTTTTGGATAATCATATGGAATTTGATTCTAGTGTAATGTGTACCATTACACGACGGTTTTGCTCAAAACCGTCGTGTAATTGAGCTTAAATTAAAAAAAAATTGGTTTTTTTTTTGTGATGGCACACATTACACGACGGTTTTGCTCCGAAACCGTCATGTAATGTGTGCCATCACCAAAAAAAGCCAATTTTTTTTTTAATTCAAGCCCAATTATACGACGGTTTCGGGTTAAAACCGTTGTGTAAATTTCTCAATTTACGGCGTTTGTTACTGTATTTATTGATTCAACGACGGTGTGAACCGTCAGTGTAATATTGAGATATCACGACGATTATGGAACCATCATAGTATCTTCCACGATGTTAGATTACACGACGGTTGTCTAACCGTCGTGTAAACTTTACACTGACGGTAAATAACCGTCGTGTAATCCACAATTTTAACTAGTGGCATATATAGTTCTTCACGCACTTTATTCACTTGGCTGCATTATTATTATTATTGTTGTTGTTGTTGTTGCAAATTAATAAATATTTGTGTTGCAAATTAATTTTTTTCTCCCCCAAACAAAAAAGCAAAAAGAACAAATAATGTGCATGGCTATGAAATTTAAATTAATTAAAGATACATGCCGTAGTAGACACTAGTCAATGCTTAGACAAGTATTGACACTACTCGTGTAAAATGGTTTTAAGAGCCTTCCCCAGTCACACACAAACACACACACACACACATATATATATATATATACATATGTATATATGTTAAGACTCAAACTTTTTTTATTTCTCGGTGGTCCCAACTCTTTTTGTCACATCATCATGATACATATATAGCATACAACGAAAACTTTATCCTAATATTATTCAAACAAGACACATTCTAACGAAATAATCACAAGTATTTGAATATATCACGAGTCATGACTAACTAAATTAAGGGTAATTCCCTAAAAGTTCTTTGGTTTACCATTCATTTGGCCGTTCAGTTTCACGCAAGAATACTCGGTTTGGGTCAATCTTTCGTTGTCAATGTCAATTCATATTGAAGTTTGGGTCGTGGAATCTATGATCACAAATATCCATAACATTTTCTCTCAAAATTTTCATATTTAATTTGTGATTTATCAAAATATCTTTTAGGGTTAATATATTTTTGATCCAAATATCATGAAAAATATCAATATTGATAAAAGCTAATGTAATTTTTCCTATAAAAAAAAAAAAAAAAACAAAGAGGAAAATTTCAAAGAAATATAAGAAATTTCAGTTGGGAAATTTCTGATTTTTGTCCTTTATTATCTATTTGAGCATGCTATAATTATTATTATTTTTTTTCAATAAATAGTGAGAGAGAGTAACCAGTAACTAACATATATATAATTATTTTAATAATAAAAGAGATTAAAAAAAGCAAATAAAAGACAACAGAGAGAAATTGTTTTCCTAAACTCCTTAAAAAATACAGTGGGATGTTCACAATTATGCTACTGATATATTTGCATTGACTTGGATTAATTAACGACTGTCATGTGAAATGGTTTAGGAGCCACTAATTCCCAGTCCAGACGATAATATAATTTAGAGTACTTAAAACTTTCTCTTCTCTGTGGGGTCCCAATTTATTTTTTATTTTTTGTTTTTGTTTTTATTTTTTAATCACATATTGATACGGCTAGCATGTACAAGGAAACCTCATCATAATTTATTTGTTTATTTATTATTTTTTTTAGGAACATCCTAATATTATTCAAACAAGGAACATTCAACGAAAAGTTCGTGGAGAAATTCACTAGTACATGTTCAGAAAAATGTGTGCCGTGATATTAGAAAGAGTGCAAAAATTTAAAATTTGTTCAGAAAAAAAATATGAAAAATAAATATTATTTTGTTTTCCTTCTCATTGTGAATTTTTTAATATAAGAATCATCTGATTTTAATTCGAAATAAAAATATTATGAATTTTTAAAATTTGAATTTACTATAGATATTTGACAATGTGAATAGTAAAAAGTAGTTTTGAACTAAGGAGAATGACAAAAAAAAAAAAAAAAAAAAAAGAAGAAGGGAGATGAAGTTGGTACTTTGCCCCAAACGAGCCTAATTTAACAGTCAACTTTAGCCACACAGAAGATAAGATAACCAAGCCGTGTACTTGCTTGCTTTTTGACCATGAAAAGTTGAAAACCCTTCTAATAACATAGATTATTCAATCGTAAAATGTTTATCATATATTGAACAAACTTAGGCTAATTATGTTACTGCATTACACTCATTACATATTGATTAATGATTAAACCTGTTGAGTCCGCCCCGTGTATTGGGCTAGACTAATAAATTGGATAAGGCCCAATAAGTTTTGAAGTTTAAAAAAAAAAAAAAACAAAAAAAAAAAAAAAACAAAAGGGTAATGGCTTGTTGGACAAGCCTTGCGTGATCAGCAACAAAAGAAAAAAAGGGCCAGCCGTGTGTGCGCGCGCGAAAACAGAGAGCGTGAGGGAGAAAGGAGAGAGAGAGAGGGTGGAGTTTTTGTGTTTGTGCAAGACGTTTGAGTGGTAAAACGGTATTCGTTAGTGTTTAAATTTGATATGGTGAATCTTTATGACAAGTTCTTCTCATCTATCAGTTCCGATTTTCAAATTGGTGTCTTTAACGAACTTCTCCCAAATTCCCACTTTAGAGCTAGAATTGATATCTATTAATGCTATGTGTTGAAATCTATATTGTTGATGATGAACCTTGTTGTTTAGTTAAGATTGAGTTTAATCTTAATGATTGTGAGCCTCTAGTTGCATCTAGAGAGAACTTTGTAATCCCATTATTGTTGATATAGTAGAAGTTGATATCGGACTACGGTCCCGTAGTTTTTCCCTTCGTATTGGAGGGTTTTCTAAGTAAAATATCGGTGTCTCTTGTGCGGTTGATTATTTTGATTTTTCATTGCTTTGGTTGATTTGTTGGCTTTGTTGAAACTTACTTTTGGAGAACCCATTTTATCACACAAAGAGGGAAAAATTTAATTGGTGGTTTTCCCTAACAAAGTGGTATTAGAGCTTTTGGTTAACTAGAGAAAAATTCTTGTGGTTGAGATGGATGAACAAAATTCGTTTGGGATGATAAAATTAACCCCGTTGAATTATTCCATTTGGAAGTAGAAAATACAAGACATGTTGTATTGCAAAAATTTGTTTAGGCATGTTCAAGGCAAGGAATAGCTAGAAAAAATGAGTGACAAGGACTGTGAGATATTGTATATGAAGGTTGCTGCTACAATAAGACAGTGGTTGATTATAATTTATTCCATCACATTGCTGAAGAAACCAAAGGCTAATGTTCTCTGGCAAAAGTTAACAGCTACGTATGAGAAAAATACTTTCAGAAATTAAGCCACAAATTAAGCCACATGGAGTAACTAGCAGTACGTGCTACTATTAATTTCAAATTAACGAATTGGTGTATACTTGTAACCACTTGCTATCATGAATCAATTCATAAGTTACTCTAAGAATTTGATTTTCTACAACACGCATTAAATTCTCCACCGACTTAATTATTATATTAGTCAATAAAACAGCAAGTCGTATGAATTCTAGTAGGACAGCGTTATCATATGTATTCAATTTCAAAACTTACTATGCTTTCGTTATTATTATTACTTTTCCCATAAGCTTTTATTATTATTAAATTTTTGTTTTTTTGTCGATGAGAACATTTATATGTCATAAAGTCTTTTTGAATACGAAAAAGATTTTTTTAAAAAAAAAAAAAAAGAACAATGGAGGCAATTTAAGGAGAAAATGACTTAGAAGTTTATATCAAAAAATTGAAGTTAGGAAGAATGCAAGTAAAAGATATTAAAGAAAGTAATATTTTAATGACAAACATGATAAATATGTTTTTTAATAAATAATTAGATGAATGAAAATGTATAGTTAAGTCAAAATGTGTGTCTCGATATTATAGCATAGTTGAGATAATTAGTTTAATATGACAGTTAAGAAAAAGCCTTTATCATGGCCAGGTACATAATATTTAACTAAATTATAAAAAAAACACTATAATAAGTAAATTTTTTGAGAATTTTTTTTAATAAAAGGTAGATAGAGTAACTGTTTTATTGAACAAAACATAAAAATCCACATAATTAATATTGTAGAGAATAATAAAAGAAATATGTAAGTAAAGATATATTAGAGAAAGATTAATTTGTGCAGATTTAATTTTTTTTTTAATTTTTTCAAACATAATGAAAAAAATGTTTAGTTGAGACTTGAGAATGTATTTGGGAGGAGAAAAAACATTTTCATATATAGCATATTTATATATTTAATTTTTCAAAGATGGACACAAAAAGAAAATGTTTTAATCTAAATATGTACTTTGGTTGGAATAAAGAAGTGCATTACTTTCAAGGAAAAAATTATGAATGAGCCAAAGCAAATAGAAACCAAATTAGAGATTTATGGAAAATAATTTTTTTTGAAATAAAAGAAAATTAATTTTTGAAGTATAAATATATTTGATAAAATTTATTTCAATCAAACTATTAAAACAAAATATATTCAAAATATTCACATGGATAAAATAATATTTAAGTGGATAACAAAGAAATATGTAAATAAAGATATATTAGAGAAAAATTATTTTACTGGACAAGTTGAAAGAAAAAATTAACTGAAAAAGCATTTAAAAAATTTAAGATAAAAGAGTTTAATGAAAAAAGAAAAAAAGAAAAAACGAAAGAAAGAAAAGAAAAGAAAAAAAGAAAAAAGTGAGAAACGCATAAATTGAAAAAAGACAAAAGAGGGAACTGGCCAAAACTTTCAATCTACAAAAAAATTTTGCAGATATTTTGCGGAAAAAATACAACACCCATATTTCTATATCAGTACTTTCAAAATACAAAAATATAAGTGGAAATATCAATTTTTCAATCCTTGGCATGAACAAGCAAATGTAGTAGAGAAAATTGACGAAGTAAAGTATTAATATCATGAGTTATGACTAACTTAAGGGGCATTCCATGAAAATCGTTTTGGTTTTTTTATTTTTGGTTTTTCGTTTAGGTTGAATATATTTATTTAATTAATTTTTTAAATGTCCCTTTTACATATAGCAAGCACTTTTATTCACTAGCTAGGGGCTGCACTTTGTAATTCATTTTGGCTGTTAGTAATTTTGACGCAACAAATTAAGCTCGGTTTGTTTGGCACATGAGAGTCATGTTTGATAAACAACGTCAATTCTTTTGATCAGGAGATTCATATTGAAGCCATTGGGGGGTTGTGGCATCCAATAAGGTTACTCCATCGGACATGAAAAAAAAGCAAATTCATCCCCTATTAGGGTCCGTTTGACAAAGCTTTACTTCTAGCTAGTAGAAGAAGAGAAGTAAAAGTTGGAACTTCTCAGTAAGTGTTTGGAGTTAAAAAGTTCTTGAAATCAAAATGATCTCTAAAGTATTAATAAGTACTAAAAATGTTAAATAAAATTTATAATGTTTAATTTAAGTTTTGTTACAAGTTTTAAAGTCTACTCAGATGAGTTTTTGTCAGAAGTTATATTTTTTTTGTTTTGATAGGAAGCACTTCTGGAGATAGGAAGTTCTTTTGACAGATCATCCAAATATTCCATAGACCTTGAAAGCTAAAAGTAATTTTTAGAAAACTCTGCTAAAAAAGTCTTAAATGAAGCTCTGTTTGCGTTTAAAATACTAATTTGAAATATAATTTTTACGTTGAAATTAGTTAAATTTTCAAAAATTAATTTTAATTTTTTTTAATTTTTTTTAAAAAAAAAATTAAGATAAAAAATTTAAATCCAAATTTAGAAGTGAAACAGACCTAAGAATTTTATTGAAAATCCAAAACTCCTTCAGACACACATTTCGAAACGACCGTAAAAATTCTGTTTGGAAATATCCCCAAAACACACCCTTAAAAACTAACAAACTTTGCAGATAAAAAGAAGAGAGAGATAGAGAGAGAGAGAGAGAGAGAGAGACTTTGGCGGTGTAGGATTATGGAAATGTGAGTCAGGGCACAAACACCAATACGATTTGTCGTCTTTAGTTTCTGACAAACAGACAGCCACACAATCACAGCCAATCATATCATTAAAACATGATAGTGATGATATCATCCTCTTTGTTTTGCTTATTTCAATATTTATTACGTTTATAATCATTCTACAAAAGCGGTTACAAATAATATAAACAGACATATACTAAAATTACGAATTAACAAGGAACGTTCGTAGTAGTGCTAGTAGGGGGATAAAAGACTTTGAAAGCGCAGACGAACAACGTAGAAATTTCAGAACACAAGAGTCAGAGACCCTCCCTCCCTTCCTCCCTTTCACAGAGTTGAAGGCTGAAGATTCTTTTTGCCCTTTTTTCTAATTCTGGGTAAAAAGAGAAAGCTTCAATCTTTGCATCTTTTACATCTTTTTATCTGTAAAACTGCTTAATTCTCCCTCCCTCTCCTCTTTAATATGTATTTACCCTCTTTCATTTTTTCCCTATTTTTTCAATCCCTGTTATTTGTTCTTGACCTTTTATCTTCTTCTTGCGTTGGTTGTTTCGTGTCAAAGTTTGGAACTTGTCGGCTATTTTTTAGCAATTAAGTTTTTTTTTTTTTTTTTTGGGGACTAGAGATAGTTGGCTTCAAAAGAATTATCTGAATTTCACTGTTTGGCATGTGTTAACTTGTGTTAGCTAGTAATGAAGATGCATTAATGAATAGGATATTTTGTAGTGCTTCAAATTAAAAACTCTAGTGCTACCAGTGATATGAACAAGCTTTTGCTCCTCCCGTGCAGTACAACAAAAAATGGCTGCACTGGCGACCGCGGAAGTCTGCGACACGAATGCAGCGCTTTTGCCGAGCGGGGAGCTGCGTGTGCTGCAGCCGGTGTTCAAGACGTACGGGCAGTGCAGGGCGTTCGCGGGGCCGGTGGTGACGCTGAAGGTGTTTGAGGACAATGTGTTGGTGAGGGAGGTCTTGGAAGGCAAAGGAGAGGGAAGGGTGCTGGTGATTGATGGGGGAGGGAGCATGAGATGTGCTCTGGTTGGGGGGAATCTAGGGCAGCTGGCACAGAACAAGGGGTGGGCCGGCATCGTGGTGAACGGCTGCATCAGAGATGTCGATGAGATCAACGGCTGTGATATTGGGGTCAGGGCTTTGGCATCACATCCTGTGAAATCAAACAAGAAAGGAGTTGGGGAGAAGCATGTACCTGTCCACATTGCAGGAACCTTGATACGCGACGGTGAATGGTTATACGCAGATAGTGATGGCATTCTTGTCTCCAAACACGAGCTCTCTATTTGAATTTACAGTTACATTTTCAACATCAATAAGAATTCATTCCCTAGATAGGAAATGACTCTTTCGATTCTACCGTTATTCTCTATTTTTGTATTAGTTTTTTGAGTTCTCAGTACGGAGAATAAGAGGCAGTCTTTGAGTCCTTGAAGTGCCTGCCGCTTGGTTTTCATTGCGACAAATGTTTAGAAACACCAGACCGCGTTCTACAACTAATTAAAAATAGACTTCGTCGTTCTACTAATATTGTTCCTAAGATTGACAAAGAAGGCTTGTGAACAAGAGACGTGGAGTGATGAAGCTTAAGAGTTGGAGATTTTAGTTTTTTAAGGCCACTTTTTTTCACTACTCGGACCACATATTATGTCGTTGGAGTAGTTTGATAGTAAATTCTCTGCGATTATTATATCAATCAATGGAGAGAAATGGTCCACAGGCTTTGCTGTGTTTCTATCACGGTTGTTCTCCTGGTCTTTTCCAATTATCCAATATCGGAAAATAAATAAATAAATAAATAAATAAATAATCCTCTGTTTGATCCATTGCAAACGCAGAAAAAGGGTTGGATTTTGATTCCCTACATGATTGAACCTCAATTCTTATGTCATTTTTCTCCAAGTTTTCCATTAAATCTGCAATAATACTCAACAATACCCACCAATTCCAAGCCAAGGCCATTTCCAAAAACATATCTTACCACCATTACACTACGCACAGCTAAACAAACAATATGAATTTAATTAAACCCATTCAAAATCTCGATTGTACATATCTTAGAAGCATAATTTCAAAAGCTTGTGTGTGTCAACTCCGAAACAAACAGCACCACCCACTGTTCTCGACTCACTGAGATTATCGGACAAGAGTAACCATGTTTCAGAAAAAAGCAGTCCGTCCACCCCTTCGGCTGTGCCTGTCATAAGCAGTGTTGAACTTGTCGACTAGCTCGTTCATTGTGCTGAGAGGCATCCAAATAAAGAAAGCCATATGTCAAAATATGGAAAGAAATAGCCGCATTGAATTTGGTGGATAAAGTTTACCATCTATATTTGTTGACAGTTTTTAGTTTCCCTTGATAAATGACATATTAGATTTCTACACATTCTACAAAGTGAGCAAGAACAACCAAGTGAATCTAATTAGTTAGGTAAGTAGACACAAGTGCCCTCGCATGTGGGTACAAGTTCGCCACTACCAGACTAAAAGCTGCAGTGATCGTCAGTTAACTAGTTATTACGTATGCCACTTATTGAGCATGCTTGGAAATTAGCAAGCGCATGCTGAGGCTTGTTGCCTAGTTGAGCCTACAATAAAGCCCAAGCTCTAGCTAAATCACATGCCAAGTCAAGGGGTAGTGGGTTACTAAGCACTGATAGCCGAGCACATTCGTTTAGACCTCACTTCACCAGTATTTTACTTTTCTTTCTTACCAAATTGAAGTAATACACATCTTTTCTTTTTACTGGAAAGGCATGAATTAAGAGGATACAAACTACAATAGATTCAAGACGGCCTCGTATCATACCTCGAGCAGTTGGTGAACATGGCTAGGTATGTAATCAACAACGTATCGTTGTATTCCTATAAAAAAAAAGGTTAAGGAACGGACATAGTGAACAATGAAGCCATTCATGGGAATAAGAAAAACAACATCGTTATATCTAATTTACATATTAGCATGTTAATTCTCAAATCAAAGTGCAATAAAAAGGAGATTGCTAGCACTTCATTCAACTCAATACAAACCACGAAATTATTACTCATCCTTTCCATCATCTTTATCATCCACAATACACTCTACCATATTAACTACTAGGAAGTAATGAGGCAATCGCAAGCCACAATTGCATTCCCTGTCATGTTTGTTTTTCCATCTCTTTGATCATCCAACATTGACAAAAAATTTCTTTTTCGTACGTAGAATCACCAGAAAATTTTGTTTCTCCCGTTCAACAGAATATAAGTTCCTGGTACAATGACTTAATGCCTAATATTTTACATTATAATGCCAATTCTTCAAAAAGTTTTAAGCTATTAGGATGTCAGCCAAGTTTCGATTTCATTATTTTATTTTCTGCACTTCAATATCTTTCTTTAAAGAATTGCATATCCTTGGGGTACTTTAGGTGAAAAGTCATTGACGTTCCTATTTTTCACAATTGATTGATACAGTTGTAGAACAAATGAACAATACAAGCTTATGCAATGGGTACAGAAGAGTTTTCCAGAAGAAAGAAGCAACACTTACCATCAAGAAATCGTCCAGGAATTTTCCTGATTCAATGGCTGGCAACCTTCTCAAAAGACTCGACACTTGTCTTAGTAGTGAATTCTCACAAGGGATTTCACCTACATATCCAGAACAGAGCGAGAGCGGAAAAGAAAAAGGAGAGAGAGGGAGAAAGAACCAGTAAATGAAAAGTAGTGACCAACATCTTGGAGAGCCCAGTCTCTATAAAAAAGCGAAGTCTCTACATTTCCTTTTCAAACTATATTTTGAAGAATAAATTATCACAAGGATTCTTTCCGTTGCCCCTACTCTCTATTTATTTTAAAAGTAGGACAGTACTCTCTTTCCGTTTCTGTATTTCATGATAAAAATAAAAATGTCTATCCAGTATGGCAAGTGTGCATACCTTTCTGCATAGAAAGTAGATAGTGATGGAGCACCCTTATTCTGCTGTTTAGCATTTTGATGGCACTATGTATGCCTGTTAGGTGAGCAGCCACTGCAACCAAATAACTAAACATTATTACATAATTACATTCACATCTCAAAGATAACATCCCTATGTTGGAACCCGTTATTACGATTATCCAAAAAAGAGAAGAAAATTAATTATGAAAAAAAGAACCGGTTTCTCTATGGTAATCAGTATTAAAATGTCATAATAAACAAATATAGAAAAAAATTTAAGCAGTGAAGAGAAAGAGAGGGAAAGAATAGCTAAATTACATTGTGTTGCAGCAGAACCTCCATCGGATGGTTTAAGATGAGCAACATGATCAACAGAGATTCTTTCTGCTTCTACTGTCTTTGATTCGAACGAAGCAGGTCCAAAAGAAAAGCGAAGAAGAAGAAACATAAAGTCTTAAGTAACATTGATTAGGAATAGTTAGAACTAAAAAAAAAAAAAAACAAAAAAGAACAGAAAAGGCAATTGTCTAACCTCAATAGTGTAGCTTGAGCGGACAAAAATTAACTGCGGAATCCCATCTATGACATGCAGCTCTTAATTTTGGTAATGGGAAACAGGAAAAAAAAAGAAAACCTAGTCAAATCGTTGCCTTGGCCAGACTATACAAATACAAACCTCACAAACAAGCTATTGAGTAGTAAGTTTAAGCATCAAATCAGCTCCTATTCTCGCTTATGTTAAAAATTTAGTATTCATGGTTGGTGCAGTTATGGTTTGTAAATAGGTTAGGGCAATAGGGCTATCAGGAAAAAGCACTAAAGTCATAAACTTGGCTAATTATCTTGGTGAAGAACTAATTGTGTCATAGATAAAGCCACTAATTTTTTGACAGTAAAATGTGGAGTGGAATTGGCAAATCCTATATTTTTACCGTGCAAATAAGGGGAAATCCGACATATAATTGCTCCAACAATGGATAACAAATATAAGAACACAACAAGACAAGAAAGGACCTTCTGTCAAACAAAAGACAAGAGGGAAAGGCAAAGCATACCACTCTCGAAGATGGTAAGAGGGAGATCTTTCTGGGCGTGATTGATGGATGGATTCAGCATCACATAAACTGGGCTTTCGTTTATATCCATCAACTATATATATATATATATATATATATATATATAAAATACACAGCCAGAGGACACAAAATTAGTATTACGATTGAGGAATTAATTAGGCATGTAATAGAGAAAAAAAAAGAAAAAGAAAAAAAAGACATACAGCTTTGTGAATGAGCATGTCGGATTCGAGAGCGTCGGTGCCGGTGGAGTACCATCCCAGAATGTAAAAGTGAGGGAACACCTTCTTATCTAATTAATTAAAATTAATTAATTAATTAAAAAATTCACCAAAATTCAAAAAATTGGGTTGTTGAGAAAACCCTAAATAAGAGAAGAGAAGAGAAGAGAAGAGAAGAGAAGAGAAGAAAAGAAAAGAAAGAAAAGAATTACAGAGGTCTTGCTTCTTGTCGAGGAAAGTGCGGTCGAGGGAGTGGGTGGAGGGATCATAGAGAAGCTCGAAGCTGTTGAAGATCTCGACAGTACGACCTCTCTGAACTCCGATAACACATCCGTACACTCTGGGAGACTTCGTAACAACTGAAACCGAGGAAGAACTATCTTCATCAGCTGCTGTATTCTGTTGTTGTTGTTGTTGTTGTTGTTGTTGTTGCTGCTGCTGAGACTTCACACGTGTATAGTGGTCGGATATGTTTACAATCACCAGCGGATGCACCTTGAACGTCAGTCCGCTGCTTGACGACGACGCCGATGCCATTCTCCCTCTCTTCCCCCTCCCTATCACTCCTTTCCTTCTTTCCTTCTTTCCCGGCTCCGCTCCCAATTCTTTTTTTCTTCTTCTTCTTTTTTTATTTTATATATTTAATTATTTATAATAATAATAATAATAATAATAATAATAATAATAAAGCAGGCCGGCCCATTTACAAATAGAAGTTGGTCTTAATAATAAGGTCGACCCATCCAAGTTACGAGATAAGAGAATTTGAGATGATGGGAGTTGGTCCGTCACGCTGTTTATCGTCGTTCCGAATCCCAATGCTACTAAGATAGAACTTCACACAGTTTTCTAAAAATTATTTTTCCTATCTATTTTATTTTATTTTTCTAAAAAATTAATAAAAATTATAACTAATTTTTAAAAAATTAACCAACTCAAAAGTTCAACTCAAACTGTTTTCGCTAATTAAAGTCATAATTTCTTTAAGTCTAAAAGCAGTGTCCAAAACATCTTATTAACTTTTAATCTTTAGTAAGTGTTTTTTTTATTAAAACTAAAAAATAAAACTTCTGATAGAAGTTATTCTAAATAAATTTTAAAATTTAAATAAAATATTATAAATTTTATTTTTATTTTTAATATTTATTAGAATACTTTTAAAGATCATATTAATCTTAAAAGTTATTGGATTCTAAATATTTACTTAGTTTTTGTTTTGTTTTTTTTTTTTTTTCTAGTGATAAAAAATAAAAGCAAAAACTCCTCGGCATTCAAACGGAACTGGCCAATTTTTATTGTTTTATAATAATATAAAATGATATATATAAAATATAAAATAAAGTAAAATTAAATAATAAGAATAATTTTCAAAATATTAATAATGATATACATATTCATGTAACGGAGAAAGAAGACGGAGGAGAAAAAAAAAGAAAAAAAGAAAAAAAGAAGAAGGCATAAAGAGGAGAGGAGACTGGAGAGGAAGCAAAAACAAACAAATAAACAAATAGATGAGTAGATAAACAAACAAATAGTATTCCGATAAATAATAATAAAAAGATTAATAGAAGATAGAAGGGGAAAAAAAGGAAAGGGAGGAAAATTAATAGATAGAATGTGAATTGAGGTGGTGAGGGGTTGAAAAAAGAAAAAAGAAAAAAGAAAAAAGAAAAAGGAGGAGAGATGGCGATGAGAGAGGTGGTAACGGGAGGAGCAGCATGTGGGGGGTAGCAGCAGGTTCATCATCATCATCATCGGCAAATCCGCTGGGTGCTCTTGCCAACGCTCTGATCGGCTCCTCTTCCAAGACCAAGGTTCTTCATTCTTCATTCTTCTTCAATCTTGTTTTGCTTGCTTTGAATTTTTGGATTCAATTAATAATGTAAATAAGTAAACAGGAGAGACTAGAGGAGATTCCGACCTCAACAACAACACCAACATCATCGGAGCCGCAGTTTTTGCAACAACAACCGCCTCATCATGACCTCCCTGGCTCCGAATTCGACCGTCCCTCTTTTTACCTCCGTCCCTCTCCCACTCCCAGGTTGCTTTTTTGTTCTGCTTTGTTTTCATTATCAGTAAACTATTATTCAATTATTTTCAAGCACTCGGTTTTTTAATATATATATATATATATATATATATTTTTTAAATGTTTAATTTAACTGGTTTGTCAGGGACCGGATTTCATGGGGGCATTCCGCTCCTCCGGCGATCATACTTTACTTGCTGATGCTTGGGATGAGATTCAGTCTTCTTCTCATCTTCATTCCAACCCTCACGAAGCCGAATTCCAACACATTTTCGATTCTTCTCACCTGCCACCCACTTTGGACGGTATCCTTCTCCCTCCACCTTCCTATTTTCACCCCCACCCCCACCCCCCCTAATACAAATGTTGAATTATAAGGGATACATGGGAAATGACCATACTTTTGGACATTTCTTACTGTCATAATTAATACAAATGTTGAATTATAAGGGATACATGGGAAATGACCATACTTTTGTACATTTCTTATTGTCATCATTAATAATTATGATTGTTTTCCTTCTTTTCATATGAAATTGCAGGGCCACCCCAAAGAGTGCTGTCCAACTTTCTGCACTCGTTCGTCGAGAGCAGTCGTGGCGGCATACCATTCCGTCCTGCTCCTCTTCCTATGTTGGGATTGTCCCAAGGTGACAAACATGCATACGCGATCGCACCAGCATCATGGCCAGGCACATTTTTGCCGATAAAGGCGAAGAGTTTATTAATGCCCAGGTTCAATTATTACTCTATATGAATTGATTCCATTTTGAACAAACACCATACTCATCTGTCTAATATATTTTACTCACACTCTGAATTTGACACATGTTTTAAATCTATCGTATTTGTGCTATTGCTTTTAGAACCACGTGTACTTTCTTATTTTAAATTCTATGAACACCCCAGAAATATTTTCCAGACTAGGAACAACGTGCTCGAACTGTTTCCTTTCTTCATTTTTTGCACTTGTTAATTTTCAGGTGAATGCCCTTTTATGTTCTTTGGATATAGACAGCAATGGCCCTGCTAAGGGACCTATACATGCCAGATTACGGGAACTGGACGACTACTGGAACGAGTCCCAAGGCATCATAAAACCTTTGCATCCAACAGATGGATGGGTTGCTGAATTTGGGCAGCATCGAATAGAACATGGCGATCCCGATGCTTGGGCTCACTCGTTTGAACGACAACATGGTGCTAACGGTTGGGCCTCAGAATTTGAGCAGGTAAGGAGTCATTAAAAACTCTCTCTTTATATTTTTTAGTCTAAATTTGAAATTGTTTCATTTCATACACATTCATTGCAAGTATCATGAAACAGCCTTCTAAATATCATATAGTGCTTGCTTCTGACCTTGTAATTTTTTGTAACAGGAGCAATCTCAGTTGACATCGGTGGATCATATGGGACGTGTAAATATTGCAAACTTAGCTGCAATGGAGCAAAGTCGTATGCTTGCTAATACATTAGCTCAAAACAACGACCCTAAATTTCAGGTTTATAAGCGATATAACAACCTTTTTGTTTCTCTGGAATTTTTCTTAATAAGAATGTGATTTACTGTTTCCGTAACTTTTATCTCCTACATGTTTTTGAGAGTCGGTCATTATGCAAGCTCTAGAAAACTACACTCTTCTGGTCGAATACGTTTATGCATTTTCTAACTTTTCTAGTGTTATATTATTCACTGAACATACCATTCCAAAAACACGGAAAGCGATAGGTTTAGTTCCGTCAAATGCATGGACCTATGTTTGAATGGTCCTGTGATCTGAGGGCCTGCTGAAGTGAGCCGGAACATTTTTCTTATTTCTTGCACGATTGCATATTGTATTTCACTTGGCTACAATAATAGCATATTAGGCAACAAAGCATGTGAAAAACTCCCTTCTCTTTCATGTTTGAGTGTCCTAACTTAGCAAATGGATGGGTTCAGTTGCAAAATTTCTTATTGTTGTCATGAATGAATTACCTGGGATGTACCTTCAAAGTCAACACATTTTAACTGTGTACAATTTATTTTCTTCATGATGTGTATTCCAGGCAGTCTAACATGCTTATTAAGGCTGGAGGTATTAAACCAGCCAAACTGCAGTAATGAAGGATCCTATTCTTTGCTTACTTAGTAAATGATAAGAAATTGAGAATATACATACGGGCCCTTATGTTTTGAGTAGAAACAGAAACTTTATTGAATATCAAAAAGTTACAAGGAAAGGAGAGGACAAGGTGTCCTCTTCAAATGAAAATAACAAAGCAACATAACTGACAAAATGTAAGAATAAAAGCAAAGCTCGTCTACAACATATAAGCATAAACGCAAAACAGTCATCACCCTTTTCCGTTAAACAGCTGTAAGATTATCTAGATTTTACCTTTTCTAGTTTTTGTGTTATTTCGTCGAACTAACTCGTGTACGTGTTGTTTATCCAGAATTCAAAGTTTCTTCAGTTTGTATCAAAGATGAGTCGTGGTGAACTTACTATTGATGATAATCAAGTGAAGCAGAATGCAGACCAGTCTGGGGACTGGCAACAGAATATCAACAGCAGTACAATGCGGGTCCTTCGTGGGCTGATGAATTTGTATGTAACAAAACTACGTAAAAAATTGCTTGTAGTCGGTTGTTAATATTTATTTAGTGCATGTGTTTTTGCCAATAGATATTTTTTTTGCTCAAGGAGTAAAAAGGCCCCAAATTTTTATTTTTGCTATCAAGTTTCATATCATACATGTATTTCTTAGTTTTAGTTGGCTTCCTATTTAACCCAGAACTATTTGAATTGGCTTATAAACCAGTAGATTTTGAGGATTTAGTACCTCCTACTAATAACTTTTCTTGTGGTTTGCAGGCTTCTCGTGGAGCTGACCGCTGGGTGAATGAGTTTACTTCTGGCGAAGGAAAGCATAGTTTCAGTTGATGATAAGTGGGTAGATGAATTTTCTAATTTGCACATAGATGAAGAGTGGGCAGACGAATTTGGGAAGCAAGTTGGTGAAGGAGCTGCTGATAGTTGGGCTAATGCTTATGATGAGTAAGTATGCTTGCTCTACCATGGATATTTAGTATTATTGGCCAAATATACCTTTTTATATGGTCAATTTTCTTCTTGCAAGATGTAGAAGTGGTTCTCCACTTCCTTCTTGATTATGCTATTTTTCTCTCTATCATGGCACCAATCTGCCGTGTCCAGTTTATTCCAGTAGTTGGGATGAACAATTTGACTTTTGAATGAGTAAGTATGGTAACGTATTGCTATTTATATTTATGACTTACTAATAATCAAAACAAAGTAGCGAAAAATTTTCTGTTCTTTATATCTAATTTGCTTATGTAGCTGATATCCTAGACAGGTATGTACTAGGCTTAGGCTGCATTATTTCAAATTAATTGTTTTATGTGTGCTGTTCCTTTTGGTAATATTGACTCTTATATTAACATGAATTTTTTTGGCCATCATAGACGAAGAAAATTTTTGCTTGGATATTTTGAGTGCTTCCTTCTTCCACAAATTTGACTATCGATTATATAAATCCTCATGTGGTTTTGGCAAATAGGTACCTAAATGAGCAAGTGGCTGCCAAGCAGCAATCGGATGCTTCTAGGGGGGTCTATGTGTTCTCTGATATGAATCCTTATGTTGGTCACCCTAATCCCTTTAAAGAAGGCCAAGAAATGTTCCGTAAAGGCCTTCTGAGTGAAGCAGTGCTTGCTTTAGAGGCTGAGGTTTTGAAAAATCCTGATAATGCTGAAGGTTGGAGACTGCTTGGAGTAGCACACGCAGAGAATGATGATGATCAACAGGTAATTCAACTGCTTTGATCTCAATCAATCTTTATATATATATATATATATATTTTTTTTTCCACATGTTTAGTACTTGATTATAATATGAATCTGTAATTTCTAATCTACTTCCCAATGATCTCAATTCTCAATTATGAAAAGAAAGATATTCATGCATGCATATTCAGTGTAAAAGCTTGAGTTTTGGTTTTAGCAATTGTCCAAAGGACAATTTGTTTGTAAAGCTCTTTACATTCTATCAGAATTAATTGTCATTTTGGTAAAGAGAAGAAAGTGAAATTGCGGTTTAGCAAGCTTTTTATTTTACTTGAAACTGGACTTCCCGCACTCTAGTATGGTGTAGTGATAATGCTATGATCTTTTAACCATGTTTTTGGTTATGTTCATCTAATCCTGTTATCAACAGTTATTATCGTCTGAGTTATATTCTACTAGAGTTTATCTTGAAGTGCAATCTATGCAGGCTATTGCAGCTATGATGCGTGCACAGGAGGCTGATCCGACAAATCTGGAAGTGCTTCTTGCTCTTGGTGTGAGTCACACGAATGGTCAGTAAGCTTCTCCTCCAGTCTCTACAGAAAACAAACCAACCTGATTTGAATTAATTCTAACCCAAACGTCCTTGAAAAGTAATATGTATGTTTCCTCTGTAATATGTATCTTGCAACAATTAACATCTGAAAATGAAATCAGATGCTATTAATTTCTGCACATTGAGGGAATATTGCTCAGATTACTAGGAGAGGACAAAACAATGACAGTAACTTAATATGATTATAATGATCTCTTTTTAAATACGCAGAGTTGGAGCAGGCAGCTGCATTAAAATATTTGTATGGTTGGTTACGCCATCATCCAAAATATGGAACGCTCGCCCCTCTGGAGTTGGCTGATTCTTTGTACTATGCTGATGTAAGTGTTCTCTTTGTAAATTCTTTTTATAGGTTTGTGTTTAATCTTTGGTAACACTCTTATATGAAACTTATTTAAACGTACAAGACAATTCTGGAAACAATTCTGGAAACGACTTTATCTGTGGTCATGGTGGACTTCTCTGTCCTTATTGCTTTGTAGTTCAATATTCTTTTTGTCTTGATGAAGTTTTGTCTCGTTATTTGGGAAATTCTGTGCAGGTTCCCACCAAAAAAAAAAAAAAAAAAAAAAAAAAAAAAAAACTAACTATTCCTGCATAGTTATGAACCATAAGAATCACATAATAAGCACATTAGATAGAAATATATGTAAGATTAACTACACTTGATGAAGATTTGATGGTCTAGAGCTGTACAGTACCAATGGTTGTGTTTTTTTTTTGGTACCCTTGCAAAGAATGCTCATCATGGAAAATGCGATTTTAAGTCCATTGACATGAACACAAGTTTATTAACTGGGGTTTTTGTATACTCACAACTGTACATATTCTCTATTAAAAATTTATGCAATCTTCATTAGAGTGTCCATCAAATAATTAATTTTGTTTATTTTGTTGTATCCAGGTAGCTAGATTATTCAATGAAGCTGCTCAAATGTCACCAGAGGATGCTGATGTACACATAGTGTTGGGTGTTCTTTACAACTTATCTAGAGAGTATGACAAAGCGATCGAGGCCTTCCAGACTGCTTTAAAATTGAAGCCGCATGACTACTCTCTCTGGAACAAGCTTGGTGCAACGCAAGCAAATAGCGTTCAGAGTGCTGATGCGATACTGGCTTATCAACAGGTAATCTCTACGTTTACTATATACTTCCTGGGATTAAAAACAAAGAGATACTTAACTTGAAATTACACACTATCTAACATTTAGCATTTGACATTTAGATTTAATAAAAAAAAAAAAAAAAAAAATCGATGTCATTTATTTAGATATTGATATAAACTCAGGTTGGCAAGTGGTTATAACATGCTAATTTTTTCTGTTACAAGCTACCACAGGATATATTCTCAACTTGAAACCGCTGATCTCGTTCCATCTTCCTGTGTTTCTAGGCACTAGATTTGAAGCCAAATTATGTTCGTGCATGGGCAAATATGGGTATCAGCTACGCTAACCAGGTTTATACTTGATCCTTGGTTCGCTTGAGATTTATTTTGGTGTATTTGTGAAGTTATGCCTGTCTTGGGTCTCTTGCCAATCCTTTTATTTCTTTCTATGTTTGCTCTTCATGCTTGTACTAAAAACTACGTGTCTCTTTTAGAACGGCAAATCCAAAAGCCGGTGAGCTTCATATTTTTTTTTTCTTTTTTGGGCACTTAGGGTATGCATGAGGATTCGATTCGCTATTACGTCCGTGCGCTCACTATGAATCCCAAAGGCGGATAACGCATGCAGTACTTGAGAATTTCTTTAAGGTACGACAATGAAAGACAGACGGATCCCTTTTTAATGAATTTTTATTCACAGTTCCCGGTGGCAGAAGATATTGCAAATTAACGACAAACTGAAAAGGTGAATTGAGTGAGAGTATGCATTGTGTTGTGTTTGGTGCCGCTGTGCTGATAGGGTGACATGTTGGAAGCTTGTGTTCTCGGAATCTGGATGTTCTCCAAAAAGAGTTTCCCCTATAATAACAATAATAAAATGCAGGCACATATTATTGTTATAATTGTCAGTACGGTGAAAGAAGAAGTAGCTAGCGCCAGAGAGGATGAAAACAAGCACAGTGTTCTTTGGTGCTAAAATTTGTGTTTTGAGAAAAGAAAGAAAGGAAAGGAGAGAGAGAGAGAGAGAGAGAAAGATGCTCTTTCTGTTGTTGTTGGCCATGACTTGTGGTTCTTATTGTGGGGCTTTTGATTGGTGAACCTCCTTTAAATAAATTTAAAAAAAAAAAAAAAAAAAAGAGAGAGAGAAGAGAGAAAAGAGAGGGAGGGGTGGGGGGGTAAAGGTGGTTTGGAACAAGGATGTAAGTATGAATATTGTCGTCCTACATGATATACATAGGAAACATAATTTGTTTTTTTTTTTTTTTTTTTTTTTTTTTTTTTTTTTTTTTTTTGCATCTGAACTAAGAGGGATCATAAAAGGTGGTGCTCTGCCCTCAGGTTTAAGGATATATACTACAAGAAATAGGTTTTTAAGGAGGACAAACGTCGTCGCTAACAAACTTTTAGCAACGATAAGTCGTCGCTATAAACTCGTTGCTAAAAATTTATTAGCGATGACATGCCCCGTCGTTGCTAATATTGAGCAAATTAGCGACATGTTGTTGCTAAAAAGTTCAAAATGTTATTGCTAAAGTCGATTGGATTTTTAAAAAAACAACATTAATATTTTGAAATTAGACAATTAGTGACAACTTTTTCAAAAATATCATTGTTAAAAGTCATTTTTGTTTTAAAAATTATATTTAGTGTTCAAACTTAAGCAATTAGCAATGACTTTTTCAAAAATGTTGTCGCGAAGTCCTTGTCTTTTTTTTTTTTTTTTAAATATTTATATTTGTTGTCTTGAATTATTTCTATACAATTGGAAAAGTCCTTTTTTTAAAAAAAAAAAAATTGAAATAGACAATTATTATGGTGGTGGGAGTAGCGGAGGGACTAGAGGATGAAAAATGAAGAAGGAAAATGAAGGGGTAGTGGTGGTGGCGGCGGCGATGGAGGCAGCCAGTGGTGGTGGAGGCCGGAAGGAAGAAGAAGAGGAAGAGGAGGAGGCCGGTGATGGTGGCTGTGGAGGTGGAGGCCGAAAAGAAGAATAGAAGGAAGAGGAGGAAAATGAGGGTGTGATGGTTGTTGATGAGGATGGACGCGGTGGACGTCAGAGGTTTGGTGGGTGGTGGACGCCGGAGGTCCTGGTGGTAGCTGTGGGTGGTGATTGGGGCAGAAGGGGTGGATGGTGGGAGAATGGAGAAGGGAAGAATGATGAAAAAGAAGGAGAATGAGGGGAAAATAGAGTCAGCTTATTTAAATAATAGAATTTGTCACTTTTCACGACAATAATGTCGTTGCCAAAAGTTTTTTAAAAATGCTCATTAAAAACAAGGCGTGACTTTTCCCGCCTAATTTTTGGGCACTTTTAGCGTGTTGTGCTACTAATATGTTTGTAAAAAGGTTTATTGAAAAAAAAAGGCACAGTTTTTTCCCGCCTAAATTTTTGGCACTTTTAGTGACAACATTATAAAAATTTAGAGATAACTTGGTGAAAAAAGGTATGAGTTTTCCCGCCTAAATTTCAAGTACTTTTAGTGACGACTTTGACACTTTGACGATGACATGGTCGTTGCTAAAAACATTTTGTAAAAAAAGGCTCATTGAAAAATACCTTATTTTTCTCGCCTAAATTTCAGGGAGATTTTTTAGTGATGATTGTCGTCACTAAAAAGATCATCGTTAAAAACCTGTTTTATTGTAGTGATATATGTGGTCATTAGATAATTACTTATATAATCATTGTATCATTATTACTTTTGGTTTTCTTTTTTTTTTTTTTTTTTTTGAAGAAAGAAAAAAGCACTACTGCAATAAACTTTATGGAAATTATAACCATTCACAATATAGAATATTCAACATCGAAGATAGATAGGTGGTGATGACGACAATAACATTGAAGGCTAATTTTTCGAGTCAACCTCAATCAGCGTGCACAAATCTCAGATTGTCAAAGATTAAAACTTAAAAAGAACCTAGAATGAGTATCCATTTGGTTTAACCAAATTTTTGTAAAAGAAAATACTAAATAAAAAATAATCTAGTAGTGGGGGGCGAATCTATGATCCAAGATCAGGGATTACAGATTTGAATACTTTGTACGTACACGTGAATTTTATGTGATTAGTTGTAACGGTGATGAAAGCTCATTGCTTAATCCATGCAGAGGATTGTCATTATGAACAGGACTTTGGGTTTGGATATACAAGACGACGGGTTTGGATATACAAGACGACCGACGAGACGACTTTTGATTTGCTAAAGTCATCTAGTCGACATGAAAAGTTGGCACATAAAGACGACAGAGAATGAATATATATATATATATATATATATATTTACACATACACATACACATAACTGTGTCTATAATCTATAACTATATTATAAAGGAGAGTTACATTTTGACACTATTCGAAAAACTTGGTCCTTCTATTTTATATCTTTTCTACATTTTTTTTTTGCTTGAGTTGCTAACCTTCTTTTTATTTTATTTTTTGTTTTCACTATTTTCTCGAAAAAGTTTTTACATATTTATAGTTGGTTCATTTAAAATACTTTCATTTATTCCAATTTGTCCCTATGTAAAAATAACTTTTTTCAAATATGCCTAACAAATTTTTTTTCTTACAGTCTTCAATTTGTTATTGGTTTATTGCTTCTGTTAAACTTTTTAGGAGACAAAAATAAATTAAGAAAATATATACATTTCTTCAAAAATTGAATATCTACTAATTCTTTTATTTAAAAAATAATATTATGTATTTTTTTAAAAAATTAACACACTAAATCCACAGGACGTGCCTTAAAACTATATATATATATATATATATATATTTATAGAAGAATAGAAGTTAAAAAAAAAATTTATAATTATAAAATGGGAAAAGCAAGCAAATGATCAGAAAGAGAGAAGAGTGGTGGGGTTGCTTTAACTTGTAGCACGGCCGCATATATATATATATATATATATATCGCATTTCACTTACTTACCTTTGTCATTTCTGTCTCTCTCTCTCTCTCATCTGCAGGCAGACGCACCAACCCCACTATTTCCTTCTATTCATTCATCTTTTCAATTACCTCCTACTTATTTACATATGTACATATATGATTCTATTTCTATACATACATAATATATACATATGTATTCATGGATATGTAGCATCTTCCGATTTTGTTTTGTAATTATTTTCTTACTATTTTGAAGGGAAACAGATGTCATCATGTATAGCATCTTACAATTTATGCTACGTACAATATGAATAATATAGCAAAATATATATAATAATAACAATATCCATCGGAGAATCCCATTTGACAGCGACTGTCGTGGTACGTGTGTGTGTATATATACAAATATATATGTTAGTGTGCTGTATATTATATTAGATATAAGAAAGACCCAAGTATAAGAAAGGAAAGGTGGATGTGCAACTGTTCAGTGGTGTCCACATGACGTTACCCACTTGCTCGTCTCTTTCATCAGCTAGTTTGTATATATATATATATTATAAATATATTTATATATATATTTTTTCCCTATTTTATATGGAATAAAACTGTATAAATTAATATGAATAAAATTTACCACCAGATCCTAAAACCACAACCAATCAGCAATCTCTCTCTCTCCTCTCTCTCTCTCTCTGTCAAGTAAAGAAAAAAGAATCTCACGAATTAACCATTCATCCTCTGATCAGCTAGCTTCAACAGCTGCAATCATATACATACGGGGTGACAATTCGTGGCACGTGTACGGGTTCGTGTCGTGTTAGAGCCGTGTCGATTTTTTTTTCCCCCGACCCGAACACGACCCCGACACGAACACGACACGAAACCGACCGCGACACAACCCGTCACGGGTGACACGACACGACACGAAATTGACCCGCGACACGAAGTTTGACACGAAATTTGACCCGAAATTGACACGAAATTTGACACGCGACAATGAAATTGACCCGAACTTGACCCGCAACAACGAAATTGACACGAAATTAACACTAAATTGACAAGAAATTTGACCCGAAATTGACACAAATTGACACCGACACGAAATTGACCCAACTTGAGATCCGAAATTGACACGAAAAGTGACACGAAAAAAAAAAACTGGTCCACCCGAACACGACCCTGTTTTTTTTTCGTGTCAAGTTTTCCCAACCCGAACACGACCGCCACCTATTTTTCCCAACCCGAACCCGTGAAATTCGTGTCGTTTTCGAGTCGTGTCGTCGTGTCGCGACCGGTATTGCCACCCCTATATACATATATGTACAGGAGATATGTCAACGTCTACTCTTATACATCCATGCATGCATATATATATGCGCCATATATACACTACATACATATATATATTATTTAACATTTATCTCACTTCTATTCTGGGTTTGTTTTTTTTTTTTTTAAATAAAAAATTTCCGTCATTAATTGATAAAACTCCCCGATCAGTATAATCTGCGCTACTTTTCCATATAATTCACCAACAAAGGTGTCTCCTTTTATTCTCCACCAAATTCTATGCAATTAAAAATATTTGCGCTTCTAGAGTTATGGGATATGATTTGACTCTTCTTTCTTTCACAAATCCACATATATATATATGGATATCCATATGTGCGTGTCTTTGTTTGTATACACATTTATAAACATGTACGACCTATATATATATATATATATGTATGAGGTTAACGCAGAGAAGTAGCTAGGCGAACCATTTATTGAAAAAAAAAAAAAAAAAAAAAAACACACACACCACACACACGCACACGCACACACTCACAATAAAAGTGTAGAGATCTGTCCTGGAATAGCAGTTTATTGTAGTCGGCATATATATATATATATATATATATCTATACACACACACACACACAATAGAGTGTAAACTTCCTCTCCTTCCGAATCACACAGACAGAAGTACTAAAAGATCACGTCCACAGATCGATGAAGCAAATAAAAAACATTCTTTTCTTGTTTAGCTAGGGTCTGTTTTGTGTATATATGAATATATGCGGACAGACACGAGATTGAGATAACTAATCTCAGTCACTCTCATGTTTGGTCCCAAAATAACGAAAGGAATATTAATTAATCCCAAATTAATTAGTACAATAAGTTAGTCCCCTTTTAACTTTTGGATTATTACAAATCTCGTGCTATATGGAATAAATACTAAGTAATCCCACTTTTAACTTTTTTTTTCTTTTCATATTTCTGACTTTGAAAAGTTATAGTTTAAACTACATAGATTTCTTAAAGTACCGTAAGTTCAAATCATCATATTAAATGAGTATGACCAATGTTTAACAAGTTATAAGATTTTATCATAGCTAAAAAATTGTGTGTCCCTATAAACAAGTATTAGTCTTCCATACCTTATTAAGGAATTCTCGCATAACAACCACCAAACATAACATAGAACAGTTTTAGTATAAGTATAAGACCAATTCCCCGTTAAATAAGAAGTGGATGATCAACTACTGATATTGGATAGGGCTAACCGTGTTTTAATTTACAAAACCTTAGCATTAATTTATGGATTCCAACTTTTTAACCCTATTAAATGTTAAATACTAGTGTGAATTTGAAAAATACTTGTGTACATGTGAGATTCCAAATTAATTTATTTCATTTATATTATATTGAGAATCTAAATAGAATAACAAAATATATTTTATTAATATGCTTCCATTTTCCGTTGCATTATTATTTTCGCTTGGCCAATCCTCAAAGTGATCACAATCTACAAACATACATATTTTTGAGAAATTAAGTTAATATGGTTCCTTCAATATTCTTTTGTTGAATAAATAGCCATAAAATAAAAATGATGAATTCCTATTTATGCTTTTTTGTCTAGATTCTATATCAATTAACTCACTTATTATTTATTTATTTTTTAAGGAAGTTATCATTCAAATTAAAACGGGGATACAGACATCAATATTAAAGATGAACAACCTTGTGATACAAGAAAATTAATGAATGGATTGCATTTATCAATGACATTAATTGTTTTTTTTCTTTTTTCTTTTTTAGGAAATCAGGGCTCGTTTGGAGTCAGATGTTTAATGGTATTTTACCATATGGATTTCAAAATCATAACTTTATCTTAAACTCTTTATCTTTTCCATTTTCAAAAGTTCAAACTTTAAAAGTCTATTACTTTCTCATTAGAAACCGAAATGAGATGATTTTTACGTCAAAATACTCGTAACGATGAGACAGACAAGACAAGATATATTTTTCATATTTTTTCTGAACAAATTTCAAATGGTTTTTCAAAAGATTTTTTCCTAAATACACATTTTTAACTAAATATTCAAAATACCATCTTCAGATGTCCTTCCAAACAGACGTGCTTCTTCTCTTGTTGTGTGACACCCTTTCTTTTTAACCCTAGTTATACAATAATTATAAAGATATTTTGGGACCAAAAAAAGAAATAACAACAACACTCTTGACGCGTTTATTTCCGTTTATATATTAATTATTATTTTTGTTATGATATTTTGGTGGGGATGGAATTCTTGTCGTTGTAATTATTACACGTAGAGAGAAGGGACATCAATATTTCCAAATGTATCTAGTACAAGTGACCAACATAATTCTGAAAAAAAAAAATAATAATAATAAAGGAAGAAGAGATGAAATGAGGGGGAAAAAGGTTGCGTCTGAAAGAGATGGATGGAGGGATGTCTGTCAAATAGCCTTATAGTAAAACTAGTAGTATGAGCGTGCACCAACCCTAACTTGGCTATATAGCCCCCCTGATACATACGTATATAAATATATATATCTATATATCTTCTGATCTTAAAAATAAATTTAAATAATAATAAAAAAAAAGATTGATGAATCAATCTGGTCCATCAGATCAGTCATTGCAATATACATATATACATAAGCAAATTCATTGCATTCTTTGTAACTCTATCTCAACACGCAACCCACACACCCACACGCGCACAGCTATATATGTTTGTCCTAAGAAGCTACATATATATAGAACCTGAGTTTTCCTTCGCATCTAGTGTGACCATCTTATCACTGTCTGTCACCTTCTATGATACACACCTTTAACCTAGCTAAAACCCTCACTTCCTCTCTCTCTCTCTCTCTCTCTATATATATGTGTGTGTGTGCACATATATGTCACCATATATACATATATAAGATATTTCTTATCCTTCCACTTTAGTTAGATAGGTCACAAATTAATATATGGACAAGCATATATAATAGCCTTTTTTTTTTTAATTCATAAATCGTCTGAATTCAATTCAGCTTTGGAGGTGGAATATAATGGTAGCATGTTTGAGCAAATCAAGCCACTATTTAATTAATTAAGTGCGCTTCGGACAAAGTGCTGATGATCCTCTTTACCATTAATATTTGTTATTAATTAATTAAGCAAATCTCGTCTCCATTTAAATATATACTACATATACTATGGACAAATATTTGTCAATGTTATATAATATAATATAATATAATATCGTAAAAACTAGTACGAGAGAGAGAGAGAGAGAGAGAGTGGGAGAGTATAAATATATAGATGTGTGTGTGTGTGTCGGACAAGATTGAAATATTATGTATAAGAAGGTAAAATTAAAAAAAAAAAGGACAGGAATAGAAGGGAAGTGAGGATAGTAGTGGTCCTTAAATAGGAACAGCGGAGGGACAGAAGAAAATGGATTCCTATGGCTATATATATATATATATATATATATGTATGTATGTATGTATGTATATTAGCAAAGCCAAGTAGCAAAGGCAAAGGGAAAAGCAGGGATTTTCCAGATTGCATGCATGGCGGGTGTGGAGGAGGCAAGGTGACCATGAAAAATGCTCTCCTCTTTTTTTGATAACTTTGATGCTTTTGTTCAGGGGACACAAGGCATGAAATTAGGAAACTTAAAAAAAAAAAATTTTTAAAACTAATATCAAATAGACAAACAACAGGAATATACGCCTCTATATCTACTACCTGTTTACTAATTAATAATTACTGCCAAAAACAATGCGTCCCTTCTATATGGTATAGCTACTAGGACTAGCTAAGCTCTCCTTCTTGAAATAATTAATTTAATCAATTATCAAATTAAGCACAACGACATGAACAACAATATTAATTTTGAAGTTTGACAATTTTTGATTATTAAATTAGGGAATTTAGGGCACACGGATTCATACATATACCAGTGCTAGCTGCATGCACCCTCCTCATCATCAAATCAATTTCTTCCTCTCTTTCTTTTCTTTTCTTTCTTTTCTGTTCTGTTAATTATCTTACACGATCTAATCATTTCTAGACATCATGACCTATTCTTTTTTTTTTTTTTTCTACTAAATAACTATAAATGTCAAAATCACTTCATAAATATTCCATCCATCCCTTTCAATGTTATTTCTTTCACTTTTCTCTCCTACCAAACCAAACACACTCTTAGTGTGTGCATGATGTGTAATTTAATAAACAAGGCAGCCAATGGTCAATCAATTTAATCACGCAACCGGACCTTCATTGATATATCATTATCATTTACTAATTAAGAAAAAAGAAAAAGAAAACTTTTAATCAAATCATGCAACAGCAATATTTACAAGAAGACAACTATATATATATATATATATATATATATAAACTTGCCCTCGAGAAACATACATTGGTGCTTCAAACTTTAGAATAAACAAATTAATTAATTAATTAATTAATTTAAAAGGATAAGATATTCTCCACTAACTCAAAATGAAAGATTTAAGGAGCAATTGGTTACAGTACAAAGCGAAAATTATAAAGCAAACAATGAATCAAGCTTAATATATATATATATATATATATATATGTCGGAGTAACATTAATATTTTCCAAAGAAAGAACCTCGTCAAAGAGAAGCGCTGCATGGTGAAAGGCCGCCACTGGGAGCTAATTCCACTTCATATATATATATATATATATATATGGGGTAGGGTTCGCCAAATTTTTCATATGCGCAATGTCCCTCCACATTTACAACTTTTGCATCATCATGTCAAACATATATATTTATATATATAGATATAGTAAGGATTAAGGTGTCCTGGCCATTTAGCTAGCTACTATATCTAATTCTCTCATATTCATTTCTCTCTCTTTCTTCATGCAAATGCATATACTTTTGGCATTTTTGGACTCGAATTTGGAGGTGGAGGAAAATATTACAAACAGCTAGCCAGCTGTTGTCAACTAATATTCATGATCATATCACATAGCTTTCCGTCTGACTTCCCCTTTTTGTATTTGGTTTTTAAAGATCAGAAAAAGATTTCTAAGGCAAAGCAGCTAGCATTTAGCTATATCATAATCACACGATCACCTATATATAAATATAAATAGATATATAGATAGATAGATATAAATGGATGATGAAGAAGATAGATCATAAGATCAGATCAGATCAGTGCCAGGAAGATACCGAGAAAAGGGGACGATTCTGCCAAGCAAGGAAATAAGAATGGTTGAGAACATTGTGAAGACGGTAACCTTCGGAAGGATAGTGAAGACGGAGAAGGAGCTTCGCTTGCGAAAGAGCGAACGGACTCAGCGGAACATTCGAGAATCCCGACCTCCCAAGCATCACCTCCCACGCCTCGTACCTCTGCCCACGCCTCTCGCACTTCACCACCTCCGCAATCTCCCTCCCCAGCCAAATCTGCTCCACCGCCATCCTCTCTCGGCTGCTCGGCGGAAGCGTCGCCTCCAGCGACTCGAATATGGCGGCGTAGTGGTCCAGCGCCTCCACGAATGTCGGCATGAACAGCGGGTGTCGGTCGAGGTTTGCCTCTCTCTCCGCCACCGTCACCACCTTCGGATTCAAAGCCTTTATGCTGTTCAGGAACATGCTCAGATTGATCCCGGAGCAGCTGCCCGAGGTTGAGGATGACGGTACTACTTGCTGGTGTTCGAGGAGGCGGTGGAGGAACAGGACGCAGTTGACGGCGAGGGCTTCGTCGGGGAAGACGGCGACGGCGCCGGAGGAGAGGAGGATGGGGAGATGGTGGTCGTCGTGGTGATGGAGAGGGTGGAATTGGAAGCGGAGGCCGAGGGAGTGGGCGAAACGGAGGAGGCGCTCACCGGTTTTGCGGAGAAGGGCTAAGTCGGTGCCGGTGGCGGTGAGACGGAGCAACGGAGGAGAAGGGAGGTCGGCCAGTGCCTGCATAAAGGGAGGCCACTGAAGGCCGTGCATGATGTCGAAGTCCAGGATGTGGAGAGCCTGTAGCCCCTCGTCAATGGCGTCGAGGATGGCTTGGTTGGCCGTCAGATGGCAGAATCTAAGGAAAGGGGTTATCTGGTTTAGGGTTAAGTAGCAGGAGTGCACGGCTTCGGACTCCGCCTCGTTGTAAACTTGCAGATCATGATGATGAGGATGATAATGAGCTTCCTGCCTGGGCCTAATTAGCCTTGGCGGCCAGCTTAATATTGAATATGAACCAGTCGCTGTACTACCTGTACTACCTGTATTATTGGTGTTGAGGCGGAGGAAGAGGGCTCTGGCAAAGAGGTGAACAAGGCGCTCGGTGGCGTCGCCATAAGCCGAGGATTTGGCCGACAAGACGGAGAGGAGGCGGTGAGCGGCGGCGAAGTCCGAGTGAGAAATGAGATCGGCGCAGCGGATGAGTAATTGGCGGATGTGAAGAGCATTTGGTGGCTCAGCCTCACGATGAAGAGAATGGGCGGAAGACGGGTGGTGGTGGTATAATTCCAGATCTCTAGTACTAGTATTAGTCGCCGCTTGCTGATCCAGTTCTAGGTCTAAATCCTCTACTTCTTCTTCTTCTTCTTCTTCTAGTTGTTGTTGAGGTTGTTCATGAGAATTGAATGACCCCATCAGCATGTTACTTTTTCGGCTTTGGTTGGATAATATTTGGATCTCTATCAAGTACATCTACTTCAATACATACCCATGTGTGTGTGTGTGTGTGTGTATATATAGAAAATGTATGTATGAAGCTCCCACACTCACAACACGGTCATTTTGCTGCAGCAGTGATGAAACTATAGCAAGCTATGCATATAGCAGAAGCAGTAGTACTCTTTGATACTACCAGCAGGTATATTTATATATATTTATATATATATATATATTGGCGAAAACAGATATAGATCCAAGGGACAAATGGATACACATATATCCACATGTATATAAATATGTGTGTACATATATAGATATATATTGTATTGTGACGAATAATAATAATAATAATACGACTACTACTAGGTTAGCTAACTAGCTGAAGAAACTTTGGAAAAGCGGAAACAGATCTAAAAGGGGATAAATCAATTATATGGATATGGTTCTAATATTTGGTAATTAAACGTTATATATATATATATATATATATTAATTTATGTATGATGATTATGATGACGGGATCTACGGCTGAAATACATTATGATTAGGTGAATAAAGCAGCCTTTTCTTTTCTTCTTTTTTTTGATGAGGGATCATCAGAGCTGCTCTCTGGCAGAATTTACAGAAATATGCTTTTGCAGTTGTTTACTCATATGTTGTTGTTGTTGTTGTTGTTGTTGTTGTTGTAGTAGTACTGGTCCTCATTTCCTCTCTCCCATAACCCATCTTTTTTTTTTTTTTTTTTTTTTTTTCCGGTAAATAAGAAGTACTTCATGTTCACTAATTACAACTAATATTAATTTTATTAGCCCCACCAAAAGAGGATTATATATAGTATAGAAAACTAAATCTACAAAAAAGTACCGAGCATAACAAATTACAATTACCTGTGTAATGACTATGAGTTAAGCACTATACGAGTAGTACTTTCTATGAGGCAACAAGTACTATACAGTGCTTTTAACCCCCCCCCCCCCCCCCCCCCCCCCCCCCCCCCCCCCCCGCGAAAAAGAAAAAAAAAGAAAAAAGAAAAAAAAAAGAAAAAAGAGTATTGAAGAGGTTAAAATTAGGAAGGTTTTAGGTGAAACTAAATGATGAGCGAGTTCAAATCTGCTATATCCTTTTCTCGTCTTTTTTTTTTTTTTTTTGTCATTTCAATTGAATTATTCATTACAATTTGAAAATTGTGAAGTATTTTTAGTATTTAGTCCCTATTAATTAGATGATACGGTAAATAATTAGTACATGGATAACAAATGAAACGTATGAAAATGAGGAACAACTGATCATCTAGACTCGTATTGAGCAATCGAAGTTGAGATCCTCAAATTAAGAGTGATTTCTTGGTGATTCCAAAGGAAATAATTTCATGGAAGTGGCGCACATGGAATAATAATGGACATAAATTTAGGTCTTAAAAAACCATACACACATTAATTAAAGTCCATTGAAAAAGCCTAGATAAGCCATCAAAAGTGTTATATCGGAATATATAAAAATATATAACTCGTGCATGGTTTTAATTCCCTTAATTTTGGACTTGTCTCTGGAGATGCTGACGAAGCTATGTTGGGAAATAAATCGTGTTAAAATTGAAAAGTATATTTTTTTTTACTCTTAGACAATTATAATAAAAGAAACTACAATTAGCAATTTCACAATTAGGAAAGTTAGATTTGATTTTGGCTTAGTTCTTAGGTAAAAAATTTTAAGTTAGTTTCTTGTTTTATTATTTTTATTTTTGAAATTATTTATTTTTCTAATTATATTTTTAGTTTCCCGTTTTCATTTGGGATAGGTTAGCTTATAAATATGTTAGTCCATCATATGTAAAGAGACAATCAGTTTTTGAATGAAATTTTAAGTTCTACTCTTCTTTCTCCAATTTTCAGTATTCTTTTGAATTAACGAAATTTGATGTCAATTTCTGGTATTCTGTGTGAATCAACGAAATTTGAAGGGTTTTCTTAGCATCATGTGTGAATCAACATGTTAACTAATCTATCCCCTTTATTTTTATTGTTTTACTTTTCTAACATATACTTCCGCTACATCATTTGGTATCAGAGATGTGTTTACACCTGAACCGATTTGTTGTTTGCAGGCTCGAAAGCTACAAAGCAACGGATTAAGCAACTTGCGCGAAAGCCATTGCGCGTTCTCGCCGCCAACCAACCGCCGCTGCTGCAACTCTGCCATCCGAACTCACTGAAAAGGTTGTAAGTCTATGGCAAGAACTTGCTGCCCTAAAACAACAATTTGCTTCATTGGCCGCTGCATTTCATTCTGATTCCGATTACGAATCTAATGATGACTTTGAGGGAATATTTGATCCAATATTTGACAAAAGCGATGATGAAGGAGATGGTAAAAAGATTAATTTTGATTCAATCTTTGATCCAATATATGATAAATATGTTGGAGAAGAGGAAAATGTCAATTTTTCTCCAACCTTTGACGAAAAGTGATGGAGAAGAAGAGGAAGAAGACCAATTTTCTGTTGATCCAATTTTTGACGAAATTGAACTAGAATATGGATGTCCAATATATGATGAAGGTAATGAAGAAAAAGATCTAGTATTCGAATTTATCATGATGTTCATTGAAGAAAATTTTTCATTGAAGATTGAGTTAGATTTTAGAGGATCTAATATTGAAGAAAATTTTTCATTGGTTGATTTTCGTGAATTCGATAAGTCATTTAGTCCAAAGATGGATCATTACGAATTCATCATGATTGTTCTTCACACCTATCAATTGAAGCTACTTCGAATTCGAGGACGGATTCTCTCTAACCAAGGGAGAATGATGAATCTATATTGGGAAACAAATCGTGTTAAAATTGGAAAGCATATTTTTTACTCAGAGACTATTATTATAAAAGAAAAGTCAATTGGCAATTTCACAATTAGAAAAGTTATGTTTGATTTTGGCTTAATTCTTAGGTAAAAAATAAGTTAGTTTGTTGTTTTATTATTTTTATTTTTGAAATTATTTAAATATTCCATCATTATAGTCCACTACATCAGATGCTCAAACTCAGTAAGGAGTAACTACCCAACTTGCTTGCAGATTCACTACTTCATCAGTACCTGAGATTTATAGTAATACATCTATGCTTCTAGTATATTGGCATTTGGCAGGGAATCCCTTAAAAATTCCAAATATCAATATGTATATGCGTGTGTGTGTATATATATATATATATATTGCTTCGCTTGAAAAAAAAAAAAAAAAAAAAAAACAATGCTTGGAATTTCGAGCTGTGATCCATACAAGTCGCTTGACACCTTTTGGTGGCATACTCAAATAAAAATTATTTTTTTGTCATAAATAAAAAAAATAAAGAAGTAAGAAAAAGGGCATATCATAATTATGAAAGAGGCATAAAAAGATTCCACAAACTTGGAAGAATCTTTCTCAGGCGGTGTATTTATTAGTAGTCAAGGAGGGTAAGACTAAACCAAAACCATAAAATATATACGACGACTTCGACCAGTTTGTTAGTTAATTCTGTCATGAGCATACAATGCATAAATACAATGCACGCAGTTTCTGGTATAACTATATATATATATATATATATATATATCAGACTATATATATTCCAATTGTATCCTTCCAGCTTCCTGCTGTTAAGGGGATCTCTAGTTGTTCTCCTCTGAAACATTGCGCGCCTACATTCTTCCAAGCTTATTTATTTTGTCCTGACGGCCTGATTTAATTGATTAAATTTCGAACATATAAATATATATATAATTATGGATTTGTCTCAAATCCATCTCGACGGTCGTACTAATCCAATAAATATAACTTTTTTTTTAAGTTTAATATATAATTATTAGTTAATCTATATATAAGGTAATTTAATGTAAAATGTTATATTTATTTGAAATTTTTTCTACAAGTGATGAAATATATTAGTATTACACGACATTTATTGATTTTACATTTACTAGAAATACGATCACTAGATTTAAGACTTCATTTATGATTTATAAATGTTTATTAATATTATATTCCTATTAGTTTCGCACTGGCAGTTACATTAATATAAAATACATGTAAGATCGTTTTTAAGGCACTACTCAGCTCACTGACTGAAAATTGAGTAAGTACATAAAATATAGTGTAAAAAATAATCCGGAATATTAATATAAATATAGTTTATTGGCATGGTTTGAAATATGGAGTAATTTTGTTGATTTTTGTTTTTAATTTTGTTTTTTGGTTGAAAAAAATTAATTCAAATAATATAATTTATATGGGGGCCGTGGATGGATAGAACAACAAGAATTACACGCAAAGCCTTAAATGGGGAATAATATTATTTACTTTTTTACAATGTACACAAACACAGAGAGAGAGAGAGAGAGAGAGAGAGAGAGCAGCTTGCTGCAATAACTTAACCCCACAGATGGGGATTAGCCGCTGACACCTGGTTTTCCTTGTTTGTCTCTCTTCGTTGGATTCGCTCGCATCATCATGGCATGTGGCCTGTGTGCCCTGTCCCAACCCTCTCTCTCTCTCTCTCTCTATTTCCCCCTCCCCTTTTCCCACTTCATTTCTATTTCATGTGTACTGTTCTGTACCTCATACTGTTCCATATATATATGTACATATACATATACATATACATTTATATATTTATATATGTTACGTATATATGTATTTGTAGAATAACACATATACACTTTTTTGGAACTACAGGTAATTTGGATCAATTACACGACACAAGTATATATGTTATGAAGTTAGAGGATGTATACTTTTTAGAAATGATTTTGGATGAATAATGGGTTGAATCTTTATGATATATTGAATAAATAAATGGTGTTTGGTTCATATTTTCTGACTTGATTAATAAATAAATTGGCACGAACACGATATGTAAACATAAATTATCTGACATAATCTGTCTAGTACTGCATATTTAAATGTACATATAAGACAAAATAAATGTATTAAACTGTTTTTATTCGTCATATCTTGCATATTCTTTTGAATCATACATATCAAAATTACCCTCCCATTTTGATGATATAATATTTACAGGAAAAAGCCCAAGTCCCTTACAAAAGACTGGATCCTATTCATGATGGGAAAGTAAATGTTACACTTCTAGAGTTATCATCATAAACAGAGGATTAATTGTAGAATAACACATATATACTCTTTTTATTTTGCTATATATGAATATTGAAAGTGGCATGAAATATGGTAATTAGGGTTATCTAAATATTGGTATATTCGCGGGCAAATGAAAAGGGGAAAGATAAAAGATAGTTTGGCGTACGTGATGATGAAGTATATTTTAGAAGCTAAAAGAAGAAATTCAGGTGAGTGAGTATACGTATACATATATGTATATATGGGTTCAGTTGGTCCGCAGGTGATGCAATCAATGCCCAACTTACTTGCTGCAAATTAAAGTGGAAACCAATTATATATATATACACACACACACATACACACTGCGATTGGCAGCAGTACCCTAAAGCTAGCTAGCTAGCTACGATCACTGTGGGCTCTGAGATTCAGAAATATGATCCAAATTATTATCATTATTTTTATTATATATTATTACATCATGTCTTGTATCTCTCATATTATATTATATGATATTTGATAATGGAAATTTTAATAAATTTCTGTTATTAAAAATATAATTAAAATAAATATAAATTTATTTTAATTATATTTTTTTAATTAAAAAATATATTTATAATAATTAAAATTCATATTTCTAAATATCATTCAATATCGAATATAAGAATAACCGTACTTGTATATATATAATTTAACTCACACGAGCAAAGGAAAGCTAAAGCAAATTAGCAAAAGGCAAGGCAATCCTTTCTTCTCTTTTTGTCCCCATTATAACATATAATGCTGGCCTTCCTGTACCCCCACGCACGTGCGCTTAACCTCGCTGCCTCCTCTTTTTCTCTTCTCTATCCTTTTTTGTTTATACTCTCTTCCTTCTTTAGGGTTTATATTAGGCAATCTTATTCCTAATTATATATTACTAACTAGCTTTTTTTTTTTTTTTGCTTAAGATATATTACTAACTAGCTTGATTTATAGAGCCTTTCCATTTCAGATAATTCATAGGAGAAACTAAAAGATCAGCTAAATTCTTTAAAAAAAAAAATTTGAACAATGAATCGGAAGAGAATAAGATCTCTTACATAAGCTTAGAGTACATAAGGAAAAATTATTTAAAATTGAACAAATTTCAACGATTTCTCTTTTGATGTAAAAGTTTATAATTTTCTTCAATATTGTTTTCTATTCTAGATTTGTATGATTTTTCCTTTTATTTTAATAATATTTTACAATTTACATAAAAAGCTTGATTTATATAGACAATCATCAAGGTAATGTTAGACTTTATAATTAATATGTAGGTTTCATATACATAACTATTGAAACCATATACCTGTAGAAAAAAATAAGTGAATATAACTATAAAACTATTTTTTTTTTCTTTTAGAAAAAAAATCTAGTACATATATAAACTATATATTGTAATTACAAGCTTTAGCATGTAGTTATCAACTTGTAAGAATACGTGGACGAGTACTCTATCTATAACAATTAAACAAAAACTAAAGGAAGAAACACATACTATTTAGGTTATTTTCATTCCATTGAATAAATATACCGAATATTTGCTCATGCAAACAACTGATTTAAAAAAAAAAAAAATTGAAGGTGTGAATTTAAGTTTTTCATCTTAATTTTTTGTCTCTTTCTGAAAAATCAATAAAAATTATAACTAATATTTAAAAAATCAATCATCTTTAACCTAAAAAATTCACCTCAAACTTATATTCCAAAGGTAAATCGACCCTCTCCTTGTGGTTGGCGTGCAAAAGGCATTGTTGACGTTATAAGGTAAAAACAAGCAATTAGATCCAAACAAAAAATGTAAAATTATATATATATATATATATGCATCGATAATATATATTTACATATGTATCTGGTGGAGGCATAATATTGTGAAAACATTGACAGAGGCAAAAAAAGGCATCTCTGGTGAGTACAAATCACTAGAAAACAATGGTATTTAATGGTGCAGTCCAAAGAGAGAAAACACTCTCTCGCCACTGTACCCTGCATGTCGTAGTCCTGTACTCTCTCTCTCTCTCTAATATTCATATATATATATATATATATATATCCACACACACAAATATATATGTGGAAATATATAATCAGTGAGAAGATCATGAACACACAAGGTGGTCATGAAGATCCCTTGTCTGCTCGCTTCAGACAAGAGATATTTATAATTAAGATTGCTGCTTTTTTCTCTCTTCAACATCCTTTTCGTATAAATCCAATAAATCCATAATACACACAGACAAGAGAAATATTGTTACTCATATACATATATATTTTCATATCCATGAGCTATATTCAATGTCATCATAACCCCAACCCCGCTGGCCATGACCCATGACTTTCACACCCCTCCAGGACACTCTATACATACATATATGTATATATAAATATATACCGCCTTCTTCAGGAAACTATATATATACACAGATACAGATACGAATGTTCGATTTCATATGTATATATATATATATATATATATATAGAAGTATATATATTTACACCCACTTTTATTAATATCAAGTTAGTATCTCAAAATTGATGATCACACAGAAGTACTGCAAAAGGAATCTTCTTCAAACTCATTTTTGTTAGATAGTACCAAACAGTAATATACAAAGGATCAAACGAACGTGATAGCAACATCAAGCACCAATATGTCTAAAGAGGCCAAACACAAGCACGAAAAAAAAAAAAAAAAAAAAAAAAAGAAAAGAAGAAAACTAATATCTTTTGGCAAAACAAGAAAGAAAATTTATGTTTTAATGGTTTTTGAGATGTACGTAACTTAGTTTTTAGCTAAGCCTTAATTAATAATTAGACCTTAATTAACTAAAGATAGTCTACGTAAATAACAGAAAATTATAAATGCATTATTAAAAGAGGGGGTAGCACATGGTTGAAAGCGAGGAATTGAGTCTTGAATTTTATGATCAAGGGGGTGATCATCATGCATCATGCGTCATGCATGAGATATAGCTGAAAGCCTAGTAGCTGCTATACATCGATCCATAATTACCTTGCAAAACCAACTTCTCCCTCTTCAAAATATTTCCGGTGGATCCGTGACCCTTTTTAATGACTACTTTCAAGTAAATGTCCTGACTTCCGTGAAATTAATTTTTTTTAATACAACCTTTTCTTAGGTACATAGTATCGATAATTTCACACATGACTCCACCAAGAGATATAGAGTTTGAACATCCCATCCCCCAAGTTCAAAAATCATTAAAAAAAAAAAAAAAGCCCAAGTACAAAGCCATTTGCCTAATTTGTCCTTATTAAGTTCATTTTTGTTGATTTCTTTTGAATATTCATTTATTATTAAAGTGAAAACAATACTTTTGTGGCTCGACATCATAATAAGTGAGTACTAGAATATGGTTGTATATACAGTCATTTATTAAAAGTTGGTTGAAATTGCAAGACGAAAAAAATGCAAAGCAACACCATAAAGAAACAATTTATTTATTTATTTGCTAAATGAAAGATCTGGTGGTGGCCCTATCATTTTCTGTTTTTGAAACTCCACAGGTAGGAACAACTCTCCTGGGTTGGCATAAAATTCGATCATCCGATCTCCTACTAGGTAAGAAGAAACAATTTATTTTGTGGCCTGCTTGGCCTTCTACTCTGTTTAGGGGCTGCCTGTTATTATTTAATTTAGTGAATGAAGCTTTCTTATCTTTAAAAAAAATAATAATAATAAAGTAAACAAAAGTATAATGCCAACAGAAATTGGAAAATAGGAGTAGAACGAAAACGATAATCAAACCAATTAAACGCGATTAAAAAAAATTAAAATATTGAAAAAAAAATGAAATCAGTTAAAAAACGAAATAAAACGGCATTAGATGAAAAACAACGTCAAGCTAAAGCTAAAAGCAACGTAGACGAGAAAAAAAAGCGACATAGCGTGGTCAGCTGAAAACAAGAAAAGTAAAAAGAAAAAAAAGTAAACCAAAAGAAGACACCAATTTGAAAACGATGTTAAACTGAAAAGCATTAATTAGAAACGACAAGAAAAAGGATATCAACAAGACAACTAGAAACGACAACCAATAAACATCTAAAGTCTAAAACGACGCTAACTAAAAATAGAAAAAAATAAAACGACACTAAGTTAAAACGACAAAGAAAAGCAACATGAACTGGAAAGAAAAAACAAAGAAAACGACATGAAAAAAGAAGCATCAAAGAGAATAGATGAACAATTAAACGATACCAAACAGTGAAGTCTAACAGAAGAGATATTCATATAAGAAACAAGTGGAAGCTCAATGTCACTGCACAAAATGGATTCGAGTCTTCATTCCACGCTACAAACTACTTGATCACTTCTGGTGTTTAATTATGGTACCTGTAAATCTGTATCTGGAAACGGAATCTTAAAAAACACATTTATTTTACATCGACTATTTTCCAACAGTCTTAATTCTCTTTCCAAAAACAAATAGAAATTATGATGCAAATTTGGAAAGGAAAAAAAAAAAAAAAAAAAAATCAATTTCGGCCACAAAAATTGATTCACAATAACATGTCACAACCACTTTCTCCAGCTGGCTGATCTCTTCTCACCAGACAAAAACCTCGGAAGGCTTAGCAGACTATTAACCCGGGTAATGCCTTCCAAAGCTGACCACTCCTCGTCATCTCTAGTTGAAATGCACTCGGCTAGGCTTCTCTTCGACTGGCCCTTCACCGGAGACTTTTCCTCAGTCACCTCAGCAACCGGCACAATCTCGTTAGAACTTTCTAGAGGTCCCGAATGCTCAAGAACAAAAGCATGAGAATCATCCACTTCCAAAACCCCAGTATTCTCATTTGCTATTTCTGTCTTCTCCAGTGCCTCTTTGTGATTCCTTGTCCTATCATCCTCCATAACAGCTGTGCTGGCCGAAGATGTATTTTCTAGAAAGAGGCAGACAACGGCACAGTCATCGTTCTTTGATGTGGGGTATTTAAGCCTCCAAGCTCGAACGGCGCAGTCAACAAGAGCTCTTGCGGCTGTTGTACGTCCTGGTGCTGAAGCCACGATATCCACAGCTTCCTTGTTTGAAAGAACATCCCAAACCTGCATGAAGAGAATTTACCTTATTACTTTAAAACAAAAGGAAGGGAGCAAATTGACGAGAGGAAAGAGAAAGATACCCCATCAGTTGCTAGAATAATGAATTCGTCTCTTTCAGTAACATGGTGATAATAAACATCTGGAACGGAAATTAAACCAAAATCCTTGAGACAAAAGTCCCCAAAAGCTCTAGCCATTGCCAGACCAGGGGAGTCATTATTAGGCAACCAGACACGAGCAACCTCTGGCTCATCTTGCAACGCAAAAACCCGTCCCCTGCATCGTTGGATCCTAGCAGCTTCCCCTAATTATAGTGAAAATTTCAAATACATGCAAAACAATCCAACAATAAGCAGAAAGTTCCAGAAACTCTTCTTCTTTTCTCTAGTTCGGTCTGAACATCTTTATATGTTTATGAAAAATTAAAGAGAAAAGCCTACAAGAGAAGCATTGCATTGTATCTCCATTCTGCTTTTCTTCCCCCTAAATGCTTAGAGGTGAAGAGAGTGTGTAAGTGAGCATCCATGTGTTCAAAAAGAGAAAGAGCGAGAGAGGGAGGAGACCGACCAGGAAGATCAGGCTTCAAATCCACAGTCAATTGTACAGCAACCAAAGCATTGTCATTGTCTCTCGTTGCCAGAACTGCTCTCGAGTCGCCAACATTTCCGATGACAATATGCTGACCCTGTGAAACCAAACCACATTACTACAAATCATGCCGCATCATGTTCGGTTAAATATAAAAAAACTTCCATGGAAGACATCATTATTACTTGGACATCCATTTCGAATGGTTTAGACTAACAAGCTGAACTAAAAGTTGAATTAATGTAGATTCCACTCATAATGCAAGAAGAAAAGCAAATTAGATCCTTAGGATACTTTGAAAAGAATATTGATATGACCAAATTACAACATGGATAAATTATACTAGATACAGAACTCAAGTTCAGAAATTCAAAAAAAAAAACACACAATCGTTGTTGTATTAGAGATTTCGAGTTGGAGGGTTTTGAAATGTATTCCAAACCAGATGAAGCTGCAGCCTCCATGTAAAAGCTTGAGTTTTGAAGAAGTTACTACTTAAGTAGTAGTATTATTATTATTATTATTTTGAAGTTACAAGTTATTATCAGTGAGCACCACATGAAAACAAAAAGGCAGTAGGATGAAAGAGGGAGTGAATTGGAGAAAAAGAAGGGAAGGGGGACCTGTTTAACCAAGGCAACGGCGGTGGTTCCGCTGCAGAAGCAATCGAGGGTGGGATGCAATTTCAAATCTTTATCCATCAATTTGAAGGCCTTGAACATGGACTGCCTGAGACTGACATACACCTCCGGGAGGTTACCATTATGCTCCAAATCCAAAGGCTGGCACCATTCATCGTCCATGCTCGGACTCGAAGACGAAGTTGGTTGTTGTTTGAATGCGGTGGCTGTGGCGGCGGCTGTTGCGGTGACTGTTGTGGTCGCATCGCAATGTGGATTGGTAGAAAGGGAAGTCCACTCAGCACAGAGTAGGAGAGGAAGAGAATCACGAACTTTCTTGGCCACCAAGTGACCGAAAGGACCATGGCCATCAAACACTCCGCAAAATACTGTGTCACTCCTTGAACTGAAATTCTATGTCCCTCGTACACATATATAGATAGATTATCTTTTAATGAAACAAATGTAATCGCAAATATGTACAATATGTTATTAAATAATAAAAAAAAAGACAGAAAGAAAGAATTCTAAGAATTGAGAGGAAAAAATAAAAAAAAAAAAGAAGGGAAGGGAAGGGAAGGGAAGGGAAGGGAAGCATTAAGGAAGGAAACCTCGCAAAGAAGCATGGCGTCCTGATTGGTGCCTTTCTTGCCCTGCTGAGTGTGCAAGCACCCCACTTTCGATGCAGAGTTGAACCACATCATCGTCCCATTTGCATTATTCGCATTATTCGCATTATTCCCATTATTCCCATTGGCAGCAGCAGTAGAAGTTCTAGTTCCAGTACTGAAAGGGAAAGGGAAAGGGAAAGGGAAAGGGAAAGAGATTTCATCTTCTCCAGTTCCCCATTTCTTCCTCTTCCACCCCCGTCTTCTCTTCTCCTCTGACTCCTCCGCCTCCTTTTCCTCGCTCTTCTGAGTTTTCTTCGTCTTCGAATAACAAGATCCCATTCTTCTTCTTCTTCTTCTTCTTCAAGATTCTTTCTTTCTTTCTTTCTAATTACCTTCAATTTCTTTGTCTCTCTTTCTTTTTGCAAATTCGATTCCTTCTGCCTTCGTTCGATCGTTCGTTCGTTCGTTCGACTGTCAGTGTCTCCTAATTTTTTCTTTTCTTTGGGGCTCCCTCCCCTCCCTCTCTCCGAGTCCTGAGAGTTCTGACTGGGTCTGGGTCTGGGTCTGCGTCTGGGAGTGGGTCTGGGTTTGGGTTTGGGTTTGGGTGGTGGGTATGGTTTCTTTTGTCGCATTCGGATCCACTCCTTTCCTTTGACTCCTCCCACCACCGCCCCAGCTCCAACTACTCCTCCCGTTCATTACTTTCTCACTAACCACCCATCTTATTATTATTATTATTGTTATTAATAACCACCATTAATTAATTCATATAAATAATAATAATAAAAAAATGAAACCTTTTTGTCTTCTGCTGCTAAGCAAGCTTTTACTACTTTACAAAACTCAACCCACTCCCTTTTACTTTTGTTTGTTTATTTATATTTATTTATCATTTACATAATAAACTCAACTATATCATTAAGTGTACCAAGACATTCCGACTACATCGGCCCTTCTTCATTTACTTGTTTCATTGTTTTATTGAATAAAATAAAAAGAAATACAAAATGTTATGAGAAAAGGAAAATAAAAACTAGCACCTTAAAGGGCAACTAAAACATAAAAAAGAAATAAAACCTATGTAGCCGGAGATTGATTTTAGAGAATTAAGCAAAAACTTACATGTTGCAATCCAATCCCAAATATGCCTCATTAAGAACATTTTAGCCAAAACTCTATAGCAAAAATATCAAAAGAAAAAAAGAGTACATATTTACCAAATGTCGGCTATTTAGAAAATCTATATAATGGAATATCCACAATGTCTTTGTTGACTGCCGAAGAGATGAAGTCTGGACAAGCGAACCACCAATTAGCTTCATCTAGATGAGTTGCATGAGAATGCCTATATAATATCACTAATTGTTTATCGCATTTTCAGGAACTGGCAAAATACATTAATTAGTATAAATCTAGGGACCATGTTATTCTTAATTACCATCTCCATGTCTTAATATCTTTTTAACTTCTCACACCAATTATTGGTATGCATGTATATTTTTATCTCTTGAATTTAGATTCTAGCAAATCAAACCTTCTTCATAATCTCTTCATAATTATTGGGTCGACCAAATTTTTACCATTTTTTCCGTAACAAAAAAAAATAATTAAGAAAGTGATTCATTAAGGTGCATATATATGAATGCATGTATCGTTATAGCATTTTGAATATAGAAATTTAGCATTATATATCATGATTATAATAATCTTTCTTGCAATGATTACCATTGAAATCACAAACGTACATAGATAAATACACACAAGCATGCATTGTGTTTAATGTAAGGATTAATATAATTTTTGTGAAGCTAGTTTAATTTTAAGGGGTTTTCCTTTTGTTTAGTTGTAGGGAGCTCTGTAAAGCTAAATCCAACGGGGAACATACACAAGATCTTCATCTAACTAACTGAGACTATTTTATATATAGAGAAAGAGCAAATATTTACCAGAAACTGTTAATTGTATCCGTGGCCTCTGTCAATGAAAGAGATTGCCTCTTATATATATACATACACATATATATATATATATATATATATCGTATAGATAAAATAGTTTTTTTACATGTACTCGTGCGTTCAAAATAGTAGACATTATTAACATGTTATATCACGTATTTTGTTTAAGAAAACATGCTTTCAGTAGACTTCCATTGATCCAATTCGTGTTGAAAAAACGCCTTCTGAATTATGATTGAAGGTATTTTCAATATCAACTCCGTTTTCCAAAGGCTATAGCCTTCTCCGTCGAACCAAAATTTACCCCGATCAAAATTTATAGAATTTTAAATCATTAAATCTACCTCTCAATAGCATTCCAATGGTCCACTTCATGTCGAAAAATGCCTTCCGGATGGTGATTTAAGGTATTCTAAATATTTGCTCCGTTTTTCGATGGCTATAGCCTACTCCACCGAACCAAAATTGGTCTAGATCAAAATTTCATGCAACTAAGAAAATTTGAAAATGCTTTTAAACGTAATCCAACGGTCTACTTCGTGTCTAAAATCGACTTCTATATAACGAGTTATGGTCGTTACAACATTTGCTACATTTCCCAAAGCCTATAGACTTCTCTGGCAACAAAAAATTTATCTGGCTTAAAATTTCTAGAACTTTGGATCATTAAAACATGCTTTCAATAGAATTCCACTGATCCAATTCGTATCGAAAAATGCCTTCCGGATTATGATTGAAAGTATTCTCAATATCTACTCCGTTTTCCGAAAGCTATAGCCTTCTCCATCGAACCAAAATTGGCCCGGATCAAAATTTTTAGAATTTTAAATCATTAAATCTTGCTCTAAATAGCATTCCAACAGTCCATTTCATGTCAAAAATTGCCTTCCGGATGGTGATTTAAGGTATTCTAAATATTTGCTCCGTTTTTCGAAGGTTATAGCCTACTCCGTCGAGCCAAAATTGGTTTGGATCAAAATTTCATGCAACTTGGATAATTTGAAAATGCTTTTAATCGTAATCCAACGGTCTACTTCGTGTCTAAAAGCGACTTCTATATAACGAGTTATAGTCGTTTCAACATTTGATACATTTTTTGAAGCCTATAGCCTTCTCTGGAAACATAATTATTTTATGGCTCAAAATTTCTAGAACTTTGGATCATTAAAACATGCTTTCAGTAGAACTCCACTGATCCAATTCGTGTCGAAAAACGCCTTCCGGATTATGATTGAAGGTATTCTCAATATCTACTCCGTTTTCCAAAGGCTATTGCCTTCTCTGTCGAACCAAAATTGGCCCGGATCAAAATTTCTAGAATTTTAAATCATTAAATCTTGCTCTAAATAGCATTCCAACGGTACACTTCATGTCGAAAAATGCCTTCCGGATGGTGATTTAAGGTATTATAAATATTTTCTCCATTTTTTGAAGGCTGTAGCCTACTTCATCGAGCCAAAATTGGTCTGGATCAAATTTAATGCAACTAGGATAATTTAAAAATGCTTTTAATCATAATTCAATGGTCTACTTCGTGTCTAAAATTGACTTATAAGTAACGAGTTATGGTCGTTTCAACATTTGCTATATTTTCCAAAGCCTATAGCCTTCTCTGGCAGCATAAAATTTGCCTGGCTCAAAATTTCTAGAAGTTTTGATCATTAAACCATGCTTTCAATAGAATTTCACTAATCCAATTCGTGTCGAAAAACGTTTTCCGAATTATGATTGAAGGTAATCTCAATATCTACTCCGTTTTTCGAAGGCTATATAGCCTTCTCCGTCGAACCAAAATTGACACGGATTAAAATTTCTAGAATTTCAAATCATTAAATATTGCTCTAAATGGCATTCCAACGGTCCACTTCATGTCGAAAAAAGCCTTCCGGATGGTGAGTTAATGTATTCTAAATATTTTCTCCATTTTTTGAAGGCTATAGCTGTCACGCCCCGACCTACGTAGGGCCGTGACTTCGTACTTACTTAAGCATACTTCATCTTAAAACTTACTTTTACTTTATGAAAAAATATGAAAACGTTTTTTTTTCTTTATTCTTTCATATTTTTTTAAAATTCAATTTAAAACTTAACTCATACTCATACTTATTTATAGGTACTCACTCGAGTACATGTTAAGCTTTCAAACCATATTTTAACAAATCATACTAGTTATCATATACTAGTACCTTTGACTTATCATAACATAATACAAAAACATTTTACATAACATATTTCCAAAACCCGTAGCGGTGTCCAACCCAAATTTCACAGTTTGTAGTGCCATCTCTCCACAGTCTTGCATCAAGCATTGCCGGTAGGTTGCTTACCTACAGCATGAACGTAAGTTATGAGCTTATGCTCAGTAAGTACAACTTTCTATTCCGCAAAAACATTTCGGTAAAAGAAAGTATGAATTGAAAATGCATGAACCAATTATGCTTTCTTATGAATCGATTATACTTCCATTATGAACTTATTATCTTGCTTAACATATGGGCCCTTTGTGTACGTACCAAATGCACGCAATCCACAGAAAGTTAGGGTTTGCAAGGTCTCTAACAATTCTGGGAATCATATACATAACCCTTCATGATCTACAGAAGGTCTGAAAATATTTTTTTTTAAACATACATAATCCTCCACGATTTGTGGGAGGTTGGTACGACACTTTATTGTCTTGGTTTAGTTATAGTCTTGTCATGTAATTTATTATTAGTAAGCATGCTTACATGATGCCACAATAATAAAACATAAATCATATTAACACATGATGCTTTGAAAAACATGCAAAGCAGTAAAAACATTTAAATCAAGGCATGAGTTTTTGAAAAACGTGCAAATCAACAAAAATATTTTGCCCATGATGTAGGCGGAGTTGTACTTACAAGTCGTCATACGCTTTTGGTCTATCGTTCCAATCAAGGCACGACAACATGTCATATTCCTGTATCAAACAAGGCATAAGATAAGAGCCGTTCTATCTTACTATAAACCATAACATACTAGATCGGTATCCAATTCGATTACCTTTGGTAATCATAGATACAAATCCTATCATAGTAAACTGGTATCCTATCTGATTACCATTGATACCTTAACATAGTAAACCGGTATTCTATCCGGTTACCAATGGTAATCATGGATACAGGCCCTAACATAACAAATCGGTATCCCATCCAATTATTATTGGTCATACACTTGTTACCATATTTTTTAACAAATCTTAACATACACATCGATTAATTAGTCGGTCTCCAACCCGACTACCATTCATCATAAAACTGTTACCATTTAAGAAATCTTGGGCCTTCTCTCATTTTCTAAAAAAAATACCTTGTTTTCATAATTTCAAGTATTATCTTGATTTTATACTTGAAATTACCTTTCAAAACTACTTGTAAAATTTTAAAACCCTTTTAAAACTATTTTCTTTGTAAAACCGTGATTTATTTTTTAATCAGAATTATAAAATCATAACACTTTGAAAACTGCTTTTGAAAACAGTCTAGTAATTTTACTGGAATGCATGTGTGCAGGAAATTTTCTGTACCATGCACAATTTTGAAAATCCTGTGCAGGAATTTCCTGTATCCTGCATAGTTTTAAAAATCCTATTTTATCTTTAAATCGGTTCATAATTTGAAAAAGATTTCTTCATGAAAGTTATAGATCTCATCGAAACTTACAACTTTTATTTTTTTTCAAAAACCTGAATCTGCCTTTAACTTGCTCGTTTATCCTTTTGAAAAAATTCTGGCTGTGTACACTGTCTGTACAGGCCAGTCTCGGATTTTGATAAAAACAGAGAGTTTTGGAGCCTTATTTTCAAAAACCGTCCATGTTGTCCCCTAGGATTTTTAATTTTCTACAACTTTACAGTTTTGACTTTGTCCAGATTCGGCCTCTAAAAGCCTCAAAATTACGTTTCCAGATCACAGTCCCATTTGATCCGAAAGTTGACAGTTTTGTTTTTGATTCGTTTTTATGTAAAAATTCACACACCCTACCTCAAACGGTCGAAACCGTGAGCCTACAACAAACAAGTAGTGCGTTACGTACATAATCATCATTCATGCACTTGTTCATCTTACTTACAAAAACCCAAATAGGTAATCTTACTTAGCTTACCAATTTCAATTATTAGGTTAATTCCTTAACCTCCATACCTCAAACATCATAACCATAATTATCATTCATAAAATATTCTTACTTAAGCATGTGAGGACATTTCACAAACATAAGATAGGCATACATAAAACCCACATTCTTTCTAGGGAATAACATCACATGTATGCTTAAACTTATCAATTAAGACCATTTAAACCTAAATCAAGTACATACTAAGCACATGAAACTATTGCATGAAAAATAAAAAGGGTAAGCTTATGCTCATACAAACCCAAGCTTGAAATACAAGTAAATCTCCAATTGAACTTAATGAAATGCTTAAAGGGGTTAAGAGGAATACCTCTAAGTTGGGATGATTGATCTAAGCTTTGGGTTGAGAAAAATTTTCCTTCTCACTCCACCAACACCAACCGGCCACTCCTCTCTCTCACACTTTTTTTTTTTCTTCGTTTCCTAAAGGCTAGAGGAAAGTTGGGAAAGAACAAAAAACTTTGAGGCGCAACTAAATGGTCCACATGCAAACCCACATCACCTATTTATAGGTGAAAACTCTTGAATTTTCAACAATTATTTTTATTTTTAAAATTGCACATTTGATCCTAAAAACAAAATACTATTAAATCCCTTGAGGTGGTCGGCCATTGTGGAGCCATTTTGCTCCCAATTAATGCATAATTATCCACTTTATTAATAATTTCCAAAAATTCTAAGATTCACATATTTATCTTTACTTACTTGACCTCCAAGTAATGCGATGTTTGGCATTCCCTCCTAATACACAGTCCATTTTTTTTAATAACCCATATAGTACCAATACTGTTTTAACTATAAACAGTACAATCATACTAAACTGCAGTCCATAATTCATCTGCACTTAACCGACTGTGTATGGATTTTTCTTAGGACTTGAGACTACTTAGTTCTCATTACTCCAAATATTATTCCTGATTATTTTAGAGCAATCCCATACCTTATTCTTAACTTTGCATCCGTAATGACGGTTTATCGTAGTATAATTCCTATACTGCTTAATACATTGCAGTACCATTCTATTCAAGTCATAATTTATCCTGATCATTCATTGGTCCGAACAAAAATCATAATTCATGGTTCGGCCTTTTTCATCATAAAGCCTTATCCTTGACTTAATAAATTATCGTTGAGTCTCGTAATACTTATAAAAACTCAAACATACTCTGATAATCAAATTAGATCATGAGCTTCATGTTGACATACATGATTCAGACTTGGGTTTTCCTTCTATCAAAGGAAATCACAGGTTCGTCAAAATTTTGGATTATTACAATAGCCTACTCTGTCGAGCCAAAATTGGTCTCGATCAAAATTTCTTGCAACTTGAATAATTTGTAAATGTTTTTAATCGTAATCTAACGGTCTACTTCGTGTCTAAAACCGACTTGTATATAACGAGTTATTGTCATTTTAACCTTTGTTACATTTTTCGAAGCCTATAGCCTTCTTTGGCAACATAAAATTTTTCTGGCACAAAATTTCTAGAAGTTTTGATCATTAAACCATGCTTTCAATAGAATTCCACTGATCCAATTCGTGCCGAAAAACGCCTTCCTAATTATGATTGAAGGTATTCTCAATATCTACTCTGCTTTCCGAAGACTAAAGCCTTCTTCGTAGAACCAAAATGGGCCCGGATCAAAATTTCTAGAATTTTAAATCATTAAATCTTGCTCTAAATAGCATTCCAACAGTCCACTTCATGTAGAAAAATGCCTTCCGGATGGTGAGTTAAGGTATTCTAAATATTTGCTCTGTTTTTCGAAGGCTATAGCCTACTCCGTCGAGCCCAAATTGGTCTAAATCAAAATTTCATGCAACTTAGATAATTTGAAAATGCTTTTAAACGTAATCCAACGGTCTACTTCGTGTCTAAAATCAACTTCGATATAACGAGTTATGGTCGTTACAACATTTGCTACATTTCCTAAAGCCTATAGACTTCTATGGCAATAGAAAATTTGTCTGGCTCAAAATTTCTAGAACTTTGGATCATTAAAACATGCTTTCAATAGAATTCCACTGATCCAATCTGTGTTGAGAAACGCCTTCTGGATTTTGATTGAAGGTCTTCTCAATATCTACTCCGTTTTCCGAAGGCTATTGCCTTCTCCGTCGAACCAAAATTGACCTGGATTAAAATTTATAGATCTTTAAATCATTAAATCTTGCTCTAAATAGCATTCCAACGGTCCATTTCATGTCGAAAATGCCTTCCGTATGGTGATTTCAAGTATTCTAAATATTTGCTCCGTTTATCGAAGGCTATAGCCTACTCCATCGAGCCAAAATTGGTCTGAATGAAAATTTAATGCAACTTGGATAATTTGAAAATGATTTCAATCATTATCCTATTGTCTACTTCGTGTCTAAAACTGACTTCTATATAATGAGTTAAGGTCGTTTCAACATTTGATACATTTTTGGAATCCTACAGCCTTCTTTGGCAATATAAAATTTGTTTGGCTCAAAATTTCTAAAACTTTGAATCATTAAAACATGCTTTAAATAGAATTCCACTGATCCAATTCGTGTAGAAAAATGCCTTCCGGATTATGATTGAAGGTATTCTCAATATCTACTCCGTTTTTCAAAGGCTACAGCCTTCTCCGTCGAACCAAAATTGGCCCGGATCAAAATTTCTAGAATTTTAAATCATTAAATCTTGCTCTAAATAGCAAGTCTAAATAAGACAAAATATATGTCATTGGAAAGCTTATAATGTATATTTTGTATGATAAAAAAAGTTTTATAAAAAGTTACGGTTTACTAAATCAAAATCTACAAAACCCGTGGCTAAAACAGGGTTCCAACAAGGATTTTTGGTTCGTAGCCCAAAGTTGTAAAATTCGTCAAAAATTGCTCATTTATCCGTTCAAGGCGTATGATACCTTGTTGGAAAGCTCAAAGAATATAGTTTGTAGTTCTCTAACTTATAATCTAAAATTTTGAGTCTAAAGGGTTCGGAGTACAATAAACCCGTGGCTATGCTGTGTCTCGGAGGTTCATTTTCTCTCTAGTTTTGTGTCACAAATTCAAGGGCACATAACTTTAGACATATAAAAGCAAATCAAGTGATTCCAAAGCCTAAAATGAAGCTAATCCTCTGTAAAATCTTAATATTTAATTTATTTTTCATACTAAAGTTTCTAATGCATGCTATATTATCACAACAGCTATAAACTTCAACAAGGTTCATAGATCTTACTGAAATGCTCCGGGGATCCTTTAAGATCTCGAACCTCCCAAGTTCTTCTCAAAACTTTTTCCTAGGTAAGAAGAAGTCTAAGATTAAGATCATAACTAAACATCATGCTTTAGTTCTCCAAAAAAGACTAAAACATGAAGAATACCACTAGGTTACCTCTAGTAAAACGTCCTCTAACTCCGTTTCTCACTTCTTCGATCTTGGTGATGGCTTAGAGCTTGAAAATGGAGGGAAGAGGGTGCTTGAGGGATGTTGGAGATGTAGAATAGTTTTGGTGGTTCTTTTTTTTGTCTTGAGCTTGGTGGTGGCTAGAGAAAGTTAGGGTTTTTGACATTATTAGGAGAGCTGTATTTTGAGGGGTAAAATTGGAAAATTTTTGGCTGATTTCCCCCTTCAATGCCGCCACTTCAAGGGAGGGATTTTGGAGTGAAGATTTGGTTCAACAAGGTGGAGACAAGGGGTCACTTTCACTTGTCTCTTCCTTGGTCAACTTGCCAAAATAAACCATTCCATCTCTTACATGTGGTTGCATGCATGCACCACTTTCTTCTTTTCTCATGTGTTCACATTTCCCTTGCTTTGTGACTTCAAGAACCGAATTCCCTCTTTGGCATTCTCAATTATATTTTATTTTTCTTTCTTTCAATTTCCACCATTGATCCAAAGTTGTCATCTTTATTTTCATTCATTAGATCTTCCATCACACCAATCCTTACCCTAAGTTCTCATTGGTCACCTATCATCCAAGGTTTGGCCATTGATTTGCCTAGGATTCTTTAGCATCAAATCTACACCATTGATTTCAATTTTAAGCACAATTCTTGATCAATCTTCCACCTTTGGATTTTCCTAAGAGTAAATACCAATCATTCATCTTCAATCTATGTGACACATTAATTTCCCAATAATACTCCCAATGCTTAACTATTGGTATGATCAAAAGTAAATACTACGATCATTAAATTGATCTACTAAAAAAATGGGAGTTTTTCCCAAAAATTAACATTATTCCTCTAATACGACATGATAAATTTTTCGTATAAATTTATATGTCGTTCAACTCATCTTTTATGTATTTAAAATTTCTCATTTAAAAAGAGAAACTCGATGTTGTTATATCATCGACATCATCACACCGATGATACATATGCAATCGTTCATGATCGTGAAATTCGATATTCATTAAAATAATTCATTAGAAGTATATTAATGAGAAAATCCACAATAAAAGTTCATGAATCAAGTTTATGAATTTCTAGGGTATCACAACTTCGTGTCTAAAACCGACTTCTATATAACGAGTTATGGTCGTTTCAACATTTGCTACATTTTTCGAAGCCATATAGCCTTGTCTGGCAACATCAAATTTGTCTGGCTCAAAATTTATACAACTTTGGATCATTTTAACATACTTTCAGAAGAATTCCACTGATCCAATTCGTGTCGAAAAACGCCTTCCAGATTATGATTGAAGGTATTCTCCATATCTACTCCGTTTTCTGAAGGCTATAGCCTTCTCCGTCGAACCAAAATTGGACCAGACCTAAATTTCTAGAATTTTAAATCATTCAATCTTGCTCTAAATAGCATTCCAACGGTCCACTTCATGTCAAAAATGCCTTCCGGATGGTGAGTTAAGGTATTCTAAATATTTGCTCCGTTTTTTGAAGGCTATAGCCTACTTTGTCGAGCCAAAATTGATATGGATAAAAGTTCAAAATGCTCTTTATCATAATCCAACGGTCTACTTCATGTCTAAAACCAAATTTTACATAAAGAGTCATGGTCGTTTCAATATTTACTACATTTTTCGAAGCCCACAGCCTTCTGTGGCAACGTAAAATTTGTCCGGTTCAAAATTTCTAGAACTTTGGATTATTAAAATTTGCTTTCTGTAGAATTCAACTGATCTAATTCGTGTCAAAAAATGCCTTCCGGATTCATATAACGAGTTTCTAAAACCGACTTCTGTATAACGAGTTATCTTCGTTTCAAAATTTGCTACATTTTTTGAAGCCTATTGTAATAACTAACCATTTTGCAAATTTACGATTTCCTTTTTGGAGAATCAAAATTTGTAATATGTATGTTTATGTGATTTGATTTATCATAATATTATTGAGTTCTTGTAATGTTTTAAAACTCGATAATAGCTTATTTATACAAATATGAAGCCTTTTGTTGAAAGAGGCGAAATTAGGGTTTACGATCCTATGTCGGTCGATGTTTGACCAGAATGACCTAAGGTATGATTAAGACGGTACTATAGTATAATTAGCAGTATGGAAATTATACTGTGAAAAACCGTTATTACGTATTAATAAGTAAGAATAAGGTACGAGACCACTGTAGGAAAATCAAGTAGAGCTTAAGGGTATGACACCTCATCCTATGATAAAAATGGATGAATATTGGAAAAATTACTTGGTCACTAAGCATTCCTTATGACCGGCCACCTCATAGGGACTTAAATGTAAATATTTTATCTTTAGGGGCCAATGTGTAATTTTAAGAAAAATTGAGTGATTGTTGATAAGTATGAAAATTTTTAAATGATGGATTTTTCTAGCTAAGTCTCCCAATCCAACTAAGTCAATTATTGATTACAAGCTTGGTTAACCTAGTTACATTAGAAACCAAGGAAAATTAGTTAGGGATTAGTTTGAAAAATTTTGTGAAATCTCAAGCCTTCCACATGGCCTATGGCCGACCACCTCATGTGGTGAATGAGCAAATATGGTGCTCTTAAGGACTCATTTGCAGATGTGGAAATAGGAGTTTCATTGAGAGCTTGACACATCATGCTTCTAGCCTTAGTGAGTAAGCATTTTAGCCTAGCTTACTTGGCTAAGTGTTGAGCTTGAACAAGCAATGTTCCTCCACATGGCCCTATTGGCCGGCCACCACAATGGTTCTATAAGCAAATATTTTGCTCTTGAGGATCAATATGCAATTTAGAAATAAGAATTTACCCTAACCTTTTAGAGAGTTGACAAGTGGTGCTTTTAGCTTTGGTGAGTAAGCTTGGTAGCCTTGCTTACTTGGCTAGCTAGAACATGCTTGACTCTCCACATATGGTCGGCCACCACAAGGAAGGGACATGTCATGCTTCTAGACTTGATGAGCAAGCCCCCTAGCCTTGCTTACTTGGCTAGCTAGAGCAAGCATGGCCGGCCACCACAAAGGATCTATGAGCAAAAATCTTGCTCTTGAAGACCATTATGCAAACCTAGAAGTGATGTTGATTTTCACCTATAAAAAGGTGAGATTAATGCACTTTGTGAAGGTTTTGTGAAACCCAAAAAAATTGGCAGCTCATTCTTTAGTTCTTCTGCCCTTAGAAGCCGAGCCAAAAGAAAGAAAAAGAGAGAGAGAAAGTTTGGATTTTGTGTTAGTGAAGTGTGAAGAAAATTAATCAACCCTAGTTAGATCCAATTTTTCAAACCTTGAGGTAATCCTCTCCACTTTCTAGTTCTTCAATTAAGTTTTGGTTTAAGATTTAAGTATATTCCCATGTTGAGAATGTAAGAGCACAACTCACTTTTTAGTTTCATGTATTAGGGTTTATGGTGATTGCTTGATTTTGCTTGATTAAGTTTGGTGGTCTCTAATGGTAGTTTGGTGTATGTTTTTGATAATTTGAGTTAGAGGATAGTGGCTATGTGAATGTCTACCATATGTTGGATATGTGTTCACACATATTCAAGAATGATGTTTTAAGAGTGAATAAGGAAAATGGTGCGATATGTTGCAATTAGGGTTTAAGACCCTAATTTGGTATATATTACCATTTGGGTTTGCACAAAGATTATATGGATAAGAAATGATTGTATGATTATGAAAATGTTATGAAACACCCTGCATGCTTGTCCTAAGCATACGGTTTTAACCGTTCTAGGTAGTACGGTTTTAACCGTTCTAGGTAGTATGCGCGTAATTTTACGTAAGAACTCACTCAAATGAAAACTGCCATTTTCGGATTTAACTGGACAGTTTTCTGGAAACAGAGTTTTGAGGCCTTTAGAGGCAGATTTTGGAAAAAGTCAAAACTACAAAGTTGTAGGGAATAAAAAATTCTAGTGGACACCATGAACTGTTTTTAAAAATAAGGCTCCAAAGGCCTCCGTTTTAATCAAAACCCAAGACCAATCTATATGGTTAGTGATTATGGTCAAAAATTTTCAAAGGAAGAAAACAAGCAAGTGGAGACAGATTCAGGGTGTTGACCAAATATAAAATTTTTAGATTTTGATTAAATCTACAACTTTCATGAAGGAAACTTTATCAAATTCAAAACAAATGTTCTATGTCAAGTTTTGGATCCAAGGTTACTTATAGTAACCGAATAGGATACCATGTAATATAACCTTGTAACTAGGGTTTTTATGAATGTTGGTTTGTATACTAACATTAAAGGATATGATGATTCTTATATTACAATTTTCTGGAAACAGGAAGGTAACCTGTTACTGTGATTTGACAGAACACAGGATTCAGGATTTAGCATAAGGTAAGTACAACTCCGCCTACAGCATAGACGAAAAATGTTTTTACTGCTTGTATGTTTTCAAGCTCATACATACATGTTGAGGTGCATATGATTTATGTTTTATTGTTGTGACATCATGAAGTATGCTCACTAAAGATAAGTCACTCGGTAAGAATGAGAACCCAGTTTCAAGGAAGAAACTGTTTATAAGTATGAAATGATTTTTATTTATGTATTAAAGTAAGAACAAGTTATTAAGTATGATGGTAAGCAAATTGCCTCGTGTCATACCAACCTGCACTAGGACAGGTTTGGTCCATGGTTTGAGTTGGACAGAGCTGGCCACCCCAACCACTCCATGGCTGCGCGCCAAGGTACGTACACTTATGTTATGTAAGGGCCCAAAAAGTATGCTAACCTAAGAAAACATAATGAAAGAATAAGTGATTTATGCATTGTTTATTATGAATTGTTTTGCGGGTTAATAGTTGTGCTTGCTGAGCGAAAGCTCACAATTTACGTTTATGCTGTAGGTAAGCAATCTTATGGCAATATGTGATGCAAGACGGTGGAGCATGGCAGGGCGAACTGTGAAATCTTGAAATAGGAACCGCTATGCATTTTGTTATGTTTGACAGTTAATATATATATGTACATGTATACATACATATATAAGTAAATTTAGTAAGAGTAAGTTTCCAAGACTTAAGTTGGATGTTAAACTACGTTTAAAGTTTAAGTAAGTATGTATGATTATAAGTAAGTATATGGTCGATTTCAGAAACAAGTTATTTAAAAAAAAATGGTCCTTATTTTCCGCATGTACAGTTATTATGTAAGTTAAGTATGGTAACGGCCAACGTATGGCGGGTCGTTACACCTATAGCCTTCTCTGCCAATATAAAATTTGTCTGGCTCATAATTTCTAGAACTTTGGATCATTAAAACATGCTTTCAGAAGAAATCAACTGATCCAATTCGTGTCGAAAAACGCCTTCCGAATTATGATTGAAGGTATTCTAAATATCTACTCCGTTTTCCGAAGGCTATAGCCTTCTCCGTCGAACCAAAATTAGCCCGGATCAAATTTCTAGAATTTTAAATCATTAAATCTTGCTCTAAATAGCATTCCAATGCTCCACTTCATGTCGAAAAATGCCTTCTGGATGGTGAGTGAAGGTATTATAAATATTTGCTCTGTTTTTCGAAGGCTATAGCCTACTCCATCGAGCCAAAATTGGTCTGGATAAAATTTTTTTGCACCTAGGATAATTTGAAAATGTTTTTAATCGTAATCCAACGGTCTACTTCATGTCAAAAAACACCTTCCGGATTTAAATAACGAGTTTCTAAAACCAACTTCTGTATAACGAGTTATCATCGTGTCAAAATTTGCTACATTTTTCGAAGCCTATAGCCTTCTCTGGCAACATAAAATTTGTCTGACTCAAAATTTCTAGAACTTTGGATAATTAAAACATGCTTTCAGAAGAATTCCACTGATCCAATTCGTGTCGAAAAATGCCTTTCGGATTATGATTAAAGGTATTCTCAATATCTACTTCGTTTTCCGAAGGCTATAGCCTTCTCCGTCGAACCAAAATTGGCTCGGATCAAAATTTCTAGAATTTTAAATAATTAAATCTTGCTCTAAATAGCATTCCAACGGTCCACTTCATGTCGAAAAATGCCTTCCGGATGGTGAGTTAAGGTAATCTAAAAATTTCTCCATTTTACGATGGTTATAGCCTACTCCGTCGAGCCAAAATTGGTCTGGATAAAATTTCTTGCAACTTAGAAAATTTGAAAATGCTCTTAATCGTAATCCAACGGTCTACTTCGTGTCTAAAACCGACTTCTATATAACGAGTTATGGTTGTTTCATTATTTACTATATTTTTTGAAGCCTATAGCCTTCTGTGGCAACATAAAATTTGTCTGGCTCAAAATTTCTAGAACTTTTGATCATTAAACCATGCTTTCAATATAATTCCACTGATCCAATTCGTGTTAAAAAATGCTTTCCGGATTATAATTGAAGTTATTCTCAATATTTACTCCGTTTTCCAAATGCTATAGCCTTCTCCGCCGAACAAAAATTGACCAGGATCAAAATTTATAAATCTTTAAATCATTAAAACTTGCTCTAAATAGCATTCCAAATGTCTACTTCATGTCGAAAAATGCCTTCCGGATGGTGAATTAAGGTATTCTGAATATTTGCTACGTTTTTAGAAAGCTATAGCCAACTCCGTCGAGTCAAAAATTGTATGGATAAAAATTTATTACAACTTGGATAATTTGAAAATGTTTTTAATCGTAATCCAACGGTCTACTTCATGTTTAAAACCAACTTCTATATAACGAGTTATGGTCGTTTCAACATTTGCTACATTTTTCGAAGCCTATAGCCTTCAGTTGCAACATAAAATTTGTCTGGCTCAAAATTTCTAGAACTTTGGATTATTAAAACATGCTTTCAGTAGAATTCAACTGATCCAATTCGTGTCGAAAAATGCCTTCTAGATTATGATTGAAGGTATTCTCAATATCTACTCCGTTTTTCAAAGGCTATAGCCTTCTCCGTTGAACTAAAATTGGCCCGGATCAAAATTTCTAGAATTTTAAATCATTCAATCTTGCTCTAAATAGCATTCCAACGGTCCACTTCTTGTCGAAAAATGCCTTCCGGATGGTGAGTTAAGGTATTCTAAATATTTGCTCTGTTTTTCAAAGGCTATAGCCTACTTGGTCGAGCCAAAATTGGTCTGGATAAAAATTTATTGCAACTTGGATAAGTTTAAAATGCTCTTTATAGTAAACCAACGGTCTACATCGTGTCTAAAACCGACTTTTACATAAAGAGTTATGGTCTTTACAACATTTACTACATTTTTTGAAGCCTACAGCCTTCTGTGGTAACATCAAATTTGTCTGGCTCAAAATTTCTAAAACTTTGGATTATTAAAACTTGCTTTCTGTAAAATTCAAATGATTCAATTCATGTCGAAAAACGCCTTCCGAATTTATATAACGAGTTTCTAAGACAGACTTTCGGTCTACTTCGAGTCTAAAACTGACTTCTATATAACGAGTTATCGTCGTTTCAACATTAGCTCATTTTTCGAAGCCTGTAGCCTTCTCTGGCAACATAAAATTTGTCTGGCTCAAAATTTCTAGAACTTTGGATTATTAAAACATGCTTTCAGTAGAATTCAACTGATTCAATTCGTGTTGAAAAATGCCTTCCGGATTCATATCACGTGTTTCTAAAACCAACTTCTGTATAACGAGTTATCATCGTTTCAAAATTTGCTACATTTTTTGAAGCCTATTGCCTTCTCTGGCAACTTAAAATTTGTCTGGCTCAAAATTTCGAGAACTTTGGATCAGTAAAACATGCTTTCGAAAGAAATCCACTGATCCAATTCGTGTCAAAAAACACCTTCCGGATTATGATTGAAGGTATTCTCAATATCTACTCCGTTTTCCGAAGCCTATAGGCTTCTCCGTCGAACCAATATTGGCCCGGATCAAAATTTCTAGAATTTTAAATAATTAAATCTTGCTATAAATAGCATTCCTACGGTCCACTTCATGTCGAAAATTACCTTCCGGATGGTGAGTTAAGGTAATCTAAAAAATTGCTCCGTTTTATGAAGGCTATAGCCTACTCCGTCGAGCAAAAATTGGTCTGGATAAAATTTCTTGGAACTTGGATAGTTTGAAAATGCTCTTAATCGTAATCCAACGGTCTACTTCATGTCTAAAACCGACTTCTATATAACGAGTTATGGCCGTTTCAACATTTGCTACATTTTTTGAAGCCTATAGCCTTCTGTGGCAACATAAAAATTTGTCTGGCACAAAAATTCCAAAACTTTGGATCATTAAACCATGCTTTCAATAGAATTCCACTGATCCAATTCGTGTCAAAAAATGCCTTCCGGATTATGATTGAAGGTATTATCAATATCTACTCCGTTTTCCGAAGGCTATAGCCTTCTTCGTCGAACAAAAAATTGGCCGGAATCAAAATTCTAGAATTTTAAATCATTAAATCTTGCTCTAAATAGCATTCCAACGGTGCACTTCATGTCCAAAAATACATTCCGGATGGTGAGTTAAGGTATTCTGAATATTTGCTCTGTTTTTCGAAGGCTATAGCCTACTACGTCGAGTGAAAATTGGTATGGATAAAAATTTATTGCAACTTGGATAATTTGAAAATGTTTTTAATCGTAATCCAACGGTCTACTTCGTGTCTAAAACCGAATTCTATATAAGGAGTGTAATAACTACCTTTTTACGATATTACGATTTCCTTTTTAAAGAAATTTAAGCTGTACTATGAAGGTATTTATGGAAAAACCTGATTAGGTTTTTTATCAAATTTTGTGTGTCTTTATAATTTTATAAGACTCAGTAATGGATTGCTTAGTCAAGTATATAGCCTTTTGAGCAAAAAAGGTATAATAAAAATATATGATTTTGTGTTGGTTAAACTTTGACCAGAAAAGTCAAAGGTATGATGGTACTGTAGTATGACAAGCAGTATGAAAAATATATTACGAAAAACCGTCATTACGGATAAGATAGTAAGAATAAGATTCAAAACCACTATAGAAAAATCAGGCACATTATTTAGGACAATAAGAGCTAAATGGCTTAAAGCTATAAGAAAATTTTTTACGTAGTCCATTTATACACAGATAAATTCTGGATTGTAGTCCAATATAATAGTACTGCTATTAGTTGAGAGCAGTATTGAAAATATCTGTATTAACATGAAGATGAATTGTATTTTAAGAGAAAAGCCAAACAAGGCCTAAGAGGGAGGACACCTCACCTTTGGATAATTAAGGATTTATGGAATTATTGGAAATTAGGAAAAGAAATACTTACTTGCTCTCCAAGGAATCTCCATGGCCGGCCACATCATGGGGGGGTGTAAGCAAATATTTTTGTTTCAAGGATTAATAAGAAATTTTTGGATTAAAAATAGATCCAAAAATTAAATAATTTGAAAATATTTTTAATCGTAATACAACGGTCTACTTCGGGTCTAAAACCGACTTCTACATAACGAGTTATGGTCGTTTCAACATTTGCTACATTTTTCGAAGCCTATTGCCTTCTCTGGCAACATAAAATTTGTCTGCCGCAAAATTTCTAGAACTTTGGATCATTAAAACATGCTTTCAAAAGAATTCCACTGATCCAATTCATGTCAAAAAATGCCTTCCAGATTATGATTGAAGGAATTCTCAACATCTACTTCATTTTTCGAAGACTATAGCCTTCTTCGTCGAGTCAAAATTGGCCTGAATCAAAATTTCTAGAATTTTAAATCATTAAATCTTGCAATAAATAGCATTCCAACGGTCCACTTCATGTCGAAAAATGCCTTCTGGATGGTGAGTTAAGGTATTATAAATATTTGATCTGTTTTTCGAAGGCTAGAGCCTACTCGATCGAGCCAAAATTGGTATGGATAAAAATTACTTGCAACTTGGATAATACGAAAATGTAATTAATCGTAATCCAACGGAATACTTCATGTCGAAAAACGCCTTCTGGATTCATATAACGAGTTTCTAAAACCGACTTCTGTATAACGAGTTGTCGTCGTTTCAAAATTTGCAATATTTTTCGAAATCTATAGGCTTCTCTGGCAACATAAAATTTGTCTGGCTTAAAATTTCTAGAACTTTGGATCATTAAAACATGCTTTCAGAAGAATTCCTCTGATCCAATTCGTGTCGAAAAATGCCTTCTAGATTATGATTGAAGGTATTCTCAATGTCTACTCCGTTTTCTGAAGGCTATAGCCTTCTCCGTCGAACCAAAATTGACCCGGATCAAAATTTATAGATCTTTAAATCATTAAATCTTGCTCCAAATAGCATTCCAAAGGTCTACTTCATGTAGAAAAATGCCTTCCGGATGGTGAGTGAAGGTATTCTGAATATTTGCTTCGTTTTACGAAGGCTATATAGTACTCCATTGAGCCAAAATTGGTCTGGATAAAATTTCTTGCAACTTGGATAATTTGAAAATGCTCTTAATTGAAATCCAACGGTCTACTTCGTATCTAAAACGGACTTCTATATAACGAGTTATGGTCGTTTCAACAATTACTACATTTTTCGAAGCCTATAGCCTTCTGTGGCAACATAAAATTTTTCTGGCTCAAAATTTCTAGAATTTTGGATCATTAAACCATGCTTTCAATAGAATTCCACTGATTCAATTCGTGTCAAAAAACGCCTTCCGGATTATGATTGAAGGTATTCTCAATATCTACCCCGTTTTCCAAGTGCTATAGCCTTGTCCATCGAACCAAAATTAACCCGGATCAAAATTTATAGATCTTTAAATCATTAAATCTTACTCTAAATAGCATTCCAAAGGTCTACTTCATGTTGAAAAATGCCTTCCGGATGGTGAGATAAGGTATTTTGAATATTTACTCCGTTTTTTAAAGGCTATACCCTACTCCGTCGAGTAAAAAATGGTATGGATAAAAATTTATTGCAACTTGGATAATTTGAAAATGTTTTTAACCGTAATCCAACGGTCTACTTCATGTCTAAAACCGACTTCTATTTAACGAGTTATGGTCGTTTCAACATTTGTTATATTTTTCGAAGCCTATAGACTTGTCTGGCAACCCAAAATTTATCTGGCTCAAAATTTCTAAAACTTTGGATCATTATAACATGCTTTCAGAAGAATTCCACTTATCCAATTCGTGTCGAAAAATGCCTTCCGGATTATGATTGAAGGTATTCTCCATGTCTATACCGTTTTCCGAAGGCTGTAGCCTTCTCTGTCGAACCAAAATTGGCCCAGGTCAAAATTTCTAGAATTTTAAATAATTCAATCTTGCTCTAAATAGCATTCCAACGGTCCACTTCATGTCAAAAAATGCCTTCCGTATGGTAAGTTAAGGTATTCTGAATATTTGCTCCATTTTTCGAAGTCTTTAGCCTACTTCGTCGAGCCAAAATTAGTATGGATTAACATTTCTTGCAACTTGGATAAGTTCAAAATCCTCTTTATCGTAGTCCAACGGTCTACGTCGTGTGTGAAACTGACTTTTACATAAAGAGTTATGGTTGTTTCAACATTTACTACATTTTTCGAAGCCTACAGCCTTCTGTGGCAACATAAAATTTGCCTGACTCAAAATTTCTAGAACGTTGGATTAATAAAACTTGCTTTCAGTAGAATTCAATTGATTCAATTCATGTCGAAAAACGCCTTCCGGATTTATATAACGAGTTTCTAAAACAGACTTTCGGTCTACTTCGAGTCAAAAATTGACTTATATATAACGAGTTTTCGTCGTTTCAGCATTAGCTCTTTTTTCGAAGCCTGTAGCCTTCTCTGGCAACATAAAATTTCTAGAACTTTGGATTATAAAAACACGCTTTCAGCAGAATTCAACTGATCCAATTCGTGTCGAAAAAAGCCTCCCGGATTCATATAACGAGTTTCTAAAACCGACTTATGTATAACAACTAATCGTCGTGCCAAAATTTGCTACATTTTTCGAAGCCTATAGCTTTCTCTGGCAACATAAAATTTGTCTGGCTCAAAATTTCTATAACTTTGGATCATTAAATCATGCTTTCAGAAGAATTCCACTGATCTAATTCGTGTCGAAAACGCCTTCCGGATTATGATAGAAGGTATTCTCAATATCTACTCCGTTTTCCGAAGGCTACAGCCTTCTCCGTCGAACAAAAATTGGCCCGAATCAAAATTTCTAGAATTTCAAACCATTAAATCTTGCTCTAAATAGTATTTCAACGGTCCTCTTCATGTCGAAAAATGCCTTCAAGATGGTGAGTTAAGGTATTCTAAATATTTGATTTGTTTTTTAGCTTACTCCATCGAGCCAAAATTGGTCTGGATAAAAATTACTTGCAACTTGGATAATATGAAAATGTTATTAATCGTAATCCAACGGAATACTTCATGTCTAAAAACGCCTTCTGGATTCATATAACGAGTTTCTAAAACCGATTTCTGTATAACGAGTTATCGTCGTTTCAAAATTTGCTACATTTTTCGAAGCCTATGTCCTTCTCTGGCATCATAAAATTTGTATGGCTCAAATTTCTAGAATTTTGGATCATTAAATCATGCTTTCAGAAGAATTCCACTTATCCAATTCGTGTCGAAAAATACCTTTCGGATTATGATTGAAGGTATTCTAAATATCTACTCCATTTTCCGAAGTCTATAGCCTTCCCCGTCGAATCAAAATTGGCCCGGATTATAATTTCTAGAATTTTTAATAATTAAATCTTGCTCTCAATAGCATTCCAAAGGTCCACTTCATGTCGAAAATTGCCTTCCGGATGGTGCGCAAAGGTAATCTAAAAATTTGTTCCGTTTTACGAAGGCTATAGCCTACTCCGTCGAGCCAAAATTGGTCTGGATAAAATTTCTTGCAACTTGGATAATTTGAAAATGCTCTTAATAGTCATCCAACGGTCTACTTCGTATCTTAAACTGACTTATATATAACGAGTTATGGTCGTTTCAACATTTACTACTTTTTTCGAAGCATATAGCCTTCTGTAACAACATAAAATTTGTCTGGCTCAAAATTTCTAGAATTTTGGATCATTAAACCATGATTTCAATAGAATTCCACTGATCCAATTCGTGTCAAAAAATGCCTTCCGGATTATGATTGAAGGTATTCTCAATATCTACTCTGTTTTCCGAATGCTATAGCTTTCTCCGTCGAACAAAAATTGACTCGGATCAAAATTTATAGATCTTTAAATCATTAAATCTTGCTCTAAATAACATTCCAAAGGTCTAGTTCATGTCGAAAAATGCCTTTCGAATGGTGAGTTAAGTTATTTTGAATAATTTCTCCGTTTTTCGAAGCCTATAGCCTACTCCGTCGAGTCAAAAATGGTGATGATAAAAATTTATTGCAACTTGGATAATTTGAAAATATTTTTAATCATAATCCAACGGTCTACTTCGTGTCTAAAACTGACTTCTATATAACGAGTTATGGTCGTTTCAACATTTGCTTCATTTTCGAAGCCTATTGCCTTATCTGGAAACATAAAATTTGTCTGGCTCAAAATTTCTATAACTTTGGATCATTAAATCATGCTTTCAGAAGAATTCCACTGATCTAATTCGTGTCGAAAACGCCTTCCGGATTATGATAGAAGGTATTCTCAATATCTACTCCGTTTTCTGAAGGCTACAGCCTTCTCCGTCGAACAAAAATTGGCCCGAATCAAAATTTCTAGAATTTTAAACCATTAAATCTTGCTCTAAATAGTATTTCAACGGTCCTCTTCATGTCGAAAAATTCCTTCAAGATGGTGAGTTAAGGTATTCTAAATATTTGATCTGTTTTTTAGCTTACTCCATCGAGCCAAAATTGGTCTGGATAAAAATTACTTGCAACTTGGATAATATGAAAATGTTATTAATCGTAATCCAACGGAATACTTCATGTCTAAAAACGCCTTCTGGATTCATATAACGAGTTTCTAAAACCGATTTCTGTATAACGAGTTATCGTCGTTTCAAAATTTGCTACATTTTTCGAAGCCTATGTCCTTCTCTGGCATCACAAAATTTGTATGGCTCAAATTTCTAGAATTTTGGATCATTAAATCATGCTTTCAGAAGAATTCCACTTATCCAATTCGTGTCGAAAAATACCTTTCGGATTATGATTGAAGGTATTCTAAATATCTACTCCATTTTCCGAAGTCTATAGCCTTCCCCGTCGAATCAAAATTGGCCCGGATTATAATTTCTAGAATTTTTAATAATTAAATCTTGCTCTCAATAGCATTCCAAAGGTCCACTTCATGTCGAAAAATGCCTTTCGGATGGTGCGCAAAGGTAATCTAAAAATTTGTTCCGTTTTACGAAGGCTATAGCCTACTCCGTCGAGCCAAAATTGGTCTGGATAAAATTTCTTGCAACTTGGATAATTTGAAAATGCTCTTAATCGTCATCCAACAGTCTACTTCGTATCTTAAACTGACTTATATATAACGAGTTATGGTCGTTTCAACATTTACTACATTTTTCGAAGCATATAACCTTCTGTAACAACATAAAATTTGTCTGGCTCAAAATTTCTAGAATTTTGGATCATTAAACCATGATTTCAATAGAATTCCACTGATCCAATTCGTGTAAAAAAAATGCCTTCCGGATTATGATTGAAGGTATTCTCAATATCTACTCTGTTTTCCGAATGCTATAGCTTTCTCCGTCGAACAAAAATTGACTCGGATCAAAATTTATAGATCTTTAAATCATTAAATCTTGCTCTAAATAACATTCCAAAGGTCTAGTTCATGTTGAAAAATGCCTTTCGAATGGTGAGTTAAGTTTTTTTGAATAATTTCTCCGTTTTTCGAAGCCTATAGCCTACTCCGTCGAGTCAAAAATGGTGTTGATAAAAATTTATTGCAACTTGGATAATTTAAAAATATTTTTAATCATAATCCACTGGTCTACTTCGTGTCTAAAACTGACTTCTATATAACGAGTTATGGTCGTTTCAATATTTGCTTCATTTTTCGAAGCCTATTGCCTTATCTGGAAACATAAAATTTGTCTGGCTCAAAATTTCTAGAACTTTGGATCATTAAAACATGCTTTCAGAAGTATTCCACTGATCTAATTCGTGTCAAAAACGCCTTCCGGATTATGATAGAAGGTATTCTCAATATCTACTCCGTTTTCCGAAGGCTACAGCCTTCTCCGTCGAGCAAAAATTGGCCCGAATCAAAATTTCTAGAATTTTAAACCATTAAATCTTGCTCTAAATAGTATTTCAACGGTCCTCTTCATGTCGAAAAATGCCTTCAAGATGGTGAGTTAAGGTATTCTAAATATTTGATCTGTTTTTTAGCTTACTCCATCGAGCCAAAATTGGTCTGGATAAAAATTACTTGCAACTTGGATAATATGAAAATGCTATTAATCGTAATCCAACGGAATACTTCATGTCTAAAAACGCCTTTTGGATTCATATAACGAGTTTCTAAAACCGATTTCTGTATAACGAGTTATCGTCGTTTCAAAATTTGCTACATTTTTCGAAGCCTATGTCCTTCTCTGGCATCATAAAATTTGTATGGCTCAAATTTCTAGAATTTTGGATCATTAAATCATGGTTTTAGAAGAATTCCACTTATCCAATTCGTGTCGAAAAATACCTTTCGGATTATGATTGAAGGTATTCTAAATATCTACTCCATTTTCCGAAGTCTATAGCCTTCCCTGTCGAATCAAAATTGGCCCGGATTATAATTTCTAGAATTTTTAATAATTAAATCTTGCTCTCAATAGCATTCCAAAGGTCCACTTCATGTCGAAAAATGCCTTCCGGATGGTGCGCAAAGGTAATCTAAAAATTTGTTCCGTTTTACGAAGGCTATAGCCTACTCCGTCGAGCCAAAATTGGTCTGGATAAAATTTCTTGCAACTTGGATAATTTGAAAATGCTCTTAATCGTCATCCAACGGTCTACTTCGTATCTTAAACTGACTTATATATAACGAGTTATGGTCGTTTCAACATTTACTACATTTTTCGAAGCATAAAGCCTTCTGTAACAACATAAAATTTGTCTGGCTCAAAATTTCTAGAATTTTGGATCATTAAACCATGATTTCAATAGAATTCCACTGATCCAATTCGTGTCAAAAAATGCCTTCCGGATTATGATTGAAGGTATTCTCAATATCTACTCTGTTTTCCGAATGCTATAGCTTTCTCCGTCGAACAAAAATTGACTCGGATCAAAATTTATAGATCTTTAAATCATTAAATCTTGCTCTAAATAACATTCCAAAGGTCTAGTTCATGTTGAAAAATGCCTTTCGAATGGTGAGTTAAGTTATTTTGAATAATTTCTCCGTTTATCGAAGCCTATAGCCTACTCCGTCGAGTCAAAAATGGTGTTGATAAAAATTTATTGCAACTTGGATAATTTAAAAATATTTTTAATCATAATCCACTGGTCTACTTCGTGTCTAAAACTGACTTCTATATAACGAGTTATGGTCGTTTCAATATTTGCTTCATTTTTCGAAGCCTATTGCCTTATCTGGAAACATAAAATTTGTCTGGCTCAAAATTTCTAGAACTTTGGATCATTAAAACATGCTTTCAGAAGTATTCCACTGATCTAATTCGTGTCAAAAACGCCTTCCGGATTATGATAGAAGGTATTCTAAATATCTACTCCGTTTTCCGAAGGCTACAGCCTTCTCCGTCGAACAAAAATTGGCCCGAATCAAAATTTCTAGAATTTTAAACCATTAAATCTTGCTCTAAATAGTATTTCAACGGTCCTCTTCATGTCGAAAAATGCCTTCAAGATGGTGAGTTAAGGTATTCTAAATATTTGATCTGTTTTTTAGCTTACTCCATCGAGCCAAAATTGGTCTGGATAAAAATTACTTGCAACTTGGATAATATGAAAATGCTATTAATCGTAATCCAACGGAATACTTCATGTCTAAAAACGCCTTTTGGATTCATATAACGAGTTTCTAAAACCGATTTCTGTATAACGAGTTATCGTCGTTTCAAAATTTGCTACATTTTTCGAAGCCTATGTCCTTCTCTGGCATCATAAAATTTGTATGGCTCAAATTTCTAGAATTTTGGATCATTAAATCATGCTTTCAGAAGAATTCCACTTATCCAATTCGTGTCGAAAAATACCTTTCGGATTATGATTGAAGGTATTCTAAATATCTACTCCATTTTCCGAAGTCTATAGCCTTCCCTGTCGAATCAAAATTGGCCCGGATTATAATTTCTAGAATTTTTAATAATTAAATCTTGCTCTCAATAGCATTCCAAAGGTCCACTTCATGTCGAAAAATGCCTTCCGGATGGTGCGCAAAGGTATTCTAAAAATTTGTTCCGTTTTACGAAGGCTATAGCCTACTCCGTCGAGCCAAAATTGGTCTGGATAAAATTTCTTGCAACTTGGATAATTTGAAAATGCTCTTAATCGTCATCCAACGGTCTACTTCGTATCTTAAACTGACTTATATATAACGAGTTATGGTCGTTTCAACATTTACTACATTTTTCGAAGCATAAAGCCTTCTGTAACAACATAAAATTTGTTTGGCTCAAAATTTCTAGAATTTTGGATCATTAAACCATGATTTCAATAGAATTCCACTGATCCAATTCGTGTCAAAAAATGCCTTCCGGATTATGATTGAAGGTATTCTCAATATCTACTCTGTTTTCCGAATGCTATAGTTTTCTCCGTCGAACAAAAATTGACTCGGATCAAAATTTATAGATCTTTAAATCATTAAATCTTGCTCTAAATAACATTCCAAAGGTCTAGTTCATGTCGAAAAATGCCTTTCGAATGGTGAGTTAAGTTATTTTGAATAATTTCTCCGTTTTTCGAAGCCTATAGCCTACTCCGTCGAGTCAAAAATGGTGTTGATAAAAATTTATTGCAACTTGGTTAATTTGAAATTATTTTTAATCATAATCCAACGGTCTACTTCGTGTCTAAAACTGACTTCTATATAACGAGTTATGGTCGTTTCAACATTTGCTTCATTTTTCGAAGCCTATTGCCTTATCTGGAAACATAAAATTTGTCTGGCTCAAAATTTCTAGAAGTTTGGATCATTAAAACATGCTTTCAGATGAATTCCACTTATCCAATTCGAGTTGAAAATGCCTTCCGGATTACGATAGAAAGTATTCTCAATATCTTCTCCGTTTTCCGAAGGCTGTAGCCTTCTCCGTCGAGCCAAAATTGGCCAGGATCAAAATTTCTAGAATTTTGAATAGTTAAATCTTGCTCTAAATAGCATTCCAACGGTCCACTGAATGTCGAAAAATGCCTTCCGGATGGTGAGTTAAGGTAATGTAAAAATTGGCTCCATTTTACGAAGGCTATAGCCTACTCTGTCGAGCCAAAATTGGTCTGGATAAAATATATTGCAAGTTGGATAATTTGAAAATGCTCTTAATCGTAATCCAACGGTCTACTTCGTGTCTAAAAATGAATTCTATATAATGAGTTATGGTCATTTCAAAATTTGCTACATTTTTCGAAGCCTATAGCCTTGTCTGGCAACCCAAAATTTGTCTGGCTCAAAATTTCTAAAACTCTGGATCATTATAACATGCTTTCAGAAGAATTCCACTGATCCAATTCGTGTCGAAAAATGTCTTCCGGATTATGATTGAAGGTATTCTCCATGTCTACTCTGTTTTCCGAAGGCTGTAGCCTTCTCTGTCGAACCAAAATTGGCCCAGATCAAAATTTCTAGAATTTTAAAAAATTCAATCTTGCTCTAAATAGTATTCCAACTGTCCACTCCATGTCAAAAAATGCCTTCCGTATGGTAAGTTAAGGTATTCAGAATATTTGCTCCGTTTTTTGAAGGCTTTAGCGTACTTCGTCGAGCCAAAATTAGTATGGATTAAAATTTCTTGCAACTTGGATGAGTTCAAAATCCTCTTTATTGTAGTCCAACGGTCTACGTCGTGTGTGAAACTGACTTTTACATAAAGAGTTATGGTCGTTTCAACATTTACCACATTTTTCGAAGCCTGCAGCCTTCTGTGGCAACATAAAATTAGCGTGGCTCAAAATTTCTAGAACGCTGGATTATTAAAACTTGCTTTCTGTAGAATTCAACTGATTCAATTCATGTCGAAAATTGCCTTCCGGATTTATATAACGAGTTTCTAAAACAGACTTTCGGTCTACTTCGAGTCAAAAACTGACTTCTATATAACGAGTTTTCATCGTTTCAACATTAGCTCTTTTTTCGAAGACTGTAGCCTTCTCTGGCAACATAAAATTTGTCTGGCTTAAATTTTATAGAACTTTGGATTATAAAAACATGCTTTCAGTAGAATTCAACTGATCCAATTCGTGTCGAAAAACACCTTCCGGATTCATATAACGAGTTTCTAAAACCGACTTATGTATAACAACTAATCGTCGTGTCAAAATTTCCTACATTTTTCGAAGCCTATAGCTTTCTCTGGCAACATAAAATTTGTCTGGCTAAAAATTTCCAGAACTTTGGATCATTAAAACAAGCTTTCAGAAGAATTCCACTGATCCAATTCGTGTCGAAAACGCCTTCCGGATTATGATAGAAGGTATTCTCAATATCTACTCCATTTTCTGAAGGCTATAGCCTTCTCCGTCGAACCAAAATTGGCTAGGATCAAAATTTCTAGAATTTTAAATAATTAAATCTTGCTCTAAATAGCCGTCCAACGGTCCACTGCATGTCGAAAAATGCCTTCCGGATGGTGAGTTAAGGTAATCTAAAAATTGGCTCCATTTTACGAAGGCTATAGCCTACTCCGTCGGCCAAAATTGGTCTGGATAAAATATCTTTCAACTTGGATAATTTGAAAATGCTCTTAATCGTAATCCAACGGTCTACTTCGTGTCTAAAAATGACTTCTATATAATGAGTCATGGTCATTTCAAAATTTGCTACATTTTTCGATTATAACATGCTTTCAGAAGAATTCCACTGATCCAATTTGTGTCAAAAAATGCCTTCCGGATTATGATTGAAGGTATTCTCCATGTTTACTCCGTTTCCTGATGGCTGTAGCCTTCTCTGTCGAAACAAAATTGGCCCAGATCAAAATTTCTAGAATTTTAAATAATTCAATCTTGCTCTAAATAGCATTCCAATGGTCCACTTCATGTCAAAAAATGCCTTCCGTATGGTTAGTTAAGGTATTCAGAATATTTGCTCCGTTTTTTGAAGTCTTTAGCCTACTACGTCGAGCCAAAATTAGTATGGATTAAAATTTCTTGCAACTTGGATAAGTTCAAAATCCTCTTTATCGTAGTCCAATGGTCTACGTCGTGTGTGAAACTGACTTTTACATAAGGAGTTATGGTCGTTTCAACATTTACTACATTTTTCGACGCCTGCAGCCTTCTGTGGCAACATAAAATTTGTTTGGCTCAAAATTTCTAGAGCATTGGATTATTAAAACTTGCTTTCTATAGAATTCAACTAATTCAATTCATGTCAAAAAACGCCTTCCGGATTTATATAACGAGTTTCTAAAACAGACTTTCGGTCTACTTCGAGTCAAAAACTGACTTCTATATAACGAGTTTTCATCGTTTCAACATTAGCTCTTTTTTCGAATACTGTAACCTTCTCTGACAACATAAAATTTGTCTGGCTTAAATTTTATAGAACTTTGGATTAAAAAAACATGCTTTCAGTAGAATTCAACTGATCCAATTCTTGTTGAAAAACGCCTTCCGGATTCATATAACGAGTTTCTAAAACCGACTTATGTATAACAACTAATCGTCGTGTCAAAATTTGTTACATTTTTTGAAGCCTATAGCTTTCTCTGGCAACATAAAATTAGTCTGGCTAAAAATTTCCAGAACTTTGGATCATTAAAACATGCTTTCAGAAGAATTCCACTGATCCAATTCGTGTCGAAAACGCCTTCCGGATTATGATAAAAGGTATTCTCAATATCTACTCCATTTTCCGAAGGCTATAGCCTTCTCCGTCGAACCAAAATTGGCTAGGATCAAAATTTTTAGAATTTTAAATAATTAAATCTTGCTCTAAATAGCATTCCAACGGTCCACTGCATGTCGAAAAATGCCTTCCGGATGGTGAGATAAGGTAATCTAAAAATTGGCTCCATTTTACGAAGGCTATAGCCTACTCCGTCGAGCCAAAATTGGTCTGGATAAAATATCTTGCAACTTGGATAATTTGAAAATGCTCTTAATCGTAATCCAACGGTCTACTTCGTGTCTAAAAATGACTTCTATATAATGAGTTATGGTCATTTCAAAATTTGCTACATTTTTCGAAGCCTATATAGCCTTGTCTGGCAACCCAAAATTTGTCTGGCTGAAAATTTCTAAAACTCTAGATCATTATAACATGCTTTCAGAAGAATTCCACTGATCAAATTTGTGTCAAAAAATGCCTTCCGGATTATGATTGAAGGTATTCTCCATGTCTACTCCGTTTTCTGAAGGCTGTAGCCTTCTCTGTCGAACCAAAATTGGCCCGGATCAAAATTTCTAGAATTTTAAATAATTCAATATTGCTCTAAATAACATTCCAATGGTCCACTTCATGTCAAAAAATGCCTTCCGTATGGTAAGTTAAGGTATTCAGAATATTTGCTCCGTTTTTTGAAGGCTTTTAGCCTACTTCGTCGAGCCAAAATTAGTATGGATTAAAATTTCTTGCAACTTGGATAAGTTCAAAATCCTTTTTATCGTAGTCCAACGGTCTACGTCGTGTGTGAAACTGACTTTTACATAAAGAGTTATGGTCGTTTCAACATTTACTACATTTTTCGAAGCCGGCAGCCTTCTGTGGCAACATAAAATTTGTCTGGCTCAAAATTTCTAGAGTGTTAGATTATTAAAACTTGCTTTCTGTAGAATTCAACTGATTTAATTCATGTCGAAAAACGCCTTCCGGATTTATATAACGAGTTTCTAAAACAGACTTTCGGTTTACTTCGAGTCAAAAACTGACTTCTATATAATGAGTTTTCGTCGTTTCAACATTAGCTCTTTTTTCGAAGACTGTAGCCTTCTCTGGCAACATAAAATTTGTCTGGCTTAAAATTTCTAGAACTTTGGATTATAAAAACATGCTTTCAAAAGAATTCCACTGATCCAATTCGTGTCATAAAATGCCTTCCGGATTATGATTGAAGGTATTCTCAATATCTACTCCATTTTTCGAAGGCTATAGGCTTCTCCGTTGAACCAAAACTAGCCCGAATCAAAATTTCTAGAATTTTAAATCATTAAATCTTGCTCTAAATAGCATTCCAAAGGTCTAATTCATGTCGAAAAATGCCTTTCGAATGGTGAGTTAAGGTATTTTGAATAATTTCTCCGTTTTTCGAAGTCATATCCTACTCCGTCGAGTCAAAAATGGTATGGATAAAAATTTATTGCAAGTTGGATAAGTTGAAAATATTTTTAATCGTAATACAACGGTCTACTTCGGGTCTAAAACCAACTTCTATATAACGAGTTATGGTCGTTTCAACATTTGCTACATTTTTCAAAGCCTATTGCCTTCTCTGGCAACATAAAATTTGTCTGACTCAAAATTTCTAGAACTTTGGATCATTAAAACATGCTTTCAAAAGAATTCCACAGATCCAATTCGTGTCAAAAAATACCTTCCGGATTATGATTGAAGGTATTCTCAATATCTACTCCATTTTTCGAAGGCTATAGCCTTCTCCGTCGAACCAAAATTGGCCTAAATTAAAATTTCTAGAATTTCAAATCATTAAATCTTGCTCTAAATAGCATTCCAACGGTCCACTTTATGTCAAAAAATTCCTTCTGGATGGTGAGCTAAGGTATTATAAATATTTGATCTGTTTTTCGAAGGCTAGAGCCTACTCCATCGAGCCAAAATTGGTCTGGATAAAAATTACTTGCAAATTGAATAATACGAAAATGTAATTAATCGTAATCCAACGGAATACTTCATGTCGAAAAATGCCTTCTGGATTCATATAACGAGTTTCTAAAACTGACTTCTGTATAACGAGTTATCGTCGTTTCAAAATTTGTAACATTTTTTGAAACCTATAGCCTTCTCTGGCAACATAAAATTTGTCTGGCATAAAATTTCTAGAACTTTGGATCATTAAAACATGCTTTCAGAAGAATTCCACTGATCCAATTCGTGTCGAAAAATACCTTCCGGATTATGATTTAAGGTATTCTCAATATCTACTCCGTTTTCCGAAGGCTATAGCCTTTTCCATCGAACCAAAATTGGCCCGTATCGAAATTTCTAGAAATTTAAATAATTAAATCTTGCTCTAAGTAGCATTCCAACGGTCCACTTCATGTTGAAAATTGCCTTCCGGATGGTGAGTTAAGGTATTCTGAATATTTGCTCCGTTTTTCGAAGGTCATAGCGTACTCCGTCGAGTCAAAAATGGTATGGATAAAAATTTATTGCAACTTGGATAGTTTGAAATGTTTTTAATCGTAATCCAACGGTCTACTTCGTGTCTAATACCGACTTCTATATAACGAGTTATGGCCGTTTCAAAATTTCCTACATTTTTCGAAGCCTATAGCCTTATCTGGCAACATAAAATTTGTTTGGCTAAAAATTTTTCTACTTTGGATCATTATAACATGCTTTTAGAAGAATTCCACTGATCCAATTCGTGTCGAAAAATGACTTCCGGATTATGATTGAAGGTACTCTTCATATCTACTCCGTTTTCCGAGGGCTATAGCCTTCTCCGTCGAACCAAAATTGGCCTAGATCTAAATTTCTAGAATTTTAAATCATTCAAAATTGCTCTAAATAGCATTCCAACGGTCCACTTCATGTCAAAAAATGCCTTCCAGATGGTGGATTAAGGTCTTCTAAATATTTGCTCTGTTTTTAGAAGCCTATAGCATACTTCGTCGAGCCAAAACTGGTCTGGATAAAAATTTATTGCAACTTGGATAAGTTCAAAATGCTCTTTATCATAATCCAACGGTCTACTTCGTGCCTAAAACTGACTTTTACATTAAGACTTATGGTCGTTTTAACATTTACTACATTTTTCGAAGCCTACAGCCTTCTGTGGCAACATAAAATTTGTCTGGCTCAAAATATCTAGAATTTTGAATTATTAAAACTTGCTTTCTGTAGAATTCAACTGATTCAATTCATGTCAAAAAATGCCTTTCGGATTTATATAACTAGCTTCTAAAATAGACTTTCGGTATACTTCGAGTCTAAAACTGACTTCTATATAACGAGTTATCGTCGTTTAAACATTAGCTCATTTTTTGAAGCCTGTAGCATTCTCTGGCAACATAAAATTTGTAAGGCTCAAAATTTCTTGGACTTTGGATTATTAGAACATGCTTTCAATAGAATTCAACTGATCCAATTCGTGTCGGAAAACGCCTTCCGAATTATGATTGAAGGTATTCTCAATATCTACTCTGTTTTCCGAAGGCTATAGACTTCTCCGTCGAACCAAAATTGGCCCAGATCTAAATTTCTAGAATTTTAAATCATTCAATATTGCACTAAATAGCATTCCAAAGGTCTACTTCATGTCGAAAAATGCCTTCCGAATGGTGAATCAAGGTATTCTGAATATTTACTCTACTTTTCGAAGGCTATAGCCTACTCCGTCGAATCAAAAAAGGTATGGATAAAAATTTATTGCAACTTGGATAATTTCAAAATGTTTTTAACCGTAATCCAACGATCTACTTCGTGTCTAAAACCGACTTCTATATAACGAGTTATGGTCGTTTCAAATTTGCTACATTTTTTGAAGCCGATAGCCTTCTCTGGCAACATAAAATTTGTCAGGCTCAAAATTTCTTCGAATTTGGATTAGTAGAACATGCTTTCAATAGAATTCAACTGATCTAATTCGTGTCGAAAAACGCCTTCCGAATTATTATTGAAGGTATTCTCAATATCTACTCTGTTTTCTGAAGGCTATAGACTTCTCCGTCGAGCCAAAATTGGCCCAGATCTAAATTTCTAGAATTTTAAATCATTCAATATTGCTCTAAATAGCATTCCAACGGTCCACTTCATGTTGAAAAATGCCTTCTGGATGGTGAGTTAAGGTATTCTAAATATTTGCTTTGTTTTTCAAAGGCTATAGCCTACTCCATCGAGCCAAATTAGTTCTGGATAAAATTTCTTGCACCTTGGATAATTTGAAAATGTTTTTAATCGTAATCAAACGGTCTACTTTATATTGAAAAACGCCTTCCGGATTCATATAACGAGTTTCTAAAGCCGACTTCTGTATAACAAGTTATCGTCGTGTTAGAATTTGCTACATTTTTTGAAGCCGATAGCCTTCTCTGGCAACATAAAATTTGGCTGGCTCAAAATTTCTAGAACTTTGGGTCATTAAAACATGCTTTCAAAAGAATTCAACTGATCCAATTCATGTCGAAAAATGCCTTCCGGATTATGATTGAAGGTATTCTCAATATCTACTCCGTTTTCCGAAGGCTATAGCCTTTTCCATCGAACCAAAATTGGCCCGTATCGAAATTTCTAGAAATTTAAATAATTAAATCTTGCTCTAAGTAGCATTCCAACGGTCCACTTCATGTCGAAAAATGCCTTCTGGATGGTGAGTTAAGGTATTCTAAATATTTGCTTTGTTTTTCAAAGGCTATAGCCTACTACATCGAGCCAAAATTGGTCTGGATAAAATTTCTTACACCTTGGATAATTTGAAAATGTTTTTAATCGTAATCAAACGGTCTACTTCATGTCGAAAAACGCCTTCCGGATTCATATAACGAGTTTCTAAAACCGACTTCTGTATAACAAGTTATCGTCGTGTTAGAATTTGCTACATTTTTTGAAGCCGATAGCCTTCTCTGGCAACATAAAATTTGTCAGGCTCAAAATTTCTTCGAATTTGGATTAGTAGAACATGCTTTCAATAGAATTCAACTGATCCAATTCGTGTCGAAAAACGCCTTCCGAATTATGATTGAAGGTATTCTCAATATCTACTCTGTTTTCTGAAGGCTATAGACTTCTCCGTCGAGCCAAAATTGGCCCAGATCTAAATTTCTAGAATTTTAAATCATTCAATATTGCTCAAAATAGCATTCCAAAGGTCTACTTCATGTCGAAAAATGGCTTCCGAATGGTGAGTCAAGGTATTCTGAATATTTGCTCTATTTTTCGAAGGCTATAGCCTACTCCATCGTATCAAAAAAGGTATGGATAAAAATTTATTGCAACTTGGATAATTTGAAAATGTTTTTAACCGTAATCCAACGATCTACTTCGTGTCTAAAACCGACTTCTATATAACGAGTTATGGTCGTTTCAAATTTCCTACATTTTTTGAAGCCTATAGCCTTGTTTGGCAACATAAATTTTGTCTGGCTAAATTTTTTTTCAACTTTGGATCATTATAACATGCTTTCAGAAGAATTCCACAGATCCAATTCGTGTCGAAAAACGACTTCCGGATTATGATTGAAGGTATTCTCCATATCTACTCCGTTTTCCGAAGGCTATAGCCTTCTCTGTCGAACCAAATTTGGACTAGATCTAAATTTCTAGAATTTTAAATCATTCAATATTGCTCTAAATTGCATTCCAACGGTCCACTTCATGTTGAAAAATGCCTTCTGGATGGTGAGTTAAGGTATTCTAAATATTTGCTTTGTTTTTCAAAGGCTATAGCTTACTCCATCGAGCCAAAATTGTTTCTGGATAAAATTTCTTGCACCTTGGATAATTTGAAAATGTTGTTAATCGTAATCAAACGGTCTACTTCATGTCGAAAAATGCCTTCCGGATTCATATAACGAGTTTCTAAAGCCGACTTCTGTATAACAAGTTATCGTCGTGTTAGAATTTGCTGCATTTTTCGAAGCCGATAGCCTTCTCTAGCAACATAAAATTTGTCTGGCTCAAAATTTCTAGAACTTTGGATCATTAAAACATGCTTTCAAAAGAATTCAACTGATCCAATTTGTGTCAAAAAACGCCTTTCGGATTATGATTGAAGGTATTCTCAATATCTACTCCGTTTTCCGAACGCTATAGCCTTCTCCATCGAACCAAAATTGGCCCGTATTGAAATTTCTAGAAATTTAAATAAATAAATCTTGCTCTAAATAGCATTCCAATGGTCCACTTCATGTCGAAAAATGCCTTCCGGATGGTGAGTTTCGGTAATCTAAAAATTTGCTCCATTTTACGAAGGCTATAGCCTACTCTGTCGAGCCAAAATTGGTCTGGATAAAATTTCTTACAACTTGGATAATTTGAAAATGCTCTTAATCGTAGTCCAACGGTCTACTTCGTGTCTAAAACTGACTTCTTTATAACGAGTTATGGTTGTTTCATCATTTACTACATTTTTCGAAGCCTATAGCCTTCTATGGCAACATAAAATTTGTCTGGTCCAAAATTTCAAGAACATTGGATCATTAAATCAAGCTTTCAATAGAATTCCACTGATCTAAATCGTGTCAAAAAACGCCCTCCGGATTATGATTGAAGGTATTCTCAATATCTACTCCGTTTTCCGAATGCTATAGGCTTCTCCGTCGAACCAAAATTGGCCCGGATCAAAATTTATAGATCTTTAAATCCTTAAATCTTGCTCTAAATAGCATTCCAAAGGTCTACTTCATGTCGAAAAATGCCTTCCGAATGGTGAGTTACGGTATTCTGAATATTTGCTCTATTTTTTGAAGGCTATAGCCTTCTCCGTCGAATCAAAAAAGGTATGGATAAAAATTTATTGCAACTTGGATAATTTGAAAATGTTTTTTCACTGTAATCCAACGATTTACTTTGTGTCTAAAACCGACTTCTATATAACGAGTTATGGTCGTTTCAAATTTCCCACATTTTTTGAAGCCTATAGCCTTGTCTGGCAACATAAAATTTGTTTGGCTAAATTTTTTTTCAACTTTGGATCATTATAACATGCTTTCAGAAGAATTCCACAGATCCAATTCGTGTCGAAAAAACGACTTCCGGATTATGATTGAAGGTATTCTCCATATCTATTCCGTTTTCCGAAGGCTATATCCTTCTCCGTCGAACAAAAATTGGCCCAGATCTAAATTTCTAGAATTTTAAATCATTAAATATTGCTCTAAATAGCATTCCAACGGTCCACTTCATGTCGAAAAATACCTTCCGAATGGTGAGTTAAGGTATTCCAAATATTTGCTCTGTTTTCCGAAGGCTATAGCCTAATCCATCGAGCCAAAATTGGTCTGGATAAAAATTTCTTGCACCTTGGATAATTTGAAAATGTTTTTAATCGTAATCCAACGGTCTACTTCATGTCAAAAATCATCTTCCGGATTCATATAACGAGTTTCTAAAACCGACATCTATATAACGAGTTATCATCTTGTCAAAATTTGCTAAATTTTTCGAAGCCTATTGCCTTCTCTGGCAACATAAAATTTTTCTGGCTCAAAATTGTAGAACTTTGGATCATTAAATCATGCTTTCAATAGAATTCCACTGGTCCAATTCCTGTCAAAAAACACCTTCCGAATTATGATTTAAGGTATTCTCAATATCAATTCCGTTTTTCGAATGCTATATAGCTGATAAATACACAAAATCACATTTTTATTCATATAATTTATTAGATAATTTATGTTTTAAATATGAATTTCCATAATTTTAATTCATAATATTTTATTTTAAAAGTATTTAATATTTTATTTATTTTGATAGATTTTATTTTATTTTATTTTTCTTTCTTTTCCTTTTCTCTCCTTTCTTCCGCAGGAATAACGTGCGCCAGCTCCAGCCCAAGCCGCGTGAAACCTGCCCAGGCCCGCGATCCAAGCCCGCGCACCACTTCCAGCCCAGATCGCAGCTCAAGCCCGCGCCCAGCAGCAAGCCAGCTGCTCCCTCCACAAGCCCGCAATCTCAGCCTTGATTCCAGGCCCGCGGATTCTAGGCCCGAATCCTCAGCAAAGCCTTCCAGCAGTTATCCAGCTTGACAGCACAATTACTGGGCCGAAACTCAAGCCCGCAATCTCAGCCAGCTCCATCCCAAATGTGAGCTGTGGGCCAACTCCAAGCCACACAAATCTTGGCCGTGATCCTCGCCCATAACCCCAGCTCCGGTTAATTATCTTGCGTGTTTCAAGCCAATAGCTAATCCTTTGAGGCTGATTTTGTGGGCTGAAATTTCTCCATCTTGTAGCCTATAAAAACATGCCTTGGAGCAAGCTTAAACGTTTTTTCCCTTTGGTTTTTGGCTGAGTTTGTGACATTATTTTTCTCTGATTCTTGCATTCTTCATCTCATAATTTCTTGTTAGAATTTTGTGAGATGAATTGCAAGTTAGGCTAGAATTCTCTTGGTGAAGCTAGAGATGAACTCATGTGTTGAGTATTCCAATTGAGGTTTTGTTTGTTTGATTCTATAATGCATATATATTTAAGTGAAATATTCTTCTCCATTTCTAATTTTCTTTGAATGCAAAATATTATTTGCTAAGTTTTTATATAGATTCAGTCAAGCTTTTTCTATGTAAATGTTATCATGCAGTATTTTGTAACTAAAATTATTTTATAAATTGATCTTTTACTGTAATATTATCAATCTGATATATTGTCGATTTTAGATAATTTATAATAATAATCTTTTTGGTCTTAACGTGAGAAGTTTAATTCATTTGAATACTTTTGTTGAATCAAAACTGAAATTGGAAAACAACATACATGAAGGATTCTCGATGCTTTACCACTTTTAATTATTGAATTTTTCTCCATTTTAAATTACGTTGTCTTTAAATTTATTTCAAAATTACAAAAATAATTCTTTTTCTTCTTTCTTTGATTATTTATTCCTCTAACGCTTTTGTTCCACTAATCTTTTCTTGTTTATTTTTATCACCTCCTCGTGGGATCGACCGTCCTAATTGTGCTACAATCGACCGCTTGTTTTTGCACACATTTGGGCGTAATCAATAGCCTTCTCTGTCGAACCAAAATTGGCCCGTTTCAAATTTCTAGAATTTTAAATAATTAAATCTTGCTCTAAATAGCATTCCAACGGTCCACTTCATGTCGAAAAATGCCTTCCAGATGGTGAGTTAAGGTAATCTAAAATTTGCTCTTTTTTACGAAGGCTATAGCCTACTCTGTCGAGCCAAAATTGGTCTAGATAAAATTTCTTTCAACTTGGATAATTTGAAAATGCTCTTAATCGTAATCCAACGGTCTACTTCGTGTCTAAAACTGACTTCTTTATAACGAGTTATGGTTGTTTCATCATTTACTACATTTTTCGAAGCCTATAGCCTTCTATGGCAACATAAAATTTGTCTGGTCCAAAATTTCTAGAACTTTGGATCATTAAACCATGCTTTCAATAGAATTCCACGGATCTAAATCATGTCAAAAATGCCTTCCGGATTATGATTGAAGGTATTCTCAATTTCTACTCCGTTTTTCGAATGCTATAAGCTTCTCCGTCGAACCAAAATTGACCCGGATCAAAATTTATAGATCTTTAAATCCATAAATCTTGCTCTAAATAGCATTCCAAAGCTCTACTTCATGTCGAAAATGCCTTCCGATTGGTGAGTTGAGGTATTCTGAATATTTGCTACGTTTTTCGAAGGCTAGAGCCTACTCCGTCGAGTCAAAAATGGTATGGATAAAAATTTATTCCAACTTGGATAGTTTTAAAATGTTTTTAATCGTAATCCAACGATCTACTTCGTGTCTAAAACCGACTTTTATATAACGAGTTATGGTCGTTTCAAAATTTCCTACATTTTTTGAAGCCTATAGCCTTGTCTGGCAAAATAAAATTTATCTGGCTAAATTTTTTTTCAACTTTGGATCATTATAACATGCTTTCAAAAGAATTCTACTGATCCAATTCGTGTCGAAAAATGACTTCCGGATTATGATTAAAGGTATTCTCCATATCTACTCCGTTTTCCGAAGGCTATAGCCTTCTCCGTTTAACCAAAATTGGCCCAGATCTAAATTTCTAGAATTTTAAATCATTCAATATTGCTCTAAATAGCATTCCAACGGTCCACTTCATGTCGAAAAATACCTTCCCAATGGTGAGTTAAGGTATTCCAAATATTTGCTCTGTTTTCCGAAGGCTATAGCCTAATCCATCGAGCCAAAATTGGTCTGGATAAAAATTTCTTGCACCTTGGATAATTTGAAAATGTTTTTAATCGTAATCCAACGGTCTACTTCATGTCAAAAATCATCTTCCGGATTCATATAACGAGTTTCTAAAACCGACTTCTATATAACGAGTTATCATCTTGTCAAAATTTGCTACATTTTTTGAAGCCTATTGCCTTCTTTGGCAACATAAAATTTTCTGGCTCAAAATTTCTAGAACTTTGGTTCATTAAACCATGCTTCCAATAGAATTCCACTGATCCAATTCGTGTCAAAAAAGGCCTTCCGGATTATGATAGAAGGTATTCTCAATATCTACTCTATTTTTCGAATGCTATAGCCTTCTCCGTCGAACCAAAATTGGCCCAAATCAAAATTTGTAGAATTTTAAATAATTAAATCTTGCTCTAAATAGCATTCCAACGGTCCACTTCATGTAGAAAAATGCCTTCTAGATGGTGAGTTAAGGTAATTTAAAAATTGACTCCATTTTACGTAGGCTATAGCCTACTCCGTCAAGCCAAAATAGGTCGGGAAAAAATTTCTTACAACTTCGATATTTGAAAATGATCTTAATCATAATCCAACGGCCTATTTCGTGTCTAAAACCGACTTCTATATAACGAGTTATAGTCGTGTCAAAATTTGCTACATCTTTCAAAGCCTATAACCTAGTCTGGCAACATAAAATTTGTCTGGCTCCAAATTTCTAAAAGTTTGGATCATAAAAACATGCTTTTAAAAGAATTCTACTGATCCAATTCGTGGCAAAAAATGCATTTCGGATTATGATTGAAGGTATTCTCAATAGCTACTCCATTTTTCAAAAGCTATAGCCTGCTCCGTCGAACCAAAATTGACCCGGATCAAAATTTATTGATCTTTAAATCATTAAATCTTGCTCTAAATAGCATTCCAAAGTTCTACTTCATGTTGAAAAATGCCTTCCGGATGGTGAGTTAAGGTATTCTGAATAATTGCTCCATTTTTTTAAGGCTATAGCCTACTCCGTCGAGTCAAAAATGGTATAGATAAAAATTTATTGCAACTTGGATAATTTGAAAATACTTTAATCGTAATCTAACGGTCTACTTCATGTCTAAAACCGACTTCTATAATATGAGTTATGGTTGTTCCAACATTTACAACATTTTTCGAAGCCAATAGCATTCTCTGGCAACATAAATTTGTCTGGCTTCAAATTTCGAGAACTTTGGATCATTAAAACATGCTTTCAAAAGAATTCCACTGATCCAATTCGTGTCGAAAAATGCCTTCCGGATTATGATTGAAGGTATTCTCAATATCTACTCCGTTAGCCGAAGGCTATAACCTTTGGGCGGAATCAAAATTTCTTGAATTTTAAATCATTAAATCTTGTTCTAAATAGCATTCCAGCGGTGCACTTCATGTTGAAAAATGCCTTCCGGATGGTGAGTTAAGGTATTCTGAATATTTGCTCCGTTTTCGAAAGCTATAGCCTACTCCGTCGAGTCAAAAATTGTATGGATAAAAATTTATTGCAACTTGGATAATTTGAAAATGTTTTTAATCGTAAGGCAACGGACTACTTCATGTCTAAAACCGACTAGTATATAACGAGTTATGGTCGTTTCAAGATTTTCTCCATTTTTTCGAAGCCAATAGCCTTCTGTGGCAACATAAAAGTTGTCTGGCCCAAAATTTCTAGAAATTTGGATCATCAATACATGCTTTCAAAAGAATTCCACTGATCCAATTCGTGTCAAAAAATGCCTTCGGATTATGATTTAAGGTATTCTCAATATCTACTCCGTTTTCCGAAGGCTATAGCCTTTTCCGTAGAACAAAAATTGGCCGGAATCAAAATTTCTAGAATTTTAAATCATTAAATCTTGCTCTAAATAGCATTCCAACAGTGCACTTCATGTCCAAAAATGCCTTCCGGATGGTGAGTTAAGGTATTCCGAATATTGCTCTGTTTTTTGAAGGCTATAGCCTACTCCGTCGAGTCAAAAATGGTATGGATAAAAATTTATTGCAACTTGGATAATTTGAAAATACTTTTAATCGTAATCCAACGGTCTGCTTCGTGTCTAAAACCGACTTCTATAAAACGAGTTATGGTCGTTCAAACATTTTTAACATTTTTCGAAGCCTATAGCCTTCTCTGGCAGCATAAAATTTGTTAGGCTCACAATTTCTAGTACTTTGGATCATTAAAACATGCTTTCAGAAGAATTCCTCTAATCCAATTCGTGTCGAAAAATGCCTTCCGGATTATGATTGAAGGTATTCTCAATATCTACAACGTTTTTCGAATGCTATAGGCTTCTTCGACGAACCAAAATTGGACCGGATCAAAATTACTAGAATTTTAAATAATTAAATCTTGCTATAAATAGCAATCCAAGGGTCCACTTCATGTCGAAAAATGCCTTCCGGATGGTGAGTTAAGGGAATTTAAAAATTTGCTTCGTTTTACGAAGGCTATAGTCTACTCCATCGAGCCAAAATTGGTCTGGATAAAATTTCTTGCAACTTGGATAATTTGAAAATGCTCTTAATCGTAATCCAATGGTCTGCTTCGTGTTTAAAACCGACTTCTATACAAAGTGTTACGGTCATTTCAACATTTACTACATTTGTCGAAGCCTATAGCCTTCTATGGCAACATAAAATTTGTCTGGCTCAAAATTTCTAGAAATTTGGATCATTAAAACATGCTTTCAGAAGAAATCCACTGATCCAATTCTTGTCAAAACATGACTTCCGGATTATGATTGAAGGTATTCTCAATATCTACTTCGTTTTCCGAATGCTATAGCCTGCTTCGTCAACCCAAAATTGACCCGGATCAAAATTTATAGATCTTTAAATCATTAAATCTTGCTCTAATAAGCATTCCAAAGGTCTACTTCATGTCGAAAAATGCCTTCCGGATGGTGAGTTAAGGTATTCTGAATATTTGCTCCGTTTTTCGAAAGCTATAGCCTACTCTGTCGAGTCAAAAATTGTTTGGATAAAAATTTATTGCAACTTGGATAATTTGAAAATGTTTTTAATCGTAAGGCAACGGACTACTTCATGTCCAAAACTGACTTCTATATAGCGAGTTATGGCCGTTTCAAGATTTTCTCCTTTTTTTCGAAGCCTATAACCATCTGTGGCAACATAAAATTTGTCTGGCTCCAAATTTCTAAAGTTTGGATCATTAAAACATGCTTTTAAAAGAATTCTACTGATCCATTTCGTGGCAAAAAATGCATTTCGGATTATGATTGAAGGTATTCTCAATAGCTACTCCATTTTTCGAAAGCTATAGCCTGCTCCGTCGAACCAAAATTGACCCGGATCAAAATTTATTGATCTTTAAATCATTAAATCTTGCTCTAAATAGCATTCCAAAGTTCTACTTCATGTTGAAAAATGCCTTCCGGATGGTGAGTTAAGGTATTCTGAATAATTGCTCCATTTTTTTAAGGCTATAGCCTACTCCGTCGAGTCAAAAATGGTATAGATAAAAATTTATTGCAACTTGGATAATTTGAAAATACTTTTAATCGTAATCTAACGGTCTACTTCATGTCTAAAACCGACTTCTATAATATGAGTTATGGTTGTTCCAACATTTACAACATTTTTCGAAGCCAATAGCATTCTCTGGCAACATAAAATTTGTCTGGCTTCAAATTTCGAGAACTTTGGATCATTAAAACATGCTTTCAAAAGAATTCCACTGATCCAATTCGTGTCGAAAAATGCCTTCCGGATTATGATTGAAGGTATTCTCAATATCTACTCCGTTAGCCGAAGGCTATAACTTTTGGGCGGAATCAAAATTTCTTGAATTTTAAATCATTAAATCTTGTTCTAAATAGCATTCCAGCGGTGCACTTCATGTTGAAAAATGCCTTCCGGATGGTGAGTTAAGGTATTCTGAATATTTGCTCCGTTTTCGAAAGCTATAGCCTACTCCGTCGAGTCAAAAATTGTATGGATAAAAATTTATTGCAACTTGGATAATTTGAAAATGTTTTTAATCGTAAGGCAACGGACTACTTCATGTCTAAAACCGACTAGTATATAACGAGTTATGGTCGTTTCAAGATTTTCTCCATTTTTTCGAAGCCAATAGCCTTCTGTGGCAACATAAAAGTTGTCTGGCCCAAAATTTCTAGAAATTTGGATCATCAATACATGCTTTCAAAAGAATTCCACTGATCCAATTCGTGTCAAAAAATGCCTTCGGATTATGATTTAAGGTATTCTCAATATCTACTCCGTTTTCCGAAGGCTATAGCCTTTTCCGTAGAACAAAAATTGGCCGGAATCAAAATTTCTAGAATTTTAAATCATTAAATCTTGCTCTAAATAGCATTCCAACAGTGCACTTCATGTCCAAAAATGCCTTCCGGATGGTGAGTTAAGGTATTCCGAATATTTGCTCTGTTTTTTGAAGGCTATAGCCTACTCCGTCGAGTCAAAAATGGTATGGATAAAAATTTATTGCAACTTGGATAATTTGAAAATACTTTTAATCGTAATCCAACGGTCTGCTTCGTGTCTAAAACCGACTTCTATAAAACGAGTTATGGTCGTTCAAACATTTTAAACATTTTTCGAAGCCTATAGCCTTCTCTGGCAGCATAAAATTTGTTAGGCTCACAATTTCTAGTACTTTGGATCATTAAAACATGCTTTCAGAAGAATTCCTCTAATCCAATTCGTGTCGAAAAATGCCTTCCGGATTATGATTGAAGGTATTCTCAATATCTACAACGTTTTTCGAATGCTATAGGCTTCTTCGACGAACCAAAATTGGACCGGATCAAAATTACTAGAATTTTAAATAATTAAATCTTGCTATAAATAGCAATCCAAGGGTCCACTTCATGTCGAAAAATGCCTTCCGGATGGTGAGTTAAGGGAATTTAAAAATTTGCTTCGTTTTACGAAGGCTATAGTCTACTCCATCGAGCCAAAATTGGTCTGGATAAAATTTCTTGCAACTTGGATAATTTGAAAATGCTCTTAATCGTAATCCAATGGTCTGCTTCGTGTTTAAAACCGACTTCTATACAAAGTGTTACGGTCATTTCAACATTTACTACATTTGTCGAAGCCTATAGCCTTCTATGGCAACATAAAATTTGTCTGGCTCAAAATTTCTAGAAATTTGGATCATTAAAACATGCTTTCAGAAGAAATCCACTGATCCAATTCTTGTCAAAACATGACTTCCGGATTATGATTGAAGGTATTCTCAATATCTACTTCGTTTTCCGAATGCTATAGCCTGCTTCGTCAACCCAAAATTGACCCGGATCAAAATTTATAGATCTTTAAATCATTAAATCTTGCTCTAATAAGCATTCCAAAGGTCTACTTCATGTCGAAAAATGCCTTCCGGATGGTGAGTTAAGGTATTCTGAATATTTGCTCCGTTTTTCGAAAGCTATAGCCTACTCTGTCGAGTCAAAAATTGTTTGGATAAAAATTTATTGCAACTTGGATAATTTGAAAATGTTTTTAATCGTAAGGCAACGGACTACTTCATGTCCAAAACTGACTTCTATATAGCGAGTTATGGCCGTTTCAAGATTTTCTCCTTTTTTTCGAAGCCTATAACCATCTGTGGCAACATAAAATTTGTCTGGCTCCAAATTTCTAAAAGTTTGGATCATTAAAACATGCTTTTAAAAGAATTCTACTGATCCATTTCGTGGCAAAAAATGCATTTCGGATTATGATTGAAGGTATTCTCAATAGCTACTCCATTTTTCGAAAGCTATAGCCTGCTCCGTCGAACCAAAATTGACCCGGATCAAAATTTATTGATCTTTAAATCATTAAATCTTGCTCTAAATAGCATTCCAAAGTTCTACTTCATGTTGAAAAATGCCTTCCGGATGGTGAGTTAAGGTATTCTGAATATTTGCTCCGTTTTCGAAAGCTATAGCCTACTCCGTCGAGTCAAAAATTGTATGGATAAAAATTTATTGCAACTTGGATAATTTGAAAATGTTTTTAATCGTAAGGCAACGGACTACTTCATGTCTAAAACCGACTAGTATATAACGAGTTATGGTCGTTTCAAGATTTTCTCCATTTTTTCGAAGCCAATAGCCTTCTGTGGCAACATAAAAGTTGTCTGGCCCAAAATTTCTAGAAATTTGGATCATCAATACATGCTTTCAAAAGAATTCCACTGATCCAATTCGTGTCAAAAAATGCCTTCGGATTATGATTTAAGGTATTCTCAATATCTACTCCGTTTTCCGAAGGCTATAGCCTTTTCCGTAGAACAAAAATTGGCCGGAATCAAAATTTCTAGAATTTTAAATCATTAAATCTTGCTCTAAATAGCATTCCAACAGTGCACTTCATGTCCAAAAATGCCTTCCGGATGGTGAGTTAAGGTATTCCGAATATTTGCTCTGTTTTTTGAAGGCTATAGCCTACTCCGTCGAGTCAAAAATGGTATGGATAAAAATTTATTGCAACTTGGATAATTTGAAAATACTTTTAATCGTAATCCAACGGTCTGCTTCGTGTCTAAAACCGACTTCTATAAAACGAGTTATGGTCGTTCAAACATTTTAAACATTTTTCGAAGCCTATAGCCTTCTCTGGCAGCATAAAATTTGTTAGGCTCACAATTTCTAGTACTTTGGATCATTAAAACATGCTTTCAGAAGAATTCCTCTAATCCAATTCGTGTCGAAAAATGCCTTCCGGATTATGATTGAAGGTATTCTCAATATCTACAACGTTTTTCGAATGCTATAGGCTTCTTCGACGAACCAAAATTGGACCGGATCAAAATTACTAGAATTTTAAATAATTAAATCTTGCTATAAATAGCAATCCAAGGGTCCACTTCATGTCGAAAAATGCCTTCCGGATGGTGAGTTAAGGGAATTTAAAAATTTGCTTCGTTTTACGAAGGCTATAGTCTACTCCATCGAGCCAAAATTGGTCTGGATAAAATTTCTTGCAACTTGGATAATTTGAAAATGCTCTTAATCGTAATCCAATGGTCTGCTTCGTGTTTAAAACCGACTTCTATACAAAGTGTTACGGTCATTTCAACATTTACTACATTTGTCGAAGCCTATAGCCTTCTATGGCAACATAAAATTTGTCTGGCTCAAAATTTCTAGAAATTTGGATCATTAAAACATGCTTTCAGAAGAAATCCACTGATCCAATTCTTGTCAAAACATGACTTCCGGATTATGATTGAAGGTATTCTCAATATCTACTTCGTTTTCCGAATGCTATAGCCTGCTTCGTCAACCCAAAATTGACCCGGATCAAAATTTATAGATCTTTAAATCATTAAATCTTGCTCTAATAAGCATTCCAAAGGTCTACTTCATGTCGAAAAATGCCTTCCGGATGGTGAGTTAAGGTATTCTGAATATTTGCTCCGTTTTTCGAAAGCTATAGCCTACTCTGTCGAGTCAAAAATTGTTTGGATAAAAATTTATTGCAACTTGGATAATTTGAAAATGTTTTTAATCGTAAGGCAACGGACTACTTCATGTCCAAAACTGACTTCTATATAGCGAGTTATGGCCGTTTCAAGATTTTCTCCTTTTTTTCGAAGCCTATAACCATCTGTGGCAACATAAAATTTGTCTGGCTCCAAATTTCTAAAAGTTTGGATCATTAAAACATGCTTTTAAAAGAATTCTACTGATCCATTTCGTGGCAAAAAATGCATTTCGGATTATGATTGAAGGTATTCTCAATAGCTACTCCATTTTTCGAAAGCTATAGCCTGCTCCGTCGAACCAAAATTGACCCGGATCAAAATTTATTGATCTTTAAATCATTAAATCTTGCTCTAAATAGCATTCCAAAGTTCTACTTCATGTTGAAAAATGCCTTCCGGATGGTGAGTTAAGGTATTCTGAATAATTGCTCCATTTTTTTAAGGCTATAGCCTACTCCGTCGAGTCAAAAATGGTATAGATAAAAATTTATTGCAACTTGGATAATTTGAAAATACTTTTAATCGTAATCTAACGGTCTACTTCATGTCTAAAACCGACTTCTATAATATGAGTTATGGTTGTTCCAACATTTACAACATTTTTCGAAGCCAATAGCATTCTCTGGCAACATAAAATTTGTCTGGCTTCAAATTTCGAGAACTTTGGATCATTAAAACATGCTTTCAAAAGAATTCCACTGATCCAATTCGTGTCGAAAAATGCCTTCCGGATTATGATTGAAGGTATTCTCAATATCTACTCCGTTAGCCGAAGGCTATAACCTTTGGGCGGAATCAAAATTTCTTGAATTTTAAATCATTAAATCTTGTTCTAAATAGCATTCCAGCGGTGCACTTCATGTTGAAAAATGCCTTCCGGATGGTGAGTTAAGGTATTCTGAATATTTGCTCCGTTTTCGAAAGCTATAGCCTACTCCGTCGAGTCAAAAATTGTATGGATAAAAATTTATTGCAACTTGGATAATTTGAAAATGTTTTTAATCGTAAGGCAACGGACTACTTCATGTCTAAAACCGACTAGTATATAACGAGTTATGGTCGTTTCAAGATTTTCTCCATTTTTTCGAAGCCAATAGCCTTCTGTGGCAACATAAAAGTTGTCTGGCCCAAAATTTCTAGAAATTTGGATCATCAATACATGCTTTCAAAAGAATTCCACTGATCCAATTCGTGTCAAAAAATGCCTTCGGATTATGATTTAAGGTATTCTCAATATCTACTCCGTTTTCCGAAGGCTATAGCCTTTTCCGTAGAACAAAAATTGGCCGGAATCAAAATTTCTAGAATTTTAAATCATTAAATCTTGCTCTAAATAGCATTCCAACAGTGCACTTCATGTCCAAAAATGCCTTCCGGATGGTGAGTTAAGGTATTCCGAATATTTGCTCTGTTTTTTGAAGGCTATAGCCTACTCCGTCGAGTCAAAAATGGTATGGATAAAAATTTATTGCAACTTGGATAATTTGAAAATACTTTTAATCGTAATCCAACGGTCTGCTTCGTGTCTAAAACCGACTTCTATAAAACGAGTTATGGTCGTTCAAACATTTTTAACATTTTTCGAAGCCTATAGCCTTCTCTGGCAGCATAAAATTTGTTAGGCTCACAATTTCTAGTACTTTGGATCATTAAAACATGCTTTCAGAAGAATTCCTCTAATCCAATTCGTGTCGAAAAATGCCTTCCGGATTATGATTGAAGGTATTCTCAATATCTACAACGTTTTTCGAATGCTATAGGCTTCTTCGACGAACCAAAATTGGACCGGATCAAAATTACTAGAATTTTAAATAATTAAATCTTGCTATAAATAGCAATCCAAGGGTCCACTTCATGTCGAAAAATGCCTTCCGGATGGTGAGTTAAGGGAATTTAAAAATTTGCTTCGTTTTACGAAGGCTATAGTCTACTCCATCGAGCCAAAATTGGTCTGGATAAAATTTCTTGCAACTTGGATAATTTGAAAATGCTCTTAATCGTAATCCAATGGTCTGCTTCGTGTTTTAAAACCGACTTCTATACAAAGTGTTACGGTCATTTCAACATTTACTACATTTGTCGAAGCCTATAGCCTTCTATGGCAACATAAAATTTGTCTGGCTCAAAATTTCTAGAAATTTGGATCATTAAAACATGCTTTCAGAAGAAATCCACTGATCCAATTCTTGTCAAAAAATGACTTCCGGATTATGATTGAAGGTATTCTCAATATCTACTTCGTTTTTCGAATGCTATAGCCTGCTTCGTCAACCCAAAATTGACCCGGATCAAATTTATAGATCTTTAAATCATTAAATCTTGCTCTAATAAGCATTCCAAAGGTCTACTTCATGTCGAAAAATGCCTTCCGGATGGTGAGTTAAGGTATTCTGAATATTTGCTCCGTTTTTCGAAAGCTATAGCCTACTCCGTCGAGTCAAAAATTGTTTGGATAAAAATTTATTGCAACTTGGATAATTTGAAAATGTTTTTAATCGTAAGGCAACGGACTACTTCATGTCCAAAACTGACTTCTATATAGCGAGTTATGGCCGTTTCAAGATTTTCTCCTTTTTTTCGAAGCCTATAACCATCTGTGGCAACATAAAATTTGTCTGGCTCCAAATTTCTAAAAGTTTGGATCATTAAAACATGCTTTTAAAAGAATTCTACTGATCCATTTCGTGGCAAAAAATGCATTTCGGATTATGATTGAAGGTATTCTCAATAGCTACTCCATTTTTCGAAAGCTATAGCCTGCTCCGTCGAACCAAAATTGACCCGGATCAAAATTTATTGATCTTTAAATCATTAAATCTTGCTCTAAATAGCATTCCAAAGTTCTACTTCATGTTGAAAAATGCCTTCCGGATGGTGAGTTAAGGTATTCTGAATAATTGCTCCATTTTTTTAAGGCTATAGCCTACTCTGTCGAGTCAAAAATGGTATAGATAAAAATTTATTGCAACTTGGATAATTTGAAAATACTTTTAATCGTAATCTAACGGTCTACTTCATGTCTAAAACCGACTTCTATAATATGAGTTATGGTTGTTCCAACATTTACAACATTTTTCGAAGCCAATAGCATTCTCTGGCAACATAAAATTTGTCTGGCTTCAAATTTCGAGAACTTTGGATCATTAAAACATGCTTTCAAAAGAATTCCACTGATCCAATTCGTGTCGAAAAATGCCTTCCGGATTATGATTGAAGGTATTCTCAATATCTACTCCGTTAGCCGAAGGCTATAACCTTTGGGCGGAATCAAAATTTCTTGAATTTTAAATCATTAAATCTTGTTCTAAATAGCATTCCAGCGGTGCACTTCATGTTGAAAAATGCCTTCCGGATGGTGAGTTAAGGTATTCTGAATATTTGCTCCGTTTTCGAAAGCTATAGCCTACTCCGTCGAGTCAAAAATTGTATGGATAAAAATTTATTGCAACTTGGATAATTTGAAAATGTTTTTAATCGTAAGGCAACGGACTACTTCATGTCTAAAACCGACTAGTATATAACGAGTTATGGTCGTTTCAAGATTTTCTCCATTTTTTCGAAGCCAATAGCCTTCTGTGGCAACATAAAAGTTGTCTGGCCCAAAATTTCTAGAAATTTGGATCATCAATACATGCTTTCAAAAGAATTCCACTGATCCAATTCGTGTCAAAAAATGCCTTCGGATTATGATTTAAGGTATTCTCAATATCTACTCCGTTTTCCGAAGGCTATAGCCTTCTCCGTCGAACAAAAATTGGCCGGAATCAAAATTTCTAGAATTTTAAATCATTAAATCTTGCTCTAAATAGCATTCCAACAGTGCACTTCATGTCCAAAAATGCCTTCCGGATGGTGAGTTAAGGTATTCCGAATATTTGCTCTGTTTTTTGAAGGCTATAGCCTACTCCGTCGAGTCAAAAATGGTATGGATAAAAATTTATTGCAACTTGGATAATTTGAAAATACTTTTAATCGTAATCCAACGGTCTGCTTCGTGTCTAAAACCGACTTCTATAAAACGAGTTATGGTCGTTCAAACATTTAGAACATTTTTCGAAGCCTATAGCCTTCTCTGGCAACATAAAATTTGTTAGGCTCACAATTTCTAGTACTTTGGATCATTAAAACATGCTTTCAGAAGAATTTCTCTAATCCAATTCGTGTCGAAAAATGCCTTCCGGATTATGATTGAAGGTATTCTCAATATCTACAACGTTTTTCGAATGCTATAGGCTTCTTCGACGAACCAAAATTGGACCGGATCAAAATTACTAGAATTTTAAATAATTAAATCTTGCTCTAAATAGCAATCCAAGGGTCCACTTCATGTCGAAAAATGCCTTCCGGATGGTGAGCTAAGGGAATTTAAAAATTTGCTTCGTTTTACGAAGGCTATAGTCTACTCCATCGAGCCAAAATTGGTCTGGATAAAATTTCTTGCAACTTGGATAATTGGAAAATGCTCTTAATCGTAATCCAATGGTCTGCTTCGTGTTTAAAACCGACTTCTATACAAAGTGTTACGGTCATTTCAACATTTACTACATTTGTCGAAGCCTATAGCCTTCTATGGCAACATAAAATTTGTCTGGCTCAAAATTTCTAGAAATTTGGATCATTAAAACATGCTTTCAGAAGAAATCCACTGATCCAATTCTTGTCAAAAAATGACTTCCGGATTATGATTGAAGGTATTCTCAATATCTACTTCGTTTTCCGAATGCTATAGCCTGCTTCGTCAACCCAAAATTGACCCGGATCAAAATTTATAGATCTTTAAATCATTAAATCTTGCTCTAATAAGCATTCCAAAGGTCTACTTCATGTCGAAAAATGCCTTCCGGATGGTGAGTTAAGGTATTCTGAATATTTGCTCCGTTTTTCGAAAGCTATAGCCTACTCCGTCGAGTCAAAAATTGTATGGATAAAAATTTATTGCAACTTGGATAATTTGAAAATGTTTTTAATCGTATGGCAACGGACTACTTCATGTCCAAAACCGACTTCTATATAACGAGTTATGGCCGTTTGAAGATTTTCTCCTTTTTTCTGAAGCCTATAGCCTTCTGTGGCAACATAAAATTTGTCTGGCTCCAAATTTCTAAAAGTTTGGATCATTAAAACATGCTTACAAAAGAATTCCACAGATTCAATTTGTGGGAAAAAATGCATTCCGGATTATGGTTAAAGGTATTCTCAATAGCTACACCATTTTCCGAAAGCTATAGCCTGCTCCGTAGAACCAAAATTGACCCGGATCAAAATTTATTGACCTTTAAATCATTAAATCTTGCTCTAAATAGCATTGCAAAGTTCTACTTCATGTTGAAAAATGCCTTCCGGATGGTGAGTTAAGCTATTATGAATAATTGCTCCGTTTTTCTAAGGCTATAGCCTACTCCGTCGAGTCAAAAATGGTATAGATAAAATTTATTGCAACTTGGATAATTTGAAAATACTTTTAATCGTAATCCAACGGTCTACTTCACGTCTAAAACCGACTTCTATATAATGAGTTATGGTTGTTCCAACATTTACAACATTTTTCGAAGCATATAGAATTCTCTGGCAACATAAAATTTGTCTGGCTCCAAATTTCTAGAACTTTGAATCATTAAAACATGTTTTTAAAAGAATTCCACTGATCCAATTCGTGTCAAAAAATGCCTTCCGGATTATGATTGAAGGTATTCTCAATATCTACTCCGTTTTCCGAAGGCTATAGCCTTTGGGCAGAATCAAAATTTCTTGAATTTTAAATCATTAAATCTTGTTCTAAATAGCATTCCAACGGTGCACTTCATGTTGAAAAATGCCTTCCGGATGGTGAGTTAAGCTATTATGAATATTTTCTCTGTTTTACGAAGACTATAGCCTACTCCGTCGAGTCAAAATTGGTATGGATAAAAATTTATTGCAACTAGGATAATTTGAAAATGTTTTTAATTGTAATCCAACGGTCTACTTCGTGTCTAAAACTGACTTCTATATAACGAGTTATGGTCGTTTCAACATTTGCTACATTTATCGAAGCCTATAGCCTTTTGTGGCAACATAAAATTGGTCTAGCTAAAAACATCTAGAACTTTGAATCATTAAACCATGCTTTCAATAGAATTTCACTGATCCAATTCGTGGCAAAAAATGCCTTCCGGATTATGATTGAAGGTATTCTCAATATCTATTCCATTTTTCGAATGCTATAGCCTGCTCCGTCGAACCTAAATTGACCCGGATCAAAATTTATAGATCTTTAAATCATTAAATATTGCTCTATATAGCATTCCAACGGTCCACTTCATGTCGAAAAATGCCTTCCGGATGGTGAGTTAAGGTAATCTAAAAATTTGCTCCGTTTTATGAAAGCGTTAGCCTGCTCCCTCGAGCCAAAATTGGTCTCGATAAAATTTCTTGCAACTTGGATAATTTGAAAATTCTCTTAATCGTAATCCAACAGTCTACTTCGTGTCTAAAGCCGACTTCTATATAACAAGTTATGGTCGTTTCAACATTTACTACATTTTCGAAGCCTATAGCATTCTCTGGCAACATAAAATTTGTCTGGCAAAAAATTTCTAGAAATTTGGATCATTAAAACATGCTTTCAGAAGGAATCCACTATTCCAATTCTTGTCAAAAAATGACTTCCGGATTATGATGGATGGTATTCTCAATATCTACTCCGTTTTCCGAATGCTACAGGCTTCTCCGTTGAACCAAAATTGACCTGGATCAAAATTTATAGAACTTAAAATCATTAAATTTTGCTCTAAATAGCATTCCAACGGTCTATTTCATGTTAAAAAATGCCTTCCAGATGGTGAGTTAAGGTATTCTAAATATTTACTCCGTTTTTTGAAAGCTATAGCCTGCTCCGTCGAGTCAAAAATTATATGGATAAAAATTTATTGCAACTTTGATAATTTGAAAATGTTTTTAATCGTAATACAATGGTCTACTTCGTGTCTAAAACCGACTTCTATATAACGAGTTTTGGTCGTTTCAACATTTGCTACATTTTTCGAAGCCTGTAGCCTTCTGTGGCAACATAAAATTTATCTGGCTCAAAATTTCTAGAACTTTGGATCATTGAAACATGCTTTGAAAAGAAATCCACTGATCCAATTCATGTCGAAAAATGCCTTCCGAATTATGATTAAAGGTATTCTTATTATCCACTCCGTTTTCCGAAGGCTATAGCCTTTGGGTGGAATCAAAATTTTTAGAATTTTAAATCAATAAATCTTGTTCTAAATAGCATTCCAACGATACACTTATTTCGAAAAATGCCTTCCGGATGGTGAGTTGAGGTATTCTAAATATTTTCGCTATTTTTCGAAGGCTATAGCCTACTCCGTCAAGTCAAAATTGGTATGGATAAAAATTTATTGTAACTTGGATAATTTGAAAATGTTTTTTACCGTAATCCAACGGTCTACTTCCTGTCTAAAACCGACTTTTATATAACGAGTTATGGTCGTACCAACATTTGCTACATTTTTGAAGCCTGTAGCCTTCTGTGGTAACATAAAAAATGTCTAGCTCCAAATTTCTAGAACTTTGAATCATTAAACAATGCTTTCAATAGAGTTATGGTCGTTTCATCATTTGCTATATTTTTCGAAGCCTATAGCCTGCTCTGGCAACATGATATTTGTCTATCTCAAAATTTCCACAACTTTAGATCAATAAAACATGCTTTCAAAAGAATCCCACTGATCCAATTCGTGTCAAAAAATGCCTTCCCGATTATGATTGAAGGTATTCTCAATATCTACTCCATTTTCCGAAGGCTATAGCCTTCTCCGTCAAACAAAAATTGGGCGGAATCGAAATTTATAGAATTTTAAATCATTAAATCTTGCTCTAAATATCATTCCAACGGTGCACTTCATGTCGAAAAATGCCTTCTGGATGGTGAGTTAAGGTATTCTGAACAATTGCTCCGTTTTTTTTAAGGCTAAGCCTACTCCGTCGAGTCAAAAATGGTATGGATAAAAATTTATTGCAAATTAGATAATTTGAAAATACTTTTAATCGTAATCCAACGGTCTACTTCGTGTCTAAAACTAACTTCTATATAACGAGTTATGGTCGTTCCAACATTTACAATATTTTTCGAAGCCTATAGCCTTCTCTGGCAACATAAAATTTGTCTGGCTCAAAATTTCTAGAACTTTGGATCATTAAAAAATGCTTTCAAAAGAATTCCACTTATCCAATTCGTGTCGAAAAACGCCTTCCGGATTATGATTGAAGGTATTATCAATATCTACTCCATTTTCTGAAGGGTATAACCTTCTCCGTTGAACCAAAATTGGCCCGAATCAAAATTTATAGAATTTTAAATCATTAATTCTTGCTCTAAATAGCTTTCCATTGGTCCACATCATGTCGAAAAATGCCTTCTGGATGGTGAGTTAAGGTATTCTAAATATTTGTTATGTTTTTCGAAGACTATAGCCTACTCCATCGGGCCAAAATTGATCTGGATAAAAATTACTTGGAACTTGGATAATATAAAAATGTTTTTAATCGTAATCCAATGGACTACATCATGTCGAAAAATGCCTTCCGGATTCATGTAACGAGTTTCTAAAACAGACTTCTGTATAACGAGTTATCGTCGTTTCAAAATTTTCTACATTTTTCGAAGCCTATAGCCTTTTCTAGAAACATAAAATTAGTCTGGCACAAAATTTCTAAAACTTTGGATCATTAAACCATGCTTTCAATAGAATTCCACTGATCCAATTCGTGTCAAAAAATGCCTTCTGGATTATGATTGAAGGTATTCTACATATCAACTCCTTATTCCGAATGCTATAGCTTTCTCCGTCAAACCAAAATTGACCCGGATCAAAATTTATAGATCTTTAAATCATTAAATCTTGCTCTAAATAGCATTCCAAAGGTCTCCTTCATGTCGAAAAATGCCTTCCGGATGGTGAGTTAAGGTATTCTGAATATTTACTCTGATTTTTTAGGCTATATAGCCTACACCGTCGAGTCAAAAATGGTATGGATAAAAATTTACTACAACTTGGATAATTTAAAAATATTTTTAATCGTAATCCAACGGTCTACTTCGTGTCTAAAACTGACTTCTATATAACGATTTATGGTCGTTCCAAAATTTGCTACATTTTTCGGATCCTATAGCCTTCTCTGGCAACATAAAATTTGTCTGGCTCAAAATTTCTAGAACTTTGGATCATTAAAACATGCTTTCAAAAGAATTCCACTGATCCAATTCGTATCACAAAACACCTTCCGGATTATGTTTGAAGGTAATCTCATTATCTACTCCATTTTCCGAATAGCCTTCTTCGTCGAGCCAAAATTGGCCCGAACCAAAATTTCTAGAATTTTAAATCATTAAATCTTGCTCTAAATTGCATTCCAACGGTCCACATCATGTCGAAAAATGCCTTCTGGATGGTGAGTTCAGGTATTCTAAATATTTGATCTATTTTTCGAAGGCTATAGCCTACTCCATCGAGCCAAAATTGGTCTAGATAAAATTTTCTTGCAACTTGGATAAAATGAAAATGCTTTTAATCGTAAATTAATGCACTACTTCATGCCAAAAAACGCCTTCCGGATTCATATAACGAGTTTGTAAAATCCTACTTCTGTATAACGAGTTATCATCGTTTCAAAATTTGCTACATTTTTCGATACTTATAGCCTTCTCTGGCAACATTAAATTTGTCTGGCTCATAATTTCTAGAACTTTGGATCATTAAAACATTCTTTCAGAAGAATTCCTGTGATCCAATTTGTGTCAAAAAATGATTTCCGGATTATGATTGACGGTATTATCAATATCAACACCGTTTTTCGAATGCTATAGTCTTCTCCGTCGAACCAAAATTGGCTCGGATCAAAATTATTAGAATTTTAAATGATTACTACAATTCCAAAGGTCTACTTTATATCAAAAAATGCCTTCCGGATGGTGAGTGAAGATATTAAGAATATTTACTCCGTTTTCTGAAAGCTATAGCCTACTCCGTCGAGTCAAAAATTGTATGGATAAAAATTTATTGCAACTTGGATAATTTGAAAATGTTTATAATCGTAATCTAATGGTCTACTTCATGTCTAAAACCGACTTCTATATAACGAGTTTTGGTCGTTTCAACATTTGCTACATTTTTTTCGAAGCCTATAGCCTTCTATGGCAACATAAAATTTATCTGGCTCAAAATTTATAGAACTTTGGATCATTAAAACATGCTTTCAAAAGAGTTCCACTGATCCAATTCGTTTCGAAAAATGCCTTCCGGATTATGATTGAAAGTATTCTCAATATCAAGTCCATTTTTCAAAAGCTATAGCCTTCTCCGTCGAACAAAAATTGGGCGGAATCAAAATTTCTAGAATTTTAAATCACTAAATCTTGCTCTAAATAGCATTCTAACGGTACACTTCATGTCGAAAAATGCCTTACGGATGGTGAGTTAAGGTATTTTGAATATTTGTTCTGTTTTTCGAAGGCTATAGGCTACTCCGTCGAGTCAAAATTGGTTTGGATAAAAATTTATTGCAAATTGCATAATTTGAATATGTTTTTAATCGAAATCCAACGGTCTACTTTGTGTCGTACAACGACTTCTATATAATGAGTTATGGTCGTTTCATCATTTGCTACATTTTTCGAAGCCTATAGCCTGCTCTGGCAACATAATATTTGTCTAACTCAAAATTTCTACAACTTTGGATCAATATAACATGCTTCCTAAAGAATCCCACTGATCCAGTTCGTTTCGAAAAATGCCTTCCGGATTGTGATTGAAAGTATTCCCAATATCAACTCCATTTTCTGAAGGCTACAGCCTTCTCCGTCGAACAAAAATTGGGCGGAATCAAAATTTCTAGAATTTTAAATCACTAAATCTTGCTCTAAACAGCATTCTAACGGTACACTTCATGTCAGAAAATGCCTTCCGGATGGTGAGTTAAGGCATTTTGAATATTTGCTCTGTTTTTTGAAGGCTATAGGCTACTTCGTCGAGTCAAAATTGGTATGGATAAAAATTTATTGCAAATTGGATAATTTGAATATGTTTTTAATCGTAATCCAACGGTCTACTTCGTGTCGTACACCGACTTCTATATAATGAGTTATGGTCGTTTCATCATTTGCTATATTTTTCGAAGCCTATAGCCTGCTCTGGCAACATGATATTTGTCTATCTCAAAATTTCCACAACTTTGGATCAATAAAACATGCTTTCAAAAGAATCCCACTGATCCAATTCGTGGCAAAAAATGCCTTCCCGATTATGATTGAAGGTATTCTCAATATCTATTCCATTTTCCGAAGGCTATAGCCTTCTCCATAGAACCAAAATTGGCTCGTATCAAAATTTTTAGAATTTTAAATAATTAAATCTTGCTCTAAACAGCATTCCAACGGTCCACTTCATGTCGAAAAATGCTTTCTGGATGGTGAGTTAAGGTAATCTAAAAATTTTCTCTTTTTAACGAAGGCTGTAGCGTACTCCATCGAGTCAAAATTGGTCTGGATAAAATTTCTTGCAACTTGGATAATTTGAAAATGCTCTTGATCGTAATCCAACGGTCTACTTCGTGTCTAAAACCAACTTCTATATAACGAGTTATGGTCGTTTCAACATTTACTACATTTTTCGAAGCCTATAGCCTTCTGTGGCAACATAAAATTTGTCTGGCTCAAAATTTCTAGAACTTTGGATGATTAAACCATGCTTTCAATAGAATTCCATTGATCAAATTCGTGACGAAAAACGCCTTCCGGATTATGATTGAAGGTATTCTCATTATCAACACCGTTTTTCGAATGCTATAGTCTTCTCCGTCGAACCAAAATTGGCCCGGATCAAAATTACTAGAATTTTAAATGATTACTAGAATTCCAAAGGTCTACTTTATATCAAAAAAATGCCTTCCGGATGGTGAGTTAAGATATTAAGAATATTTGCTCCATTTTCTGAAAGCTATAGCCTACTTCGTCGAGTCAAAAATTGTATGGATAAAAATTTATTGCAACTTGGATAATTTGAAAATGTTTATAATCGTAATCTAATGGTCTATTTCATGTCTAAAACCGACTTCTATATAACGAGTTTTGGTCGTTTCAACATTTGCTTCATTTTTTTCGAAGCCTATAGCCTTCTATGGCAACATAAAATTTATCTGGCTCAAAATTTATAGAACTTTGGATCATTAAAACATGCTTTCAAAAGAATTCCACTGATCCAATTCGTTTCGAAAAATGCCTTCCGGATTGTGATTGAAAGTATTCTTAATATCAACTCCATTTTCTGAAGGCTATAGCCTTCTCCGTCGAACAAAAATTGGGCGGAATCAAAATTTCTAGAATTTTAAATCACTAAATCTTGCTCTAAACAGCATTCTAACGGTACACTTCATGTCAGAAAATGCCTTCCGGATGGTGAGTTAAGGTATTTTGAATATTTGCTTTGTTTTTTAAAGGCTATAGGCTACTTCGTCGAGTCAAAATTGGTATGGATAAAAATTTATTGCAAATTGGATAATTTGAATATGTTTTTAATCGTAATCCAACGGTCTACTTCTTGTCGTACACCGACTTCTATATAATGAGTTATGGTCGTTTCATCATTTGCTATATTTTTCGAAGCCTATAGCCTGCTCTGGCAACATGATATTTGTCTATCTCAAAATTTCCACAACTTTGGATCAATAAAACATGCTTTCAAAAGAATCCCACTGATCCAATTCGTGTCAAAAAATGCCTTCCCGATTATGATTGAAGGTATTATCAATATCTACCCCATTTTCCGAAGGCTATAGCCTTCTCCATAGAACCAAAATTGGCTCGTATCAAAATTTTTAGCATTTTAAATAATTAAATCTTGCTCTAAACAGCATTCCAACGGTCCACTTCATGTTGAAAAATGCTTTTCTGGATGGTGAGTTAAGGTAATCTAAAAATTTGCTCTGTTTAACGAAGGCTATAGCGTACTCCATGGAGTCAAAATTGGTCTGGATAAAATTTCTTGCAACTTTGATAATTTGAAAATGCTCTTTATCGTAATCCAACGGTCTACTTCATGTCTAAAACCAACTTCTATATAACGAGTTATGGTCGTTTCAACATTTACTACATTTTTCGAAGCCTATAGCCTTCTGTGACAACATAAAATTTGTCTGGCTCAAAATTTCTAGAACTTTGGATGATTAAACCATGCTTTCAATAGAATTCCATTGATCCAATTCGTGACGAAAAACGCCTTCCGGATTATGATTGAAGGTATTCTCAATATCAACACCGTTTTTCGAATGCTATAGTCTTCTCCGTCGAACCAAAATTGGCCCGGATCAAAATTACTAGAATTTTAAATGATTACTAGAATTCCAAAGGTCTACTTTATATCAAAAAATGCCTTCCGGATGGTGAGTTAAGATATTAAGAATATTTGCTCCATTTTCTGAAAGCTATAGCCTACTTCGTCAAGTCAAAAATTGTATGGATAAAAATTTATTGCAACTTGGATAATTTGAAAATGTTTATAATCGTAATCTAATGGTCTACTTCATGTCTAAAACCGACTTCTATATAACGAGTTTTGGTCGTTTCAACATTTGCTTCATTTTTTTCGAAGCCTATAGCCTTCTATGGCAACATAAAATTTATCTGGCTCAAAATTTATAGAACTTTGGATCATTAAAACATGCTTTCAAAAGAATTCCACTGATCCAATTCGTTTCGAAAAATGCCTTCCGGATTGTGATTGAAAGTATTCTCAATATCAACTCCATTTTCTGAAGGCTATAGCCTTCTCCGTCGAACAAAAATTGGGCGGAATCAAAATTTCTAGAATTTTAAATCACTAAATCTTGCTCTAAATAGCATTCTAACGGTACACTTCATGTCAGAAAATGCCTTTCGGATGGTGAGTTAAGGTATTTTGAATATTTGCTCTGTTTTTCGAAGGCTATAGGCTACTTCGTCGAGTCAAAATTGGTATGGATAAAAATTTATTGCAAATTGGATAATTTGAATATGTTTTTAATCGTAATCCAACGGTCTACTTCGTGTCGTACACCGACTTCTATATAATGAGTTATGGTCGTTTCATCATTTGCTATTTTTTTCGAAGCCTATAGCCTGCTCTGGCAACATGATATTTGTCTATCTCAAAATTTCCACAACTTTGGATCAATAAAACATGCTTTCAAAAGAATCCCACTGATCCAATTCGTGTCAAAAAATGCCTTCCCGATTATGATTGAAGGTATTCTCAATATCTACTCCATTTTCCGAAGGCTATAGCCTTCTCCATAGAACCAAAATTGGCTCGTATCAAAATTTTTAGAATTTTAAATAATTAAATCTTGCTCTAAACAGCATTCTAACGGTCCACTTCATGTCGAAAAATGCTTTCTGGATGGTGAGTTAAGGTAATCTAAAAATTTGCTCTGTTTAACGAAGGCTATAGCGTACTCCATCGAGTCAAAATTGGTCTGGATAAAATTTCTTGCAACTTGGATAATTTGAAATTGCTCTTGATCGTAATCCAATGGTCTACTTCGTGTCTAAAACCAACTTCTATATAACGAGTTATGGTCGTTTCAACATTTACTACATTTTTCGAAGCCTATAGCCTTCTGTGGCAACATAAAATTTGTCTGGCTCAAAATTTATAGAACTTTGGATCATTAAAACTTGCTTTCAAAAGAATTCCACAGATCCAATTCGTTTCGAAAAATGCCTTCCGGATTGTGATTGAAAGTATTCTCAATATCAACTCTATTTTCTGAAGGCTATAGCCTTCTCCGTCGAACAAAAATTGGGCGGAATCAAACTTTCTAGAATTTTAAATCACTAAATCTTGCTCTAAATAGCATTCTAACGGTACACTTCATGTCAGAAAATGCCTTCCGGATGGTGAGTTAAGGTATTTTGAATATTTGCTCTGTTTTTCGAAGGCTATAGGCTACTTCGTCGAGTCAAAATTGGTATGGATAAAAATTTATTGCAAATTGGATAATTTGAATATGTTTTTAATCGTAATCCAACGGTCTACTTCGTGTCGTACACCGACTTCTATATAATGAGTTATGGTCGTTTCATCATTTGCTATATTTTTCGAAGCCTATAGCCTGCTCTGGCAACATGATATTTGTCTATCTCAAAATTTCCACAACTTTAAATCAATAAAACATGCTTTCAAAAGAATCCCACTGATCCAATTCGTGTCAAAAAACGCCTTCCCGATTATGATTGAAGGTATTCTCAATATCTACTCCATTTTCCGAAGGCTATAGCCTTCTCCATAGAACCAAAATTGGCTCGTATCAAAATTTTTAGAATTTTAAATAATTAAATCTTGCTCTAAACGGCATTCCAACGGTCCACTTCATGTCGAAAAATGCTTTCTGGATGGTGAGTTAAGGTAATCTAAAAATTTGCTCTGTTTAACGAAGGCTATAGCGTACTCCATCGAGTCAAAATTGGTCTGGATAAAATTTCTTGCAACTTGGATAATTTGAAATTGCTCTTGATCGTAATCCAACGGTCTACTTCGTGTCTAAAACCAACTTCTATATAACGAGTTATGGTCGTTTCAACATTTACTACATTTTTCGAAGCCTATAGCCTTCTGTGGCAACATAAAATTTGTCTGGCTCAAAATTTATAGAACTTTGGATCATTAAAACATGCTTTCAAAAGAATTCCACTGATCCAATTCGTTTCGAAAAATGCCTTCCGGATTGTGATTGAAAGTATTCTCAATATCAACTCCATTTTCTGAAGGCTATAGCCTTCTCCGTCGAACAAAAATTGGGCGGAATCAAAATTTCTAGAATTTTAAATCACTAAATCTTGCTCTAAATAGCATTCTAACGGTACACTTCATGTCGGAAAATGCCTTCCGGATGGTGAGTTAAGGTATTTTGAATATTTGCTCTGTTTTTCGAAGGCTATAGGCTACTTCGTCGAGTCAAAATTGGTATGGATAAAAATTTATTGCAAATTGGATAATTTGAATATGTTTTTAATCGTAATCCAACGGTCTACTTCGTGTCGTACACCGACTTCTATATAATGAGTTATGGTCGTTTCATCATTTGCTATATTTTCGAAGCCTATAGCCTGCTCTGGCAACATGATATTTGTCTATCTCAAAATTTCCACAACTTTGGATCAATAAAACATGCTTTCAAAAGAATCCCACTGATCCAATTCGTGTCAAAAAATGCCTTCCCGATTATGATTGAAGGTATTCTCAATATCTACTCCATTTTCCGAAGGCTATAGCCTTCTCCATAGAACCAAAATTGGCTCGTGTCAAAATTTTTAGAATTTTAAATAATTAAATCTTGCTCTAAACAGCATTCCAACGGTCCACTTCATGTCGAAAAATGCTTTCTGGATGGTGAGTTAATGTTATCTAAAAATTTGCTCTGTTTAACGAAGGCTATTGCGTACTCCATCGAGTCAAAATTGGTCTGGATAAAATTTCTTGCAACTTGGATAATTTGAAAATGCTCTGGATCGTAATCCAACGGTCTACTTCGTGTCTAAACCGACTTCTATATAACGAGTTATGGTCATTTGATCATTTACTACATTTTTCGAAGCCTATAGCCTTCTGTGGCAACATAAAATTTGTCTGGCTCAAAATTTCTAGAACTTTGGATGATTAAACCATGCTTTCAATAGAATTCCATTGATCCAATTCGTGACGAAAAACGCCTTCCGGATTATGATTGAAGGTATTCTCAATATCAACACCGTTATTCGAATGCTATAGTCTTCTCCGAAGAACCAAAATTGGCCCGAATCAAAATTACCAGAATTTTAAATGATTACTAGAATTCCAAAGGTCTACTTTATATCAAAAAATGCCTTCCAGATGGTGAGTTAAGATATTAAGAATATTTGCTCCGTTTTTTGAAAGCTATAGCCTACTCCGTCGAGTCAAAAATTGTATGGATAAAAATTTATTGCAACTTGGATAATTTGAAAATGTTTTTCATCATAATCTAATGGTCTACTTCATGTCTAAAACCGACTTCTATATAACGAGTTTTGGTCGTTTCAACATTTGCTACATTTTTTTCGATGCCTATAGCCTTCTGTGGCAACATAAAATTTATCTGGCTCAAAATTTATGGAACTTTGGATCATTAAAACATGCTTTCAAAAGAATTCCACTGATCCAATTCGTTTCAAAAAATGCCTTCCGGATTATGAGTGAAAGTATTCTCAATATCAACTCCATTTTCCGAAGGCTATAGCCTTCTCCGTCGAACAAAAATTGGGCGGAATCAAAATTTCTAGAATTTTAAATCACTAAATCTTGCTCTAAATTGCATTCTAACGGTACACTTAATGTCAGAAAATGCCTTCCGGATGGTGAGTTAAAGTATTTTGAATATTTGCTCTAATTTTCGAAGGCTATAGGCTACTCCGTCGAGTCAAAATTGGTATGGATAAAAATTTATTGCAAATTGGATAATTTGAATATGTTTTTAATTGTAATCCAACGGTCTACTTCGTGTCGTACACCGACTTCTATATAATGAGTTATGGTCGTTTCATCATTTGCTACATTTTTCGAAACCCTATAGCCTGCACTGGCAACATAATATTTGTCTATCTCAAAATTTCTACAACTTTGGATCAATAAAACATGCTTTCAAAAGAATCCCACTGATCCAATTTGTGTCAAAAAATGCCTTCCGGATTATGATTGAAGGTATTCTCAATATCTACTTCGTTTTCCGAATGCTATAGCCTGCTCCGTCGAACCAAAATTGACCCGGATCAAAATTTATGGATCTTTAAATCATTAAATCTTGCTCTAAATATCATTTCAAAGGTCGACTTTATGTCAAAAAATGCCTTCCGAATGGTGAGTTAAGGTATTCTGAATAATTGCTCCGTTTTTCGAAGCCGATAGCTTACTCTGTCGCGTCAAAAATGGTATGGATAAAATTTATTGCAACTTGGATGATTTTAAAATATTTTTAATTGTTATCCAATGGTCTACTTCGTATCGTACACCGACTTCTATATAATGAGTTATGGTCGTTTCATCATTTGCTACATTTTTCGAAGCCTATAGCTTGCTCTGGCAACATGATATTTGTCTATATCAAAATTTCTACAACTTTGGATCAATAAAACATGCTTTAAAAAGAATCCCACTGATCCAATTCGTGTCAAAAAATGCCTTCCGGATTATGATTGAAGGTATTCTCAATATCTACTCCATTTTCCGAAAGCTATAGCCTTCTCCATAGAACCAAAATTTGCCCGTATCAAAATTTTTTAGAATTTTAAATAATTAAATCGTACTCTAAACAGCATTCCAACGGTCCACTTCATGTCGAAAAATGCTTTCGGGATGGTGAGTTAAGGTAATCTAAAAGTTTGCTCCGTTTTACGAAGGCTATAGCGTACTCCATCGAGTCAAAATTGGTCTGGAATAAATTTCTTGCAACTTAGATAATTTGAAAATGCTCTTGATCGTAATCCAACGGTCTACTTCGTGTCTAAAATCAACTTCTATATAACGAGTTATGGTCGTTTCAACATTTACTACATTTTTCGAAGCCTATAGCCTTCTGTGGCAACATAAAATTTGTCTGGCTCAAAATTTCTAGAACTTTGGATGATTAAACCATGCTTTCAATAGAATTCCATTGATCCAATTCGTGACGAAAAACGCCTTCCGGATTATGATTGAAGGTATTCTCAATATCTACTTCGTTTTCCGAATGCTATAGTCTTTTCCGTCGAACCAAAATTGGCCCGGATCAAAATTTCTAGAATTTTAAATAATTAAATCTTGCTCTAAATAGCATTCCAACGGTCCACTTCATGTCAAAAAATGCCTTCCGGATTGTGAATTAAGGTAATCTAAAAATTTGCTCCGTTTTACGAAGGCTATAGCCTCCTCCATCGAGCCAAAATTGGTCTGGATAAAATTTCTTGAAACTTGGATAATTTGAAAATGCTCTTAATCGTAATTAAACGGTCTACTTCGTGTCTAAACCGACTTCTATATAACGAGTTATGGTCATTTGATCATTTACTACATTTTTCGAAGCCTATAGCCTTCTGTGGCAACATAAAATTTGTCTGGCTCAAAATTTCTAGAACTTTGGATGATTAAACCATGCTTTCAATAGAATTCCATTGATCCAATTCGTGACGAAAAACGCCTTCCGGATTATGATTGAAGGTATTCTCAATATCAACACCGTTATTCGAATGCTATAGTCTTCTCCGAAGAACCAAAATTGGCCCGAATCAAAATTACTAGAATTTTAAATGATTACTAGAATTCCAAAGGTCTACTTTATATCAAAAAATGCCTTCCAGATGGTGAGTTAAGATATTAAGAATATTTGCTCCGTTTTTTGAAAGCTATAGCCTACTCCGTCGAGTCAAAAATTGTATGGATAAAAATTTATTGCAACTTGGATAATTTGAAAATGTTTTTCATCATAATCTAATGGTCTACTTCATGTCTAAAACCGACTTCTATATAACGAGTTTTGGTCGTTTCAACATTTGCTACATTTTTTTCGATGCCTATAGCCTTCTGTGGCAACATAAAATTTATCTGGCTCAAAATTTATGGAACTTTGGATCATTAAAACATGCTTTCAAAAGAATTCCACTGATCCAATTCGTTTCAAAAAATGCCTTCCGGATTATGAGTGAAAGTATTCTCAATATCAACTCCATTTTCCGAAGGCTATAGCCTTCTCCGTCGAACAAAAATTGGGCGGAATCAAAATTTCTAGAATTTTAAATCACTAAATCTTGCTCTAAATTGCATTCTAACGGTACACTTAATGTCAGAAAATGCCTTCCGGATGGTGAGTTAAAGTATTTTGAATATTTGCTCTGTTTTTCGAAGGCTATAGGCTACTCCGTCGAGTCAAAATTGGTATGGATAAAAATTTATTGCAAATTGGATAATTTGAATATGTTTTTAATTGTAATCCAACGGTCTACTTCGTGTCGTACACCGACTTCTATATAATGAGTTATGGTCGTTTCATCATTTGCTACATTTTTCGAAACCCTATAGCCTGCACTGGCAACATAATATTTGTCTATCTCAAAATTTCTACAACTTTGGATCAATAAAACATGCTTTCAAAAGAATCCCACTGATCCAATTTGTGTCAAAAAATGCCTTCCGGATTATGATTGAAGGTATTCTCAATATCTACTTCGTTTTCCGAATGCTATAGCCTGCTCCGTCGAACCAAAATTGACCCGGATCAAAATTTATGGATCTTTAAATCATTAAATCTTGCTCTAAATATCATTTCAAAGGTCGACTTTATGTCAAAAAATGCCTTCCGAATGGTGAGTTAAGGTATTCTGAATAATTGCTCCGTTTTTCGAAGCCGATAGCTTACTCTGTCGCGTCAAAAATGGTATGGATAAAATTTATTGCAACTTGGATGATTTTAAAATATTTTTAATTGTTATCCAATGGTCTACTTCGTATCGTACACCGACTTCTATATAATGAGTTATGGTCGTTTCATCATTTGCTACATTTTTCGAAGCCTATAGCTTGCTCTGGCAACATGATATTTGTCTATATCAAAATTTCTACAACTTTGGATCAATAAAACATGCTTTAAAAAGAATCCCACTGATCCAATTCGTGTCAAAAAATGCCTTCCGGATTATGATTGAAGGTATTCTCAATATCTACTCCATTTTCCGAAAGCTATAGCCTTCTCCATAGAACCAAAATTTGCCCGTATCAAAATTTTTTAGAATTTTAAATAATTAAATCGTACTCTAAACAGCATTCCAACGGTCCACTTCATGTCGAAAAATGCTTTCGGGATGGTGAGTTAAGGTAATCTAAAAGTTTGCTCCGTTTTACGAAGGCTATAGCGTACTCCATCGAGTCAAAATTGGTCTGGAATAAATTTCTTGCAACTTAGATAATTTGAAAATGCTCTTGATCGTAATCCAACGGTCTACTTCGTGTCTAAAATCAACTTCTATATAACGAGTTATGGTCGTTTCAACATTTACTACATTTTTCGAAGCCTATAGCCTTCTGTGGCAACATAAAATTTGTCTGGCTCAAAATTTCTAGAACTTTGGATGATTAAACCATGCTTTCAATAGAATTCCATTGATCCAATTCGTGACGAAAAACGCCTTCCGGATTATGATTGAAGGTATTCTCAATATCTACTTCGTTTTCCGAATGCTATAGTCTTTTCCGTCGAACCAAAATTGGCCCGGATCAAAATTTCTAGAATTTTAAATAATTAAATCTTGCTCTAAATAGCATTCCAACGGTCCACTTCATGTCAAAAAATGCCTTCCGGATTGTGAATTAAGGTAATCTAAAAATTTGCTCCGTTTTACGAAGGCTATAGCCTCCTCCATCGAGCCAAAATTGGTCTGGATAAAATTTCTTGAAACTTGGATAATTTGAAAATGCTCTTAATCGTAATTAAACGGTCTACTTCGTGTCTAAACCGACTTCTATATAACGAGTTATGGTCATTTGATCATTTACTACATTTTTCGAAGCCTATAGCCTTCTGTGGCAACATAAAATTTGTCTGGCTCAAAATTTCTAGAACTTTGGATGATTAAACCATGCTTTCAATAGAATTCCATTGATCCAATTCGTGACGAAAAACGCCTTCCGGATTATGATTGAAGGTATTCTCAATATCAACACCGTTATTCGAATGCTATAGTCTTCTCCGAAGAACCAAAATTGGCCCGAATCAAAATTACTAGAATTTTAAATGATTACTAGAATTCCAAAGGTCTACTTTATATCAAAAAATGCCTTCCAGATGGTGAGTTAAGATATTAAGAATATTTGCTCCGTTTTTTGAAAGCTATAGCCTACTCCGTCGAGTCAAAAATTGTATGGATAAAAATTTATTGCAACTTGGATAATTTGAAAATGTTTTTCATCATAATCTAATGGTCTACTTCATGTCTAAAACCGACTTCTATATAACGAGTTTTGGTCGTTTCAACATTTGCTACATTTTTTTCGATGCCTATAGCCTTCTGTGGCAACATAAAATTTATCTGGCTCAAAATTTATGGAACTTTGGATCATTAAAACATGCTTTCAAAAGAATTCCACTGATCCAATTCGTTTCAAAAAATGCCTTCCGGATTATGAGTGAAAGTATTCTCAATATCAACTCCATTTTCCGAAGGCTATAGCCTTCTCCGTCGAACAAAAATTGGGCGGAATCAAAATTTCTAGAATTTTAAATCACTAAATCTTGCTCTAAATTGCATTCTAACGGTACACTTAATGTCAGAAAATGCCTTCCGGATGGTGAGTTAAAGTATTTTGAATATTTGCTCTGTTTTTCGAAGGCTATAGGCTACTCCGTCGAGTCAAAATTGGTATGGATAAAAATTTATTGCAAATTGGATAATTTGAATATGTTTTTAATTGTAATCCAACGGTCTACTTCGTGTCGTACACCGACTTCTATATAATGAGTTATGGTCGTTTCATCATTTGCTACATTTTTCGAAACCCTATAGCCTGCACTGGCAACATAATATTTGTCTATCTCAAAATTTCTACAACTTTGGATCAATAAAACATGCTTTCAAAAGAATCCCACTGATCCAATTTGTGTCAAAAAATGCCTTCCGGATTATGATTGAAGGTATTCTCAATATCTACTTCGTTTTCCGAATGCTATAGCCTGCTCCGTCGAACCAAAATTGACCCGGATCAAAATTTATGGATCTTTAAATCATTAAATCTTGCTCTAAATATCATTTCAAAGGTCGACTTTATGTCAAAAAATGCCTTCCGAATGGTGAGTTAAGGTATTCTGAATAATTGCTCCGTTTTTCGAAGCCGATAGCTTACTCTGTCGCGTCAAAAATGGTATGGATAAAATTTATTGCAACTTGGATGATTTTAAAATATTTTTAATTGTTATCCAATGGTCTACTTCGTATCGTACACCGACTTCTATATAATGAGTTATGGTCGTTTCATCATTTGCTACATTTTTCGAAGCCTATAGCTTGCTCTGGCAACATGATATTTGTCTATATCAAAATTTCTACAACTTTGGATCAATAAAACATGCTTTAAAAAGAATCCCACTGATCCAATTCGTGTCAAAAAATGCCTTCCGGATTATGATTGAAGGTATTCTCAATATCTACTCCATTTTCCGAAAGCTATAGCCTTCTCCATAGAACCAAAATTTGCCCGTATCAAAATTTTTTAGAATTTTAAATAATTAAATCGTACTCTAAACAGCATTCCAACGGTCCACTTCATGTCGAAAAATGCTTTCGGGATGGTGAGTTAAGGTAATCTAAAAGTTTGCTCCGTTTTACGAAGGCTATAGCGTACTCCATCGAGTCAAAATTGGTCTGGAATAAATTTCTTGCAACTTAGATAATTTGAAAATGCTCTTGATCGTAATCCAACGGTCTACTTCGTGTCTAAAATCAACTTCTATATAACGAGTTATGGTCGTTTCAACATTTACTACATTTTTCGAAGCCTATAGCCTTCTGTGGCAACATAAAATTTGTCTGGCTCAAAATTTCTAGAACTTTGGATGATTAAACCATGCTTTCAATAGAATTCCATTGATCCAATTCGTGACGAAAAACGCCTTCCGGATTATGATTGAAGGTATTCTCAATATCTACTTCGTTTTCCGAATGCTATAGTCTTTTCCGTCGAACCAAAATTGGCCCGGATCAAAATTTCTAGAATTTTAAATAATTAAATCTTGCTCTAAATAGCATTCCAACGGTCCACTTCATGTCAAAAAATGCCTTCCGGATTGTGAATTAAGGTAATCTAAAAATTTGCTCCGTTTTACGAAGGCTATAGCCTCCTCCATCGAGCCAAAATTGGTCTGGATAAAATTTCTTGAAACTTGGATAATTTGAAAATGCTCTTAATCGTAATTAAACGGTCTACTTCGTGTCTAAACCGACTTCTATATAACGAGTTATGGTCATTTGATCATTTACTACATTTTTCGAAGCCTATAGCCTTCTGTGGCAACATAAAATTTGTCTGGCTCAAAATTTCTAGAACTTTGGATGATTAAACCATGCTTTCAATAGAATTCCATTGATCCAATTCGTGACGAAAAACGCCTTCCGGATTATGATTGAAGGTATTCTCAATATCAACACCGTTATTCGAATGCTATAGTCTTCTCCGAAGAACCAAAATTGGCCCGAATCAAAATTACTAGAATTTTAAATGATTACTAGAATTCCAAAGGTCTACTTTATATCAAAAAATGCCTTCCAGATGGTGAGTTAAGATATTAAGAATATTTGCTCCGTTTTTTGAAAGCTATAGCCTACTCCGTCGAGTCAAAAATTGTATGGATAAAAATTTATTGCAACTTGGATAATTTGAAAATGTTTTTCATCATAATCTAATGGTCTACTTCATGTCTAAAACCGACTTCTATATAACGAGTTTTGGTCGTTTCAACATTTGCTACATTTTTTTCGATGCCTATAGCCTTCTGTGGCAACATAAAATTTATCTGGCTCAAAATTTATGGAACTTTGGATCATTAAAACATGCTTTCAAAAGAATTCCACTGATCCAATTCGTTTCAAAAAATGCCTTCCGGATTATGAGTGAAAGTATTCTCAATATCAACTCCATTTTCCGAAGGCTATAGCCTTCTCCGTCGAACAAAAATTGGGCGGAATCAAAATTTCTAGAATTTTAAATCACTAAATCTTGCTCTAAATTGCATTCTAACGGTACACTTAATGTCAGAAAATGCCTTCCGGATGGTGAGTTAAAGTATTTTGAATATTTGCTCTGTTTTTCGAAGGCTATAGGCTACTCCGTCGAGTCAAAATTGGTATGGATAAAAATTTATTGCAAATTGGATAATTTGAATATGTTTTTAATTGTAATCCAACGGTCTACTTCGTGTCGTACACCGACTTCTATATAATGAGTTATGGTCGTTTCATCATTTGCTACATTTTTCGAAACCCTATAGCCTGCACTGGCAACATAATATTTGTCTATCTCAAAATTTCTACAACTTTGGATCAATAAAACATGCTTTCAAAAGAATCCCACTGATCCAATTTGTGTCAAAAAATGCCTTCCGGATTATGATTGAAGGTATTCTCAATATCTACTTCGTTTTCCGAATGCTATAGCCTGCTCCGTCGAACCAAAATTGACCCGGATCAAAATTTATGGATCTTTAAATCATTAAATCTTGCTCTAAATATCATTTCAAAGGTCGACTTTATGTCAAAAAATGCCTTCCGAATGGTGAGTTAAGGTATTCTGAATAATTGCTCCGTTTTTCGAAGCCGATAGCTTACTCTGTCGCGTCAAAAATGGTATGGATAAAATTTATTGCAACTTGGATGATTTTAAAATATTTTTAATTGTTATCCAATGGTCTACTTCGTATCGTACACCGACTTCTATATAATGAGTTATGGTCGTTTCATCATTTGCTACATTTTTCGAAGCCTATAGCTTGCTCTGGCAACATGATATTTGTCTATATCAAAATTTCTACAACTTTGGATCAATAAAACATGCTTTAAAAAGAATCCCACTGATCCAATTCGTGTCAAAAAATGCCTTCCGGATTATGATTGAAGGTATTCTCAATATCTACTCCATTTTCCGAAAGCTATAGCCTTCTCCATAGAACCAAAATTTGCCCGTATCAAAATTTTTTAGAATTTTAAATAATTAAATCGTACTCTAAACAGCATTCCAACGGTCCACTTCATGTCGAAAAATGCTTTCGGGATGGTGAGTTAAGGTAATCTAAAAGTTTGCTCCGTTTTACGAAGGCTATAGCGTACTCCATCGAGTCAAAATTGGTCTGGAATAAATTTCTTGCAACTTAGATAATTTGAAAATGCTCTTGATCGTAATCCAACGGTCTACTTCGTGTCTAAAATCAACTTCTATATAACGAGTTATGGTCGTTTCAACATTTACTACATTTTTCGAAGCCTATAGCCTTCTGTGGCAACATAAAATTTGTCTGGCTCAAAATTTCTAGAACTTTGGATGATTAAACCATGCTTTCAATAGAATTCCATTGATCCAATTCGTGACGAAAAACGCCTTCCGGATTATGATTGAAGGTATTCTCAATATCTACTTCGTTTTCCGAATGCTATAGTCTTTTCCGTCGAACCAAAATTGGCCCGGATCAAAATTTCTAGAATTTTAAATAATTAAATCTTGCTCTAAATAGCATTCCAACGGTCCACTTCATGTCAAAAAATGCATTCCGGATTGTGAATTAAGGTAATCTAAAAATTTGCTCCGTTTTACGAAGGCTATAGCCTCCTCCATCGAGCCAAAATTGGTCTGGATAAAATTTCTTGAAACTTGGATAATTTGAAAATGCTCTTAATCGTAATTAAACGGTCTACTTCGTGTCTAAACCGACTTCTATATAACGAGTTATGGTCATTTGATCATTTACTACATTTTTCGAAGCCTATAGCCTTCTGTGGCAACATAAAATTTGTCTGGCTCAAAATTTCTAGAACTTTGGATGATTAAACCATGCTTTCAATAGAATTCCATTGATCCAATTCGTGACGAAAAACGCCTTCCGGATTATGATTGAAGGTATTCTCAATATCAACACCGTTATTCGAATGCTATAGTCTTCTCCGAAGAACCAAAATTGGCCCGAATCAAAATTACTAGAATTTTAAATGATTACTAGAATTCCAAAGGTCTACTTTATATCAAAAAATGCCTTCCAGATGGTGAGTTAAGATATTAAGAATATTTGCTCCGTTTTTTGAAAGCTATAGCCTACTCCGTCGAGTCAAAAATTGTATGGATAAAAATTTATTGCAACTTGGATAATTTGAAAATGTTTTTCATCATAATCTAATGGTCTACTTCATGTCTAAAACCGACTTCTATATAACGAGTTTTGGTCGTTTCAACATTTGCTACATTTTTTTCGATGCCTATAGCCTTCTGTGGCAACATAAAATTTATCTGGCTCAAAATTTATGGAACTTTGGATCATTAAAACATGCTTTCAAAAGAATTCCACTGATCCAATTCGTTTCAAAAAATGCCTTCCGGATTATGAGTGAAAGTATTCTCAATATCAACTCCATTTTCCGAAGGCTATAGCCTTCTCCGTCGAACAAAAATTGGGCGGAATCAAAATTCCTAGAATTTTAAATCACTAAATCTTGCTCTAAATTGCATTCTAACGGTACACTTAATGTCAGAAAATGCCTTCCGGATGGTGAGTTAAAGTATTTTGAATATTTGCTCTGTTTTTCGAAGGCTATAGGCTACTCCGTCGAGTCAAAATTGGTATGGATAAAAATTTATTGCAAATTGGATAATTTGAATATGTTTTTAATTGTAATCCAACGGTCTACTTCGTGTCGTACACCGACTTCTATATAATGAGTTATGGTCGTTTCATCATTTGCTACATTTTTCGAAACCCTATAGCCTGCACTGGCAACATAATATTTGTCTATCTCAAAATTTCTACAACTTTGGATCAATAAAACATGCTTTCAAAAGAATCCCACTGATCCAATTTGTGTCAAAAAATGCCTTCCGGATTATGATTGAAGGTATTCTCAATATCTACTTCGTTTTCCGAATGCTATAGCCTGCTCCGTCGAACCAAAATTGACCCGGATCAAAATTTATGGATCTTTAAATCATTAAATCTTGCTCTAAATATCATTTCAAAGGTCGACTTTATGTCAAAAAATGCCTTCCGAATGGTGAGTTAAGGTATTCTGAATAATTGCTCCGTTTTTCGAAGCCGATAGCTTACTCTGTCGCGTCAAAAATGGTATGGATAAAATTTATTGCAACTTGGATGATTTTAAAATATTTTTAATTGTTATCCAATGGTCTACTTCGTATCGTACACCGACTTCTATATAATGAGTTATGGTCGTTTCATCATTTGCTACATTTTTCGAAGCCTATAGCTTGCTCTGGCAACATGATATTTGTCTATATCAAAATTTCTACAACTTTGGATCAATAAAACATGCTTTAAAAAGAATCCCACTGATCCAATTCGTGTCAAAAAATGCCTTCCGGATTATGATTGAAGGTATTCTCAATATCTACTCCATTTTCCGAAAGCTATAGCCTTCTCCATAGAACCAAAATTTGCCCGTATCAAAATTTTTTAGAATTTTAAATAATTAAATCGTACTCTAAACAGCATTCCAACGGTCCACTTCATGTCGAAAAATGCTTTCGGGATGGTGAGTTAAGGTAATCTAAAAGTTTGCTCCGTTTTACGAAGGCTATAGCGTACTCCATCGAGTCAAAATTGGTCTGGATAAAATTTCTTGCAACTTAGATAATTTGAAAATGCTCTTGATCGTAATCCAACGGTCTACTTCGTGTCTAAAATCAACTTCTATATAACGAGTTATGGTCGTTTCAACATTTACTACATTTTTCGAAGCCTATAGCCTTCTGTGGCAACATAAAATTTGTCTGGCTCAAAATTTCTAGAACTTTGGATGATTAAACCATGCTTTCAATAGAATTCCATTGATCCAATTCGTGACGAAAAACGCCTTCCGGATTATGATTGAAGGTATTCTCAATATCTACTTCGTTTTCCGAATGCTATAGTCTTTTCCGTCGAACCAAAATTGGCCCGGATCAAAATTTCTAGAATTTTAAATAATTAAATCTTGCTCTAAATAGCATTCCAACGGTCCACTTCATGTCAAAAAATGCCTTCCGGATTGTGAATTAAGGTAATCTAAAAATTTGCTCCGTTTTACGAAGGCTATAGCCTCCTCCATCGAGCCAAAATTGGTCTGGATAAAATTTCTTGAAACTTGGATAATTTGAAAATGCTCTTAATCGTAATTAAACGGTCTACTTCGTGTCTAAACCGACTTCTATATAACGAGTTATGGTCATTTGATCATTTACTACATTTTTCGAAGCCTATAGCCTTCTGTGGCAACATAAAATTTGTCTGGCTCAAAATTTCTAGAACTTTGGATGATTAAACCATGCTTTCAATAGAATTCCATTGATCCAATTCGTGACGAAAAACGCCTTCCGGATTATGATTGAAGGTATTCTCAATATCAACACCGTTATTCGAATGCTATAGTCTTCTCCGAAGAACCAAAATTGGCCCGAATCAAAATTACTAGAATTTTAAATGATTACTAGAATTCCAAAGGTCTACTTTATATCAAAAAATGCCTTCCAGATGGTGAGTTAAGATATTAAGAATATTTGCTCCGTTTTTTGAAAGCTATAGCCTACTCCGTCGAGTCAAAAATTGTATGGATAAAAATTTATTGCAACTTGGATAATTTGAAAATGTTTTTCATCATAATCTAATGGTCTACTTCATGTCTAAAACCGACTTCTATATAACGAGTTTTGGTCGTTTCAACATTTGCTACATTTTTTTCGATGCCTATAGCCTTCTGTGGCAACATAAAATTTATCTGGCTCAAAATTTATGGAACTTTGGATCATTAAAACATGCTTTCAAAAGAATTCCACTGATCCAATTCGTTTCAAAAAATGCCTTCCGGATTATGAGTGAAAGTATTCTCAATATCAACTCCATTTTCCGAAGGCTATAGCCTTCTCCGTCGAACAAAAATTGGGCGGAATCAAAATTTCTAGAATTTTAAATCACTAAATCTTGCTCTAAATTGCATTCTAACGGTACACTTAATGTCAGAAAATGCCTTCCGGATGGTGAGTTAAAGTATTTTGAATATTTGCTCTGTTTTTCGAAGGCTATAGGCTACTCCGTCGAGTCAAAATTGGTATGGATAAAAATTTATTGCAAATTGGATAATTTGAATATGTTTTTAATTGTAATCCAACGGTCTACTTCGTGTCGTACACCGACTTCTATATAATGAGTTATGGTCGTTTCATCATTTGCTACATTTTTCGAAACCCTATAGCCTGCACTGGCAACATAATATTTGTCTATCTCAAAATTTCTACAACTTTGGATCAATAAAACATGCTTTCAAAAGAATCCCACTGATCCAATTTGTGTCAAAAAATGCCTTCCGGATTATGATTGAAGGTATTCTCAATATCTACTTCGTTTTCCGAATGCTATAGCCTGCTCCGTCGAACCAAAATTGACCCGGATCAAAATTTATGGATCTTTAAATCATTAAATCTTGCTCTAAATATCATTTCAAAGGTCGACTTTATGTCAAAAAATGCCTTCCGAATGGTGAGTTAAGGTATTCTGAATAATTGCTCCGTTTTTCGAAGCCGATAGCTTACTCTGTCGCGTCAAAAATGGTATGGATAAAATTTATTGCAACTTGGATGATTTTAAAATATTTTTAATTGTTATCCAATGGTCTACTTCGTATCGTACACCGACTTCTATATAATGAGTTATGGTCGTTTCATCATTTGCTACATTTTTCGAAGCCTATAGCTTGCTCTGGCAACATGATATTTGTCTATATCAAAATTTCTACAACTTTGGATCAATAAAACATGCTTTAAAAAGAATCCCACTGATCCAATTCGTGTCAAAAAATGCCTTCCGGATTATGATTGAAGGTATTCTCAATATCTACTCCATTTTCCGAAAGCTATAGCCTTCTCCATAGAACCAAAATTTGCCCGTATCAAAATTTTTTAGAATTTTAAATAATTAAATCGTACTCTAAACAGCATTCCAACGGTCCACTTCATGTCGAAAAATGCTTTCGGGATGGTGAGTTAAGGTAATCTAAAAGTTTGCTCCGTTTTACGAAGGCTATAGCGTACTCCATCGAGTCAAAATTGGTCTGGATAAAATTTCTTGCAACTTAGATAATTTGAAAATGCTCTTGATCGTAATCCAACGGTCTACTTCGTGTCTAAAATCAACTTCTATATAACGAGTTATGGTCGTTTCAACATTTACTACATTTTTCGAAGCCTATAGCCTTCTGTGGCAACATAAAATTTGTATGGCTCAAAATTTCTAGAACTTTGGATGATTAAACCATGCTTTCAATAGAATTCCATTGATCCAATTCGTGACGAAAAACGCCTTCCGGATTATGATTGAAGGTATTCTCAATATCTACTTCGTTTTCCGAATGCTATAGTCTTTTCCGTCGAACCAAAATTGGCCCGGATCAAAATTTCTAGAATTTTAAATAATTAAATCTTGCTCTAAATAGCATTCCAACGGTCCACTTCATGTCAAAAAATGCCTTCCGGATTGTGAATAAGGTAATCTAAAAATTTGCTCCGTTTTACGAAGGCTATAGCCTCCTCCATCGAGCCAAAATTGGTCTGGATAAAATTTCTTGAAACTTGGATAATTTGAAAATGCTCTTAATCGTAATTAAACGGTCTACTTCGTGTCTAAACCGACTTCTATATAACGAGTTATGGTCATTTGATCATTTACTACATTTTTCGAAGCCTATAGCCTTCTGTGGCAACATAAAATTTGTCTGGCTCAAAATTTTTAGAACTTTGGATGATTAAACCATGCTTTCAATAGAATTCCATTGATCCAATTCGTGACGAAAAACGCCTTCCGGATTATGATTGAAGGTATTCTCAATATCAACACCGTTATTCGAATGCTATAGTCTTCTCCGAAGAACCAAAATTGGCCCGAATCAAAATTACTAGAATTTTAAATGATTACTAGAATTCCAAAGGTCTACTTTATATCAAAAAATGCCTTCCAGATGGTGAGTTAAGATATTAAGAATATTTGCTCCGTTTTTTGAAAGCTATAGCCTACTCCGTCGAGTCAAAAATTGTATGGATAAAAATTTATTGCAACTTGGATAATTTGAAAATGTTTTTCATCATAATCTAATGGTCTACTTCATGTCTAAAACCGACTTCTATATAACGAGTTTTGGTCGTTTCAACATTTGCTACATTTTTTTCGATGCCTATAGCCTTCTGTGGCAACATAAAATTTATCTGGCTCAAAATTTATGGAACTTTGGATCATTAAAACATGCTTTCAAAAGAATTCCACTGATCCAATTCGTTTCAAAAAATGCCTTCCGGATTATGAGTGAAAGTATTCTCAATATCAACTCCATTTTCCGAAGGCTATAGCCTTCTCCGTCGAACAAAAATTAGGCGGAATCAAAATTTCTAGAATTTTAAATCACTAAATCTTGCTCTAAATTGCATTCTAACGGTACACTTAATGTCAGAAAATGCCTTCCGGATGGTGAGTTAAAGTATTTTGAATATTTGCTCTGTTTTTCGAAGGCTATAGGCTACTCCGTCGAGTCAAAATTGGTATGGATAAATATTTATTGCAAATTGGATAATTTGAATATGTTTTTAATTGTAATCCAACGGTCTACTTCGTGTCGTACACCGACTTCTATATAATGAGTTATGGTCGTTTCATCATTTGCTACATTTTTCGAAACCCTATAGCCTGCACTGGCAACATAATATTTGTCTATCTCAAAATTTCTACAACTTTGGATCAATAAAACATGCTTTCAAAAGAATCCCACTGATCCAATTTGTGTCAAAAAATGCCTTCCGGATTATGATTGAAGGTATTCTCAATATCTACTTCGTTTTCCGAATGCTATAGCCTGCTCCGTCGAACCAAAATTGACCCGGATCAAAATTTATGGATCTTTAAATCATTAAATCTTGCTCTAAATATCATTTCAAAGGTCGACTTTATGTCAAAAAATGCCTTCCGAATGGTGAGTTAAGGTATTCTGAATAATTGCTCCGTTTTTCGAAGCCGATAGCTTACTCTGTCGCGTCAAAAATGGTATGGATAAAATTTATTGCAACTTGGATGATTTTAAAATATTTTTAATTGTTATCCAATGGTCTACTTCGTATCGTACACCGACTTCTATATAATGAGTTATGGTCGTTTCATCATTTGCTACATTTTTCGAAGCCTATAGCTTGCTCTGGCAACATGATATTTGTCTATATCAAAATTTCTACAACTTTGGATCAATAAAACATGCTTTAAAAAGAATCCCACTGATCCAATTCGTGTCAAAAAATGCCTTCCGGATTATGATTGAAGGTATTCTCAATATCTACTCCATTTTCCGAAAGCTATAGCCTTCTCCATAGAACCAAAATTTGCCCGTATCAAAATTTTTTAGAATTTTAAATAATTAAATCGTACTCTAAACAGCATTCCAACGGTCCACTTCATGTCGAAAAATGCTTTCGGGATGGTGAGTTAAGGTAATCTAAAAGTTTGCTCCGTTTTACGAAGGCTATAGCGTACTCCATCGAGTCAAAATTGGTCTGGATAAAATTTCTTGCAACTTAGATAATTTGAAAATGCTCTTGATCGTAATCCAACGGTCTACTTCGTGTCTAAAATCAACTTCTATATAACGAGTTATGGTCGTTTCAACATTTACTACATTTTTCGAAGCCTATAGCCTTCTGTGGCAACATAAAATTTGTATGGCTCAAAATTTCTAGAACTTTGGATGATTAAACCATGCTTTCAATAGAATTCCATTGATCCAATTCGTGACGAAAAACGCCTTCCGGATTATGATTGAAGGTATTCTCAATATCTACTTCGTTTTCCGAATGCTATAGTCTTTTCCGTCGAACCAAAATTGGCCCGGATCAAAATTTCTAGAATTTTAAATAATTAAATCTTGCTCTAAATAGCATTCCAACGGTCCACTTCATGTCAAAAAATGCCTTCCGGATTGTGAATTAAGGTAATCTAAAAATTTGCTCCGTTTTACGAAGGCTATAGCCTCCTCCATCGAGCCAAAATTGGTCTGGATAAAATTTCTTGAAACTTGGATAATTTGAAAATGCTCTTAATCGTAATTAAACGGTCTACTTCGTGTCTAAACCGACTTCTATATAACGAGTTATGGTCATTTGATCATTTACTACATTTTTCGAAGCCTATAGCCTTCTGTGGCAACATAAAATTTGTCTGGCTCAAAATTTTTAGAACTTTGGATGATTAAACCATGCTTTCAATAGAATTCCATTGATCCAATTCGTGACGAAAAACGCCTTCCGGATTATGATTGAAGGTATTCTCAATATCAACACCGTTATTCGAATGCTATAGTCTTCTCCGAAGAACCAAAATTGGCCCGAATCAAAATTACTAGAATTTTAAATGATTACTAGAATTCCAAAGGTCTACTTTATATCAAAAAATGCCTTCCAGATGGTGAGTTAAGATATTAAGAATATTTGCTCCGTTTTTTGAAAGCTATAGCCTACTCCGTCGAGTCAAAAATTGTATGGATAAAAATTTATTGCAACTTGGATAATTTGAAAATGTTTTTCATCATAATCTAATGGTCTACTTCATGTCTAAAACCGACTTCTATATAACGAGTTTTGGTCGTTTCAACATTTGCTACATTTTTTTCGATGCCTATAGCCTTCTGTGGCAACATAAAATTTATCTGGCTCAAAATTTATGGAACTTTGGATCATTAAAACATGCTTTCAAAAGAATTCCACTGATCCAATTCGTTTCAAAAAATGCCTTCCGGATTATGAGTGAAAGTATTCTCAATATCAACTCCATTTTCCGAAGGCTATAGCCTTCTCCGTCGAACAAAAATTAGGCGGAATCAAAATTTCTAGAATTTTAAATCACTAAATCTTGCTCTAAATTGCATTCTAACGGTACACTTAATGTCAGAAAATGCCTTCCGGATGGTGAGTTAAAGTATTTTGAATATTTGCTCTGTTTTTCGAAGGCTATAGGCTACTCCGTCGAGTCAAAATTGGTATGGATAAATATTTATTGCAAATTGGATAATTTGAATATGTTTTTAATTGTAATCCAACGGTCTACTTCGTGTCGTACACCGACTTCTATATAATGAGTTATGGTCGTTTCATCATTTGCTACATTTTTCGAAACCCTATAGCCTGCACTGGCAACATAATATTTGTCTATCTCAAAATTTCTACAACTTTGGATCAATAAAACATGCTTTCAAAAGAATCCCACTGATCCAATTTGTGTCAAAAAATGCCTTCCGGATTATGATTGAAGGTATTCTCAATATCTACTTCGTTTTCCGAATGCTATAGCCTGCTCCGTCGAACCAAAATTGACCCGGATCAAAATTTATGGATCTTTAAATCATTAAATCTTGCTCTAAATATCATTTCAAAGGTCGACTTTATGTCAAAAAATGCCTTCCGAATGGTGAGTTAAGGTATTCTGAATAATTGCTCCGTTTTTCGAAGCCGATAGCTTACTCTGTCGCGTCAAAAATGGTATGGATAAAATTTATTGCAACTTGGATGATTTTAAAATATTTTTAATTGTTATCCAATGGTCTACTTCGTATCGTACACCGACTTCTATATAATGAGTTATGGTCGTTTCATCATTTGCTACATTTTTCGAAGCCTATAGCTTGCTCTGGCAACATGATATTTGTCTATATCAAAATTTCTACAACTTTGGATCAATAAAACATGCTTTAAAAAGAATCCCACTGATCCAATTCGTGTCAAAAAATGCCTTCCGGATTATGATTGAAGGTATTCTCAATATCTACTCCATTTTCCGAAAGCTATAGCCTTCTCCATAGAACCAAAATTTGCCCGTATCAAAATTTTTTAGAATTTTAAATAATTAAATCGTACTCTAAACAGCATTCCAACGGTCCACTTCATGTCGAAAAATGCTTTCGGGATGGTGAGTTAAGGTAATCTAAAAGTTTGCTCCGTTTTACGAAGGCTATAGCGTACTCCATCGAGTCAAAATTGGTCTGGATAAAATTTCTTGCAACTTAGATAATTTGAAAATGCTCTTGATCGTAATCCAACGGTCTACTTCGTGTCTAAAATCAACTTCTATATAACGAGTTATGGTCGTTTCAACATTTACTACATTTTTCGAAGCCTATAGCCTTCTGTGGCAACATAAAATTTGTCTGGCTCAAAATTTCTAGAACTTTGGATGATTAAACCATGCTTTCAATAGAATTCCATTGATCCAATTCGTGACGAAAAACGCCTTCCGGATTATGATTGAAGGTATTCTCAATATCTATTTCGTTTTCCGAATGCTATAGTCTTTTCCGTCGAACCAAAATTGGCCCGGATCAAAATTTCTAGAATTTTAAATAATTAAATCTTGCTCTAAATAGCATTCCAACGGTCCACTTCATGTCAAAAAATGCCTTCCGGATTGTGAATTAAGGTAATCTAAAAATTTGCTCCGTTTTACGAAGGCTATAGCCTCCTCCATCGAGCCAAAATTGGTCTGGATAAAATTTCTTGAAACTTGGATAATTTGAAAATGCTCTTAATCGTAATTAAACGGTCTACTTCGTGTCTAAACCGACTTCTATATAACGAGTTATGGTCATTTGATCATTTACTACATTTTTCGAAGCCTATAGCCTTCTGTGGCAACATAAAATTTGTCTGGCTCAAAATTTCTAGAACTTTGGATAATTAAACCACGCTTTCAATAGAATTCCACTAATTCAATTCGTGTCAAAAAAGGCCTTCCGGATTATGATTGAAGGTATTCTCAATATCTACTCCGTTTTCAGAATGCTATAGCCTTCTCCGTCGAACCAAAGTTGACCCGGATTAAAATTTATAGATCTTTAAATTATTAAATCTTGTTCTAAATAGCATTCAAAAGGTTTACTTCATGTCGACAAATGCCTTCCGGATAGTGAGTTAAGGTATTATTATTATAATTATTATTATTATTATTTTTTTTACCATTTCTCAGTTCTTTTAATTTATTGATTTCATATATTTATATATATATATATATATTTTTCATTTTTTTTCTTCCGAGTAATTAAAAAAAAAATACTGTTCATTTGTTTTCGCCTATTATTATTATTCTTATTATTATTATTATTATTAATGCTAATTAGTTTCGTAGTATTTTTTATTTTATTTTTTTTTTATCAATTTGCTAGTCTTTTAATTTATTTTTATTTTTATTTTTAATTTTTTTCTTCCTTCTGTTTTTGTTTTTGTTAATTTTCATTTAATTTCCATTTTATAGCTTGTTTTAAGTCTTTGTAGTATTTTTTTTTAAGGTTTTAACTGTTTTGGTTACTAATTTAGTGTTAATAAGGACTCATAATTTGTATAACCTTAGGTTTTAGTATAGCATTAACTTAGGATACTAATATCTAACATCTAACATTTCATAAAATATGCCATAAAATTTAAAATTTTGCAAGCAATTGTGTGGAAACGTTGAAAAGTACGAACTAAGAAAGTTCTGTCTAGGAGGTTGGTTTTTAAGGAGGCCTCGCCCCACCAATCTTTCCTGGGAGCATTCTTAGGGATTGCGATTCGCGGTTTTACATATTGTTGTTTTTGTAAAAGTTTTCTTTGTTTAAAAAAAAAAAACGCTTAAGGTGAATGAATCGTTATAGAAATGAACTAGGGAGATTCGCAAGAAGACCTGAAGACCCTAGTGAAGTTTCTTATTCTACGTCTAGCCTTCCTCCATCTCCAAATGCTTTAGCAATTCCAAATCCTTTTGCGATGGCTCAAATCGAGGAAGTCCAGTACAAGGCATCTAACGATTACCTTCACCCTACGCGTACGGCCACACCATCATGCATCATGTTTCCACCTAATATGTCGAATTTGGATTTCAAGCCGGGTATGATCCAACTTTTGACGACCTTTCATGGGTTAGAAAGCGAAAATCTGTACGTGCATATTTGGGAGTTTGAAGAGGTGGTGGCCACTTTCTACGACCAAGCTGAGTTGGCAAACCGAGAGATCAAGCATATCTTGGAGAAGATGGTAAACCCTGACCGCAAAGATTGGTCTTCACGTCTCTTAGACGCTCTTTGGGCATACCGTACTACATACAAGTCCCCTCTTGGAATGTCTCCTTACAGGCTTGTCTTTGGAAAAGCTTGTCATTTACCTATAGAGCTTGAACATAAGGCTTATTGGGCTATCAAAGCCCTTAACTTTGATCTCAGTGCTACAGGTATACATCGCAAACTCCAGCTGTCGGAAATTGAGGAGTTGAGAAATGATGCATATAATAACTCCAAGATTTACAAGGCTAGAATGAAGGTGGCTCATGACAAATATATTTTGAGGAAGAACTTCGAGCCAAATCAGAGGGTGCATCTTTATGACTCCCGTCTGCATCTCCACCCAGGTAAGTTGAGGTCACGGTGGACTGGTCCATTTGTGGTGAAACAAGTCTTTCCCAACGGTGCTGTCGAGGTCGAGGACCCAAGCGACGGGAGAATTTTCAGAGTCAATGGTCAAAGACTGAAGCACTACATTGAACGAGTGAGCCAGGCTGAAGAAATCATTCTTGAGACCTCGGTTTATGAGTAGTTTGCTTCCAATCCTTTTTGTATCATATTTTTGTTTCTTTTATTTTCGTGTGTTTTGTGTGCTTTATTTTCGGTTTGTTTTTATGTGATTTCTTTGTGTGTTTTGGAGAATCAAATCAGGTAGCCCATTGATGTTCCCACCGTCATCATCTAGGTGTTCTCCTTCCCTTTTTCTCCACATTTGTACATGTTTTTAGACATTGAGGACATTGTCTGACTTTTGGTTGGGGGTGGTGAGCATATTCATGCGTAAGTTTAATTTTTGTTATTTTGAAATTTGGATCAAAATTTTTGCAAAGTTTAATAAGTGTGATTTCAAAATGTTCAGTTTGAGTCAGTTTTTGTTATCTTGACTATTAAGAAATGATTTCCAGAGTTCTTTTTGCGCACATACTAAACTTTGTGGTAAGATGGTTGTTAACACATTTAGTTGAGAAAAATTCTCGAGTTTAAGTGTTTCATTTTTGGTGAGTTGAGAAAACAGCTTTTCGAACTTTTATTGATCTTTTGAATTGGTACAATCACTATTTGGAACACCATTACTTAACTTGTACTTTTGCTTGAGGGATGATTTTTGGTTAGATAGAATTAATCTTTTGTAATAGAGCCTTATTCTTTTGTATTGTTCAAAAAAAAAAAAAAAAAAAAAAAAAAAGGAAAAAGAGCAAGAGCATTCATTTCATCATCAATATTCATGTAGTTTGGTGATAATCTCATCTGGTGCTGCATAACAGTCAAAAGAATTCCTTACTACATTTGTTCTATTAAGCATGATGTCTCTTGTTAAAAAAATATATATATATATAAAATAAAAATAAATAAAGAATAAAAAAAATGTTGTATATTTATTAGTTTGTACTTACGGCTCTTTGTTTGTGTAATTTTCTATTTAATCCGAATGAAATCCTAAAAGCTGGTTTATGGTGTAAGTGGTGTAATGTTTCGAATAATTGATTCGCCTATCATTTGATCAATGGTTGTTTATTAGCTTGTCCTTAAAATGCCTTCTCTCATTTGAGTGTTGACTGATTTCTTTCCAACTCCATGAGTGGAAACCTCTGCACTAAACTATTTCCAAAACCCGTGAGATAATGGAGTTGAGACTTTCTCTTGGTGAATTTTTCGATACTATTTGTGTTATGGACTGTGGTAAGAAGGTATGGTTTGGTACACACACACACAACTTTGGAGTAATGACTGAAGTAGTTTTGATAGCATTTTTTGATTTCTTGCTGATATTTTGTTTGAGTGCTTAGATGATTTTGCAGGTTTCGATTTGAAATTTTCAGCTTGACTTGATTTTTCTTACGCTTGAATTGCTAGAGACTAGCAATAAGCTGGTTGGGGGTTGTGATAAATGCACAAAAACGCACTTTTGTTCATATAATTTATTATATAATTTACGTTTTAAATGAGTATTTTCATAATATTAATTCATAATATTTTACTTAGGAATATTTATTATTTTATTTATTTTGATTTATTTTATTTTCTCCTTCTTCTTTTTTTCCTTTCTTTTCCTTTTTCTCCTTTCTTTCGCAGGAACAGCCACTGCTGTGGCTCAATCCCGTGCACAGCTCCAGCCCAAATCTCCCATAAGCCCACGCGAATCTCGAGCCTTGTCCTCTTAGGCGTGAACCCAGCCGCGTGGCCCCAGCTGGCGTTTCCCAGCACATGATCCCAGCAGCATGGCCCTAGCTCACGCATCTTAGGCCCGCGTGATTTCAGGCCCGTGTCCTAAGCCAAGCCCGCCAGCAATTGTGTCCAGCTTGGCAGCATAACTCCTGGGCCGAAACTCAAGTCCGCGAATCACGGGCCTTGCATCTAGCTTCCCTGATCCTCAGCCAACTGATTTCTCACGAGTATCCGGCTGATTTACCAGCTTGGGTGGCGAAATTGTAGCGCCAAAACGTCTCTCTAACATGTGGATTCATGGCTATATAATCAGAGCTCCTCATGAGGGCAAGGGGAGTTTTTTTCCCCATTGGTTTTTAGTTTTTAGTATTGTTTCATTCTAGAGTTCTTTGGTGAGGCTAGAGATGATCCTATATGTGTAGTGAATTTATTTGGATTTTGATTATCCAATGGTTTGTAAGGTTTATACATTTGAATAAATAATTATCTTTCATCTTATCTCTTTCTCATATCAATATATTTTGTTGTCAACTTTTATATAAATTTAGTCAAGCTCTTTTTATGTGATTGTTGCACGATAGGATATATTGATAGCATTATTTTATAAGTAATCTTTTACTGCAATATTGCTTATAGTATATTGTCGCTTTTGGATTTCTTATAAGATAATTTTTGCTAGTTCTTCATGTGAGAATTTTATTTACTCAAATACATCTTAATTTACAAGTTCTTCAAATCTTTATTTTCCGATTGATTGTTTGGGATGTGAAACTTTCAATTGAGTTATTCTATGAATCAAAATCCAAATAGGTAAACGAAACATATAGGGTATTCTCGATGTCTTACAATTTTTCTATTATTGAATTTTTCTCCATTTTAAATTACGTTATCTTTAAATTTGTTTCAAAATAACAAAAATACATCTTCTTCTCCTATCTTTGTTTACTTATTTCTCTAACGCTTCTGTTCCGCTAATATTTTCTTGTTTGTTTTTATCACCTCCTCGTGGGATCGACCGTCCTAATTGTGCTACAATCGACCGCTTGTTTTTGTACACATTTGGGCGTAATCAATGATTAAACCATGCTTTCAATAGAATTCCACTAATCCAATTCGTGTAAAAAAGTGCCTTCCGGATTATGATTGAAGGTATTCTCAATATCTACTCCGTTTTCTGAATGCTATTGCCTTCTCCGTCGAACCAAAATTGACTCGGATCAAAATTTATAGATCTTTAAATCATTAAATCTTGCTCTAAATAGCAGTCCAAAGGTCTACTTCATGTCGAAAAATGCCTTCCGGATGGTGAATTAAGGTATTCTGAATATTTATTCCGATTTTTGAAGGCTATATAGCCCACACCGTCGAGTCAAAATGTAACGATCCGCCTAGCACAGGCCGTTACCATACATACATACATACATTTCGTACTTACTTACTTAACGTAAACAGTGAAATTTTTTTTATACGGTGCGACACACACACGAAGGCGTACGTATGATATAACGGATATTAGATAATGTCATTTGGGCGAAATTAATAAACATAAATTAAACACATAAAAATAATAGTAAAACGCGTAGCGGCTTGATCCCCACATTTCACAGTTTGCCAGGCCACGCCCCTCCATCTTGCATCAACAGTTGCTGGCAGGTTGCTTACCTACAGCATAGACGTAAGACAATGAGCTTTCGCTCAGCAAGTACAACTATTATCTACCGCGACACAACATAACATAACATACATACATATCATAACTTAACGTAACATAACTTAATCATGCATGAGCCATTTATGCTTTATTATGCTTTCTTATTTCTTCATAACATCTTTCTTATCTTATCTTATCTTATCTTACTTATCTTACTTATGGGCCCCATAACATAAGTGTCCGTACCGGGCGCGCAACTATGGAGTGGTTGGGGCGGCCGGTCCATTTTTAACTCAAACCATAGTCCAACCCGACCTAACGCGGGTCGGTACGACACATGCAACTTGCTTGCCATCATAACTTTCATTATCTCATATCTTGATTTTACTCTTATTAATTGGTGAACATACTTTGTGATGTCTCACACAATTAGCTTATGATCTTATCTTAATCATATCATAACCTTATCATAATTTATGTCTTATCATAACATGTTTCTAACATATTGCATAACTTATAGCATATAGCATAAAACATTTCATAACACATAGCACATAGCATATAACATTTTATAGCACATAGCATACCATAGCCCATATCATATAGCATTTAACAATCATACTTAGGTAAGTATTCACAACAAGCCGGCGGAGTTGTACTTACCTTATACGCGTTTGCTGTGTCCGATGTCGAGCTAGATCCCGTCAGGATACTGTCGCGTACTATATTATGTTATCATATAAAAGTAAGGGTTAGAAATGTTGGTAATATAACCAACACCCTTATATAACTTTAGTTATATGTCCCTTACTTACGTTATCCCATTTGGTTACATTGAGTAACCCTAGGGTTTAAATCTACCATATTCGGATTATTTTAACTTATGTTTCAAAATCCCATTTTTTTTTTTTAGAAAAACTTTATATTTTATGTTTAAAAAATCCTTTGTTCAATTTAAAACTTTTGAAATCATCAAGTAAAATTGGTAAAAATTATTGGCTATTGGAAACTGCCTTTGAAACAGCTTCCCATTGTCAATTTATCAGTGTATGTGCATAATTACCTTTTTCTGCATTGTTTCCAGAAATCCTGTACAGTAATTCCCTATTTCCTATACAGTTTTTGAAATCCAATTCCATTTAAAAATCAAAGCCGATTCTGAAAAAGTTTTCTTTACAAAAGTTTTAGCTATCAAAAAACCCTACAACTTTCATGTTTTGAGGAAAACCTAGTTCGGATGTTAACATGTTCATATTCCCTGATGAACCAACCTGGCCGTGCATAAGTCTTGGGCACGGTCAGGCTCGGGTTTTAATGAAAACCGAAGCCATTGGAGCCTAATTTTGCAAAACCGTTTGTGATAACCCCTAGGAACAACCCTTCTCTACAACTTTCATGTTTTAAGTTTTGCCTAATTCAGCCTTTAAGGGTCTCAAAATCGGGTTTCCAGAAAACTGGCCAGTTTCTACCCGAACTGGCAGTTTCTTAGCTTAGATTAATTTTACGTCCTATTCGTGCACCCTACCTCAATCGGCAGTAGCCGAGAGCCTAAGGGCAATCATGCAGCATATTTCTAACGTCAATTTTTGTCATCCAAATCAAAATTAGGAACATACATTAAACATAAAAACCCTAGCAATCAATCAAACACCGATCATGCAAACATTTTGAACCACCAACCACATGTCCTAACTAATCAAGCACAAACCCTAAAATTCCTAACTGGGCAGAAATTGAAAGTGAGCTTATGCTCATACAAACCATGCTTAAAATACATTTAAATTTCTCAATTGAAATTTAAATGAAAAGCTTAGGGCTTAAGGGATTTTACCTAGCTTCCACCCAAAGTTTGGCTTGCTAGATTTGGTTCACCCTTGGTCCCTCCTTGCCACCACTAGGATCGGCCTCCTCCTTGGCTAGTTGAGTCCAAAATTTTTCAGCCACTCTTGCACCAAAATCCGGAACCCGGCCACCAACTTGACTTTGCTCTTCCTTTCTTCTTCCTCCCTACAACCGGCCTTTTGGCCAAAATGGGCAACAAATTTTTTTCCAACTTTTTTGTGTGCTCCCACACAAAACCGTCCACTCTCCTATGGTTTTTCCCTCTTGGATTTGGCTAGAATTTCCTTCTCTCTTGGCCTCTCAAATTCGGTTTTGGTGAGGAAAAATTTGGGCAAAGTTTGGCTAGGATTTTGAATTTCTTGAATTATGGGTTCACCTATTTATAGGTGAAGAAGAACTCTTTGAAATTGCAAAATGGTCCTTGAAGAAGCAAGGATTTGTACACCAAGGGTGCAAAGGTGGCCGGCCATGCTTGGTCTAGAAGGCTCCAAAATTCTTTCCAAATTTTCTTTAATCCCAAAATGATGTCATTAATTAAAAGTTAGGTGATGTAATCCACCTTAGGGTTTGTTTGTCCCTCTTCCTTATTATACAGTCCACTTTTAAGCCAACACAGATATTTCTAATACTGGGCTCACTTATGCACAATACAGTTACACTGAACTGCAGTCCAAAATTCATCTGTGTAAAAATGAACTGTATAAAAATTTTCTTATAACTTGAAGCCATTTGGCCTTTGATATCCTAATTAATATGCTTGATTTTTCTATGATGGTTTTGAATCTTAATCATACTATTCTATTCGTAAAAATAGTTTTTCACAGTATAATTTCTCTACTGTTAATTATTTCACCATACCGTCATTTCTTTGACTTTTCGGGTCAACCATTGGCTTTTTCATCCACCATTGACTTTCTTGTCAACCGTTGACTTTCTTGCCAAGATTTGACTTTCGTGGTCAACAGTTGACTTTTTTTGGTCAACCGTCGGCGTTTTTGGTCAAACTTTGACCAACATAAAATCATAGCAATTTTTACTCCTTTTTACTTAAAAGGTCATGTGCTTAACTAAGCAACCATTTTTGAGTCTCATAAGATCATAAGAGCTCACAAAACATAATAAAAACCCTTAACCGGGCCTTTTCATAAATACCTTCACGCTACAGTTTGAATTTTTTGTATAAGAAATCGAAATTTCGAAAAACCAGGTATTACACAAAAATGGTATGGATAAAAATTTATTACAACTTGGATAATTTGAAAATATTTTTAATCGTAATCCAACGGTCTACTTCGTTCCTGAAACTGACTTCTATATAACGATTTATGGTCGTTTCAAATTTTGCTACATTTTTCGAAGCCGATAGCCTTCTCTGGCAACATAAAATTTGTCTGGCTCAAAATTTCGAGAACTTTGGATCATTAAAACATGCTTTCAATAGAATTCCATTGATCCAATTCGTGTCAAAAAACGCCTTCCCGATTATGATTGAAGGTATTCTCAATATCTACTTCGTTTTCCGAATGCTATAGTCTTCTCCGTCGAACCAAAATTGGCCCGGATCAAAATTTTTAGAATTTTAAAAAATTAAATCCTGCTCTAAATAGCATTCCAACGGTCCACTTCATGTCAAAAAATGCCTTTCGGATGGGGAATTAAGGTAATCTAAAAATTTGCTCCGTTTTACGAAGGCTATAGCCTACTCCATCGAGCCAAAATTGGTCTGGATAAAATTTCTTGAAACTTGGATTAATTGAAAATGCTCTTAATCGTAATTAAACGGTCTACTTCGTGTCTAAACCGATTTCTATATAACGAGTTATGGTCATTTGAACATTTACTACATTTTTCAAAGCCTATAGCCTTCTGTGGCAACATAAAATTTGTCTGGCTCAAAATTTCTAGAACTTTGGATGATTAAACCATGCTTTCAATAGAATTCCACTAATCCAATTCGTGTCAAAAAATGCCTTCCGGATTATGATTGAAGGTATTCTCAATATCTACTCCGTTTTCCGAATGCTATAGCCTTCTCCGTCGAACCAAAATTGACCCGGATTAAAATTTATAGATCTTTAAATTATTAATCTTGTTCTAAATAGCATTCCAAAGGTTTACTTCATGTCGGCAAATGCCTTTCGGATAGTGAGTTAAGGTATTATAAAAATTTGCTCCGTTTTACGAAGGCTAGAGCCTACTCCATCGAGCCAAAATTGGTCTGGATAAAATTTCTTGCAACTTGGATAATTTGAAAATGCCTTAATCGTAATAAAACGGTCTACTTCGTGTCTAAACCGACTTCTATATAACGAGTTATGGTCATTTGAACATTTACTATATTTTTCAAAGCCTATAGCCTTCTGTGGCAACATAAAATTTGTCTGGCTCAAAATTTCTAGAACTTTGGATGATTAAACCATGCTTTCAATAGAATTCCACTAATCCAATTCGTGTCAAAAAACGCCTTCTGGATTATGATTGAAGGTATTCTCAATATCTACTCCGTTTTCTGAATGCTATAGCCTTCTCCGTCGAACAAAAATTGACTTATAGATCTTTAAATTATTAATCTTGTTCTAAATAGCATTCCAAAGGTTTACTTCATGTCGACAAATGCCTTCCGGATAGTGAGTTAAGGTATTATAAAAATTTGCTCCGTTTTACGAAGCTTATAGCCTACTCCATAGAGCCAAAATTGGTCTGGATAAAATTTCATGCAACTTGGATAATTTGAAAATGCTCTTAATCGTAATTAAACGGTCTACTTCGTGTCTAAACCGACTTCTATATAACGAGTTATGGTCATTTGAACATTTACTACATTTTTCGAAGCCTATAGCCTTCTGTGGCAACATAAAATTTGTCTGGCTCAAAATTTCTAGAACTTTGGATGATTAAACCATGCTTTCAACAGAATTCCACTAATCCAATTCGTGTCAAAAAATGCCTTCCGGATTATGATTGAAGGTATTCTCAATATCTACTTTGTTTTCCGAATGCTATAGCCTTCTCCGTTGAACCAAAATTGACCCGGATTAAAATTTATAGATCTTTAAATTATTAATCTTGTTCTAAATAGCATTCCAAAGGTTTACTTCATGTTGACAAATGCCTTCCGGATAGTGAGTTAAGGTATTATAAAAATTTGCTCCGTTTTACGAAGGCTATAGCCTACTCCATCGAGTCAAAATTGGTCTGGATAAAATTTCATGCAACTTGGATAATTTGAAAATTCTCTTAATCGTAATTAAACGGTCTACTTCGTGTCTAAACCGACTTCTATATAACGAGTTATGGTCGTTTCAACATTTACTACATTTTTCGAAGCCTATAGCCTTCTGTGGCAACATAAAATTTGTCTGGCTCAAAATTTCTAGAACTTTGGATCATTAAACCATGCTTTCAATAGAATTCCACTAATCCAATTCGTGTCAAAAAATGGCTTCCGGATTATGATTGAAGGTATTCTCAATATCTACTCCGTTTTCCGAATGCTATATCCTTCTCCGTCGAACCAAAATTGACCCGGATTAAAATTTATAGATCTTTAAATTATTAATCTTGTTCTAAATAGCATTCCAAAGGTTTACTTCATGTCGGTAAATGCCTTTCGGATAGTGAGTTAAGGTATTATAAAAATTTGCTCCGTTTTACGAAGGCTAGAGCCTACTCCATCGAGCCAAAATTGGTCTGGATAAAATTTCTTGCAACTTGGATAATTTGAAAATGCCTTAATCATAATTAAACGGTCTACTTCGTGTCTAAACCGACTTCTATATAACGAGTTAAGGTCATTTGAACATTTACTATATTTTTCAAAGCCTATAGCCTTCTGTGGCAACATAAAATTTGTCTGGCTCAAAATTTCTAGAACTTTGGATGATTAAACCATGCTTTCAGTAGAATTCCACTAATCCAATTCGTGTCAAAAAACGCCTTCCGGATTATGATTGAAGGTATTCTCAATATCTACTCCGTTTTCTGAATGCTATAGCCTTCTCCGTCGAACAACAATTGACTTATAGATCTTTAAATTATTAATCTTGTTCTAAATAGCATTCCAAACGTTTACTTCATGTCGACAAATGCCTTCCAAATAGTGAGTTAAGGTATTATAAAAATTTGCTCCGTTTTACGAAGCTTATAGCCTACTCCATAGAGCCAAAATTGGTCTGGATAAAATTTCATGCAACTTGGATAATTTGAAAATGCTCTTAATCGTAATTAAACGGTCTACTTCGTGTCTAAACCGACTTCTATATAACGAGTTATGGTCATTTGAACATTTACTACATTTTTCGAAGCCTATAGCCTTCTGTGGCAACATAAAATTTGCCTGGCTCAAAATTTCTAGAACTTTGGATGATTAAACCATGCTTTCAATAGAATTCCACTAATCCAATTCGTGTCAAAAAATGCCTTCCGGATTATGATTGAAGGTATTCTCATTATCTACTTTGTTTTCCGAATGCTATAGCCTTCTCCGTCGAACCAAAATTGACCCGGATTAAAATTTATAGATCTTTAAATTATTAATCTTGTTCTAAATAGCATTCCAAAGGTTTACTTCATGTTGACAAATGCCTTCCGGATAGTGAGTTAAGGTATTATAAAAATATGCTCCGTTTTACGAAGGCTATAGCCTACTCCATCGAGTCAAAATTGGTCTGGATAAAATTTCATGCAACTTGGATAATTTGAAAATTCTCTTAATCGTAATTAAACGGTCTACTTCGTGTCTAAACCGACTTCTATATAACGAGTTATGGTCGTTTCAACATTTACTACATTTTTCGAAGCCTATAGCCTTCTGTGGCAACATAAAATTTGCCTGGCTCAAAATTTCTAGAACTTTGGATGATTAAACCATGCTTTCAATAGAATTCCACTAATCCAATTCGTGTCAAAAAATGCCTTCCGGATTATGATTGAAGGTATTCTCATTATCTACTTTGTTTTCCGAATGCTATAGCCTTCTCCGTCGAACCAAAATTGACCCGGATTAAAATTTATAGATCTGTAAATTATTAATCTTCTTCTAAATAGCATTCCAAAGGTTTACTTCATGTTGACAAATGCCTTCCGGATAGTGAGTTAAGGTATTATAAAAATTTGCTCCGTTTTACGAAGGCTATAGCCTACTCCATCGAGGCAAAATTGGTCTGGATAAAATTTCATGCAACTTGGATAATTTGAAAATTCTCTTAATCGTAATTAAACGGTCTACTTCGTGTCTAAACCCACTTCTATATAACGAGTTATGGTCGTTTCAACATTTACTACATTTTTCGAAGCCTATAGCCTTCTGTGGCAACATAAAATTTGTCTGGCTCAAACTTTCTAGAACTTTGGATGATTAAACCATGCTTTCAATAGAATTCCACTAATCCAATTCGTGTCAAAAAATGGCTTCCGGATTATGATTGAAGGTATTCTCAATATCTACTCCGTTTTCTGAAAGCTATTGCCTTCTCCGTCGAACATAAATTGACCCGGATCAAAATTTATAGATCTTTAAATTATTAATCTTGTTCTAAATAGCATTCCAAAGGTTTACTTCATGTCGGCAAATGCCTTTCGGATAGTGAGTTAAGGTATTATAAAAATTTGCTCCGTTTTACGAAGGCTAGAGCCTACTCCATCGAGCCAAAATTGGTCTGGATAAAATTTCTTGCAACTTGGATAATTTGAAAATGCCTTAATCGTAATAAAACGGTCTACTTCGTGTCTAAACCGACTTCTATATAACGAGTTATGGTCATTTGAACATTTACTATATTTTTCAAAGCCTATAGCCTTCTGTGGCAACATAAAATTTGTCTGGCTCAAAATTTCTAGAACTTTGGATGATTAAACCATGCTTTCAATAGAATTCCACTAATCCAATTCGTGTCAAAAAACGCCTTCTGGATTATGATTGAAGGTATTCTCAATATCTACTCCGTTTTCTGAATGCTATAGCCTTCTCCGTCGAACAAAAATTGACTTATAGATCTTTAAATTATTAATCTTGTTCTAAATAGCATTCCAAAGGTTTACTTCATGTCGACAAATGCCTTCCGGATAGTGAGTTAAGGTATTATAAAAATTTGCTCCGTTTTACGAAGCTTATAGCCTACTCCATAGAGCCAAAATTGGTCTGGATAAAATTTCATGCAACTTGGATAATTTGAAAATGCTCTTAATCGTAATTAAACGGTCTACTTCGTGTCTAAACCGACTTCTATATAACGAGTTATGGTCATTTGAACATTTACTACATTTTTCGAAGCCTATAGCCTTCTGTGGCAACATAAAATTTGTCTGGCTCAAAATTTCTAGAACTTTGGATGATTAAACCATGCTTTCAACAGAATTCCACTAATCCAATTCGTGTCAAAAAATGCCTTCCGGATTATGATTGAAGGTATTCTCAATATCTACTTTGTTTTCCGAATGCTATAGCCTTCTCCGTTGAACCAAAATTGACCCGGATTAAAATTTATAGATCTTTAAATTATTAATCTTGTTCTAAATAGCATTCCAAAGGTTTACTTCATGTTGACAAATGCCTTCCGGATAGTGAGTTAAGGTATTATAAAAATTTGCTCCGTTTTACGAAGGCTATAGCCTACTCCATCGAGTCAAAATTGGTCTGGATAAAATTTCATGCAACTTGGATAATTTGAAAATTCTCTTAATCGTAATTAAACGGTCTACTTCGTGTCTAAACCGACTTCTATATAACGAGTTATGGTCGTTTCAACATTTACTACATTTTTCGAAGCCTATAGCCTTCTGTGGCAACATAAAATTTGTCTGGCTCAAAATTTCTAGAACTTTGGATCATTAAACCATGCTTTCAATAGAATTCCACTAATCCAATTCGTGTCAAAAAATGGCTTCCGGATTATGATTGAAGGTATTCTCAATATCTACTCCGTTTTCCGAATGCTATATCCTTCTCCGTCGAACCAAAATTGACCCGGATTAAAATTTATAGATCTTTAAATTATTAATCTTGTTCTAAATAGCATTCCAAAGGTTTACTTCATGTCGGTAAATGCCTTTCGGATAGTGAGTTAAGGTATTATAAAAATTTGCTCCGTTTTACGAAGGCTAGAGCCTACTCCATCGAGCCAAAATTGGTCTGGATAAAATTTCTTGCAACTTGGATAATTTGAAAATGCCTTAATCATAATTAAACGGTCTACTTCGTGTCTAAACCGACTTCTATATAACGAGTTAAGGTCATTTGAACATTTACTATATTTTTCAAAGCCTATAGCCTTCTGTGGCAACATAAAATTTGTCTGGCTCAAAATTTCTAGAACTTTGGATGATTAAACCATGCTTTCAGTAGAATTCCACTAATCCAATTCGTGTCAAAAAACGCCTTCCGGATTATGATTGAAGGTATTCTCAATATCTACTCCGTTTTCTGAATGCTATAGCCTTCTCCGTCGAACAACAATTGACTTATAGATCTTTAAATTATTAATCTTGTTCTAAATAGCATTCCAAACGTTTACTTCATGTCGACAAATGCCTTCCAAATAGTGAGTTAAGGTATTATAAAAATTTGCTCCGTTTTACGAAGCTTATAGCCTACTCCATAGAGCCAAAATTGGTCTGGATAAAATTTCATGCAACTTGGATAATTTGAAAATGCTCTTAATCGTAATTAAACGGTCTACTTCGTGTCTAAACCGACTTCTATATAACGAGTTATGGTCATTTGAACATTTACTACATTTTTCGAAGCCTATAGCCTTCTGTGGCAACATAAAATTTGCCTGGCTCAAAATTTCTAGAACTTTGGATGATTAAACCATGCTTTCAATAGAATTCCACTAATCCAATTCGTGTCAAAAAATGCCTTCCGGATTATGATTGAAGGTATTCTCATTATCTACTTTGTTTTCCGAATGCTATAGCCTTCTCCGTCGAACCAAAATTGACCCGGATTAAAATTTATAGATCTTTAAATTATTAATCTTGTTCTAAATAGCATTCCAAAGGTTTACTTCATGTTGACAAATGCCTTCCGGATAGTGAGTTAAGGTATTATAAAAATATGCTCCGTTTTACGAAGGCTATAGCCTACTCCATCGAGTCAAAATTGGTCTGGATAAAATTTCATGCAACTTGGATAATTTGAAAATTCTCTTAATCGTAATTAAACGGTCTACTTCGTGTCTAAACCGACTTCTATATAACGAGTTATGGTCGTTTCAACATTTACTACATTTTTCGAAGCCTATAGCCTTCTGTGGCAACATAAAATTTGCCTGGCTCAAAATTTCTAGAACTTTGGATGATTAAACCATGCTTTCAATAGAATTCCACTAATCCAATTCGTGTCAAAAAATGCCTTCCGGATTATGATTGAAGGTATTCTCATTATCTACTTTGTTTTCCGAATGCTATAGCCTTCTCCGTCGAACCAAAATTGACCCGGATTAAAATTTATAGATCTGTAAATTATTAATCTTCTTCTAAATAGCATTCCAAAGGTTTACTTCATGTTGACAAATGCCTTCCGGATAGTGAGTTAAGGTATTATAAAAATTTGCTCCGTTTTACGAAGGCTATAGCCTACTCCATCGAGTCAAAATTGGTCTGGATAAAATTTCATGCAACTTGGATAATTTGAAAATTCTCTTAATCGTAATTAAACGGTCTACTTCGTGTCTAAACCCACTTCTATATAACGAGTTATGGTCGTTTCAACATTTACTACATTTTTCGAAGCCTATAGCCTTCTGTGGCAACATAAAATTTGTCTGGCTCAAACTTTCTAGAACTTTGGATGATAAACCATGCTTTCAATAGAATTCCACTAATCCAATTCGTGTCAAAAAATGGCTTCCGGATTATGATTGAAGGTATTCTCAATATCTACTCCGTTTTCTGAAAGCTATTGCCTTCTCCGTCGAACATAAATTGACCCGGATCAAAATTTATAGATCTTTAAATCATTAAATCTTTCTCTAAATAGCATTCCAAAGGTCTACTTCATGTCGAAAAATGCCTTCCGGATGGTGAATTAAGGTATTCTGAATGTTTACTCCGATTTTTGAAGGCTATATAGCCTACACCGTCGAGTCAAAAATGGTATGGATAAAAATTTATTGCAACTTGGATAATTTGAAAATATTTTTAATCGTAATCCAACGGTCTACTTCGTGTCTAAAACTGACTTCCATATAACGATTTATGGTCGTTTCAAAATTTGCTACATTTTTCGAAGCCTATAGCCTTTTCTGGCAACATAAAATTTGTCTGGCTCAAAATTTCTAGAACTTTGGATCATTAAAACATGCTTTCAAAAGAATTCCACTGATCCAATTCGTGTAAAAAAATGCCTTCCGGATTATGTTTGAAGGTATTCTCATTATCTACTCCATTTTTCGAAGGCTATAGCCTTATTCGTCGAGCCAAAATTGGCCCGAACCAAAATTTCTAGAATTTTAAATCATTAAATCTTGCTCTAAATTGCATTCCAACGGTCCACATCATGTCGAAAAATGCCTTCTGGATGGTGAGTTCAGGTATTCAAAATATTTGATCTATTTTTCGAAGGCTATAGCCTACTCTATCGAGCCAAAATTGGTCTAGATAAAAATTACTTGCAACTTGGATAATATGAAAATGCTTTTAATCGTAAATTAATGGACTACTTCATGTCAAAAAATGCCTTCCGGATTCATATAACGAGTTTGTAAAACCTACTTCTGTATAACGAGTTATCGTCATTTCAAAATTTACTACATTTTTCGATACTTATAGCCTTCTCTGGCAACATTAAATTTGTCTGGCTCATAATTTCTAGAACTTTGGATCATTAAAACATTCTTTCAGAAAAATTCCTGTGATCCAATTCGTGTCGAAAAATGCTTTCCGGATTATGATTGAAGGTATTCTCAATATCTACACCGTTTTTTGAATGTTATAGTCTTCTCCGTCGAACCAAAATTGGCCCGGATCAAAATTACTAGAATTCCAAAGGTCTACTTTATATCAAAAAATGCCTTCCGGATGGTGAGTTAAGATATTAAGAATATTTGCGCCGTCTTTTGAAAGCTATAGCCTACTCCGTCGAGTCAAAAATTGTATGGATAAAAATTTATTGCAACTTGGATAATTTGAAAATGTTTTTAATTGTAATCCAATGGTCTACTTCATGTCTAAAACCGACTTCTATATAACGAGTTTTGGTCGTTTCAACATTTGCTACATTTTTTTCAAAGCCTATAGCCTTCTGTGGCAACATAAAATTTAACTGGCTCAAAATTTCTAAAACTTTGGATCATTCAAACATGCTTTCAAAAGAATTCCACTGATCCAATTCGTTTCGAAAAATGCCTTCCGGATTATGATTGAAAGTATTCTCAATATCAACTCCATTTTCCGAAGGCTATAGCCTTCTCCGTCGAACAAAAATTGGGCGGAATCAAAATTTCTAGAATTTTAAATCACTAAATCTTGCTCCAAATAGCATTCTAACGGTACACTTCATGTCGGAAATGCCTTCCGGATGGTGAGTTAAGGTATTTTGAATATTTGCTTTGTTTTTCGAAGGCTATAGCCTACTCCATCGAGTAAAAATTGGTATGGATAAAAATTTATTGCAACTTGGATAATTTGAAAATGTTTTTAATTGTAATCCAAAGGTCTACTTCGTATCTAAAACTGACTTCTATATAACGAGTTATGGTTGTTTCAACATTTGCTACATTTTTCGAAGCCTATAGCCTTTTGTGGCAACATAAAATTTGTCAAGCTCAAAATTTCTAGAACTTTGAATTATTAAAAAATGCTTTCAAAGAATTCCACTGATCCAATTCGTTTCGAAATATGCCTTCCGGATTATGATTGAAAGTATTCTAATTATCAACTCCATTTTTCGAAGGCTATAGCCTTCTCCGTCGAACAAAAATTGGGCGGAATCAAAATTTCTAGAATTTTAAATCACTAAATCTTGCTCCAAATAGCATTCTAACGGTACACTTCATGTCGGAAAATGCCTTCCGGATGGTGAGTTAAGGTATTTTGAATATTTGCTCTGTTTTTCGAAGACTATAGGCTACTCCGTCGAGTCAAAATTGGTATGGATAAAAATTTATTGCAACTTGGATAATTTGAAAATGTTTTTAATTGTAATCCAAAGGTCTACTTCGTATCTAAAACTGACTTCTATATAACGAGTTATGGTTGTTTCAACATTTGCTACATTTTTCGAAGCCTATAGCCTTTTGTGGCAACATAAAATTTGTCAAGCTCAAAATTTCTAGAACTTTGAATTATTAAAAAATGCTTTCAAAAGAATTCCACTGATCCAATTCGTTTCGAAATATGCCTTCCGGATTATGATTGAAAGTATTCTAATTATCAACTCCATTTTCCGAAGGCTATAGCCTTCTCCGTCGAACAAAAATTGGGCGGAATCAAAATTTCTAGAATTTTAAATCACTAAATCTTGCTCCAAATAGCATTCTAACGGTACACTTCATGTCGGAAAATGCCTTCCGGATGGTGAGTTAAGGTATTTTGAATATTTGCTCTGTTTTTCGAAGACTATAGGCTACTCCGTCGAGTCAAAATTGGTATGGATAAAAATTTATTGCAAATTGGATAATTTGAATATGTTTTTAATCGTAATCCAACGGTCTACTTCGTGTCTAAAACTGACTTCTATATAACAAGTTATGGTCGTTTCAACATTTGCTACATTATTCGAAGCCTATAGACTTCTGTGGCAACATAAAATTTGTCTGGCTCCAAATTTCTAGAACTTTGAATCATTAAACCATGCTTTCAATAGAATTCCACTGATCCAATTCGTGTCAAAAAATGCCTTCCGGATTATGATTGAAGGTATTCTCAATTCTACTTCGTTTTCCGAATGCTATAGCCTGCTCCGTCGAACCAAAATTGTCCCGAATCAAAATTTATGGATCTTTAAATCATTAAATCTTGCTCTAAATATCATTCCAAAGGTTGACTACATGTCAAAAAATGCCTTCCGAATGGTGAGTTAAGGTATTCTGAATAATTGCTCCGTTTTTCGAAGCCGATAGCCTACTCCGTCGCGTAAAAAATGGCATGGATAAAATTATTGCAACTTGGATGATTTGAAAATATTTTTAATCGTTATCCAATGGTCTACTTCGTGTCCTACACCGACTTCTATATAACGAGTTATGGTCGTTTCATCATTTGCTACATTTTCGAAGCCTATAGCCTGCTCTAGCAACATAATATTTGTCTAGCTCAAAATTTCAACAACTTTGGATTAATAAAACATGCTTTCAAAGGAATCCCACTGATCCAATTCGTGTCAAAAAATGCCTTTCGGATTATGATTGAAGGTATTCTCAATATCTACTCCATTTTCCGAAGGCTATAGCCTTCTCCATAGAACCAAAATTGGCCCGTATCAAAATTTTTAGATTTTTAAATCTTTAAATCTTGCTCTAAATAGCATTCCAACATTCCACTTCATGTCGAAAAATGCCTTCTGGATGGTGAGTTCAGATATTCTAAATATTTGATCTATTTTTTGAAGGCTATAGCCTACTCAATCGAGCCAAAATTAGTCTGGATAAAAATTACTTGCAACTTGGATAATATGAAAATGTTTTTAATCGTAATCCAACGGACTACTTCATGTCAAAAAACACCTTCCGGATTTATATAACGAGTTTTTTCTAAAACCGAATTCTGCATAACGAGTTATCGTCGTTTCAAAATTGCTACATTTTTCGAAACCTATAGCCTTCTCTGGCAATATAAAATTTGTCTGGCTCAAAATTTCTAGAACCTTGGACCATTAAAACATGCTTTCAGAATAATTCCATTGATCCAATTCGTGTCGAAAAACGCCTTCCAGATTATGAATGAAGGTATTCTCAATATCTACACCATTTTTCGAAGGCTATAGTCTTCTCCGTCGAACCAAAATTGGACCGGATCAAAATTTCTAGAATTTTAAATAATTACATCTTGCTCTAAACAGCATTCCAAATGTCCACTTCATGTCGAAAAATGCTTTCTGGATGGTGAGTTAAGGTAATCTAAAAATTTGCTCCGTTTTACGAAGGCGACAACGTACTCCATCGAGTCAAAATTGGTCTGGATAAAATTTCTTGCAACTTGGATAATTAAAAATGCTATTGATCGTAATCCAACGGTGTACTTCGTGTCTACAACCAACTTCTATATAACGAGTTATGGTCGTTTCAACATTTACTACATTTTTCGAAGCCTATAGCCTTCTGTGGCAACATAAAATTTGTCTGGCTCAAAATTTCTAGAACTTTGGATTATTAAACCATGCTTTCAATAGAATTCCATTGATCCAATTCGTGTCGAAAAACGCCTTCCAGATTATGATTGAAGGTATTCTCAATATCTACTTCGTTTTCCGAATGCTATAGTCTTCTCCGTCGAACCAAAATTGACCCGGATTAAAATTTATAGATCTTTAAATTATTAAATCTTGTTCTAAATAGCATTCCAAAGGTTTACTTCATGTCGACAAATGCCTTCCGGATAGTGAGGTAAGGTATTATAAAAATTTTCTCCGTTTAACGAAGGTTATAGCCTACTCCATCGAGCCAAAATTGGTCTGGATAAAATTTCTTGCAACTTGGATAATTTGAAAATGCTCTTAATCGTAATTAAACGGTCTACTTCGTGTCTAAATAGACTTCTATATAACGAGTTATGGTCATTTGAACATTTACTACATTTTTCGAAGCCTATAGCCTTCTGTGGCAACATAAAATTTGTCTGGCTCAAAATTTCTAGAACTTTGGATGATTAAACCATGCTTTCAATAGAATTTCACTAATGCAATTCGTGTCAAAAAATGCCTTCCGAATTATGATTGAAGGTATTCTCAATATCTACTCCATTTTCCGAATGCTATAGCCTTCTCCGTCGAACCAAAATTGACCCGGATTAAAATTTATAGATCTTTAAATTATTAAATCTTGTTCTAAATAGCATTCCAAAGGTTTACTTCATGTCGACAAATGCCTTCCGGATAGTGAGGTATGGTATTATAAAAATTTTCTCCGTTTAACGAAGGTTATAGCCTACTCCATCGAGCCAAAATTGGTCTGGATAAAATTTCTTGCAACTTGGATAATTTGAAAATGCTCTTAATCGTAATTAAACGGTCTACTTCTTGTCTAAATAGACTTCTATATAACGAGTTATGGTCATTTGAACATTTACTATATTTTTCGAAGCCTATAGCCTTCTGTGGGAACATAAAATTTGTCTGGCTCAAAATTTCTAGAACTTTGGATGATTAAACCATGCTTTCAATAGAATTTCACTAATCCAATTCGTGTAAAAAAATGCCTTCCGAATTATGATTGAAGGTATTCTCAATATCTACTCCATTTTTCGAATGCCTTCTCCGTCGAACCAAAATTGACCCGGATTAAAATTTATAGATCTTTAAATTATTAAATCTTGTTCTAAATAGCATTCCAAAGGTTTACTTCATGTCGACAAATGCCTTCCGGATAGTGAGGTAAGGTATTATAAAAATTTTCTCCGTTTAACGAAGGTTATAGCCTACTCCATCGAGCCAAAATTGGTCTGGATAAAATTTCTTGCAACTTGGATAATTTGAAAATGCTCTTAATCGTAATTAAACGGTCTACTTCGTGTCTAAACCGACTTCTATATAACGAGTTATGGTCATTTGAACATTTACTAAATTTTTCGAAGCCTATAGCCTTCTGTGGCAACAAAAAATTTGTCTAGCTAAAAATTTCTAGAACTTTGGATGATTAAACCATGCTTTCAATAGAATTCCATTGATCCAATTCGTGTCGAAAAACGCCTTCCGGATTATGATTGAAGGTATTCTCAATATCTACTTCATTTTCCGTATGCTATAGTCTTCTCCGTCGAACCAAAATTGGCCCGGATCAAAATTTCTAGAATTTTAAATAATTAAATCTTGCTCTAAATAGCATTCCAACGATCCACTTCATGTCAAAAAATGCCTTCCGGATGGTGAATTAAGGTAATCTAAAAATTTACTCCGTTTTACGAAGGCTATAGCCTACTCCATCGAGCGAAAATTGGTCTGGATAAAAATTCTTGTAACTTGGATAATTTGAAAATGCTCTTAATCGTAATCCAACGGTCTACTTCATGTCTAAAACTGACTTCTATATAACGAGTTATGGTCGTTTCAACATTTACTACATTTTTCGAAGCCTATAGCATAAAATTTGTTTGGCTCAAAATTTTTAGAACTTTGGATCATTAAACCATGGTTTCAATAGAATTTCACTGATCCAATTCGTGTCAAAAAACGCCTTCCGGATTCTGATTGAAGGTATTCTCAATATCTACTCCGTTTTCCGAATGCTATAACCTTCTCTGTCGAACCAAAATTGACCCGGATCAAAATTAATAGATCTTTAAATCATTAAATCTTACTCTAAATAGCATTCCCTAGGTCTACTTCATGTCGAAAAATGCCTTTCAGATTGTAAGTTAAGGTATTCTGAATATTTGCTCCGTTATTTGAAGGCTATTGCGTACTCCGTTGAGTCAAAAATGGTATGGATAAAAATTTATTGCAACTTTGATAATTTGAAAATGTTTTTAATCGTAATCCAACGGTCTACTTCATGTCTAAAACTGACTTCTAAATAACGAGTTATGGTCGTTTCAACAGTTGCTACATTTTTCGAATCCTATAACCTTGTCTGGCAACTTAAAATTTGTCTGCCTCAAAATTTCTACAAATATGGATCATTAGAACATTCTTTCAGAAGAATTTCACTGATCTAATTCATTTTGAAAAATGCTTTCCGGATTATGATTGAAGGTATTCTCCATATCTACTCCGTTTTCCGAAGGCTGTAGCCTTCTATGTCGAATGAAAACTGGCCCAGATCTAAATTTCTAGAATTTTAAATCATTCAATCTTGCTCTAAATAGCATTCCAACGGTCCACTTCATGTCGAAAAATGCCTTCCGGATGGTGAGTTAAGATATTCTAAATATTTGCTCCGTTTTCGAAGGCTATAGCCTACTTCGTCCAGCAAAAATTGGTCTGGATAAAAATTTATTGCAACTTGGATAAGTTCAAAATGCTCTTTATCGTAATCCAACGGTTTACTTTGTGTCTAAAACCGACTTTTACATAAAGAGTTATGGTCGTTTCAACATTTACTACATTTTTCAAAGCCTACAGCCTTCTGTGGCAACATAAAATTTGTCTAGCTCAAAATTTCTAGAATTTTCGATTATTAAAACTTGTTTTCAGTAGAATTCAACTAATTCAATTCGTATCAAAAACGTGTTCCGGATTTATATAACGAGTTGCTAAAACAGACTTTCGGACTATTTTGAGTCTAAAACTGACTGCTATATAACGAGTTATCGTCGTTTCAACATTAGCTCATTTTTAGAAGCCTCTAGCCTTCTCTGGCAACATAAAATTTGTCTGGCTCAAAATTTCTAGAACTTTGGATTATTAAACCATGCTTTCAATAGAATTCCATTGATCCAATTCGTGTCGAAAAACGCCTTCCAGATTATGATTGAAGGTATTCTCAATATCTACTTCGTTTTCCGAATGCTATAGTCTTCTCCGTCGAACCAAAATTGATCCGGATTAAAATTTATAGATCTTTAAATTATTAAATCTTGTTCTAAATAGCATTCCAAAGGTTTACTTCATGTCGACAAATGCCTTCCGGATAGTGAGGTAAGGTATTATAAAAATTTTCTCCGTTTAACGAAGGTTACAGCCTACTCCATCGAGCCAAAATTGGTCTGGATAAAATTTCTTGCAACTTGGATAATTTGAAAATGCTCTTAATCGTAATTAAACGGTCTACTTCGTGTCTAAATAGACTTCTATATAACGAGTTATGGTCATTTGAACATTTACTATATTTTTCGAAGCCTATAGCCTTCTGTGGCAACATAAAATTTGTCTGGCTCAAAATTTCTAGAACTTTGGATGATTAAACCATGCTTTCAATAGAATTTCACTAATGCAATTCGTGTCAAAAAATGCCTTCCAAATTATGATTGAAGGTATTCTCAATATCTACTCCATTTTCCGAATGCTATAGCCTTCTCCGTCGAACCAAAATTGACCCGGATTAAAATTTATAGATCTTTAAATTATTAAATCTTGTTCTAAATAGCATTCCAAAGGTTTACTTCATGTCGACAAATGCCTTCCGGATAGTGAGGTATGGTATTATAAAAATTTTCTCCGTTTAACGAAGGTTGTAGCCTACTCCATCGAGCCAAAATTGGTCTGGATAAAATTTCTTGCAACTTGGATAATTTGAAAATGCTCTTAATCGTAATTAAACGGTCTACTTCTTGTCTAAATAGACTTCTATATAACGAGTTATGGTCATTTGAACATTTACTATATTTTTCGAAGCCTATAGCCTTCTGTGGCAACATAAAATTTGTCTGGCTCAAAATTTCTAGAACTTTGGATGATTAAACCATGCTTTCAATAGAATTTCACTAATCCAATTCGTGTAAAAAAATGCCTTCCGAATTATGATTGAAGGTATTCTCAATATCTACTCCATTTTCCGAATGCCTTCTCCGTCGAACCAAAATTGACCCGGATTAAAATTTATAGATCTTTAAATTATTAAATCTTGTTCTAAATAGCATTCCAAAGGTTTACTTCATGTCGACAAATGCCTTCCGGATAGTGAGGTAAGGTATTATAAAAATTTTCTCCGTTTAACGAAGGTTATAGCCTACTCCATCGAGCCAAAATTGGTCTGGATAAAATTTCTTGCAACTTGGATAATTTGAAAATGCTCTTAATCGTAATTAAACGGTCTACTTCGTGTCTAAACCGACTTCTATATAACGAGTTATGGTCATTTGAACATTTACTAAATTTTTCGAAGCCTATAGCCTTCTGTGGCAACAAAAATTTGTCTAGCTAAAAATTTCTAGAACTTTGGATGATTAAACCATGCTTTCAATAGAATTCCATTGATCCAATTCGTGTCAAAAAACGCCTTCCGGATTATGATTGAAGGTATTCTCAATATCTACTTCATTTTCCGTATGCTATAGTCTTCTCCGTCGAACCAAAATTGGCCCGGATCAAAATTTCTAGAATTTTAAATAATTAAATCTTGCTCTAAATAGCATTCCAACGATCCACTTCATGTCAAAAAATGCCTTCCGGATGGTGAATTAAGGTAATCTAAAAATTACTCCGTTTTACGAAGGCTATAGCCTACTCCATCGAGCGAAAATTGGTCTGGATAAAAATTCTTGTAACCTGGGTAATTTAAAAATGCTCTTAATCGTAATCCAACGGTCTACTTCATGTCTAAACTGACTTCTATATAACGAGTTATGGTCGTTTCAACATTTACTACATTTTTCGAAGCCTATAGCATAAAATTTGTTTGGCTCAAATTTTTAGAACTTTGGATCATTAAACCATGGTTTCAATAGAATTTCACTGATCCCAATTCGTGTCAAAAATCGCCTTCCGTATTCTGATTGAAGGTATTCTCAATATCTACTCCGTTTTCCGAATGCTATAACCTTCTCTGTCGAACCAAAATTGACCCGGATCAAAATTAGTAGATCTTTAAATCATTAAATCTTACTCTAAATAGCATTCCCTAGGTCTACTTCATGTCGAAAAATGCCTTCTTCAGATTGTAAGTTAAGGTATTCTGAATATTTGCTCCGTTATTTGAAGGCTTATTGCGTACTCTGTTGAGTCAAAAATGGTATGGATAAAAATTTATTGCAACTTTGATAATTTGAAAATGTTTTTAATCGTAATCCAATGGTCTACTTCATGTCTAAAACTGACTTCTAAATAACGAGTTATGGTCGTTTTCAACAGTTGCTACATTTTTCGAATCCTATAACCTTGTCTGGCAACTTAAAAATTTGTCTGCCTCAAAATTTCTACAAATATGGATCATTAGAACATTCTTTCAGAAGAATTTCACTGATCTAATTCATTTCGAAAAATGCTTTCCGGATTATGATTGAAGGTATTCTCCATATCTACTCCGTTTTCCGAAGGCTGTAGCCTTCTATGTCGAATGAAAACTGGCCCAGATCTAAATTTCTAGAATTTTAAATCATTCAATCTTGCTCTAAATAGCATTCCATCACGGTCCACTTCATGTCGAAAAATGCCTTCCGGATGGTGAGTTCAGATATTCTAAATATTTGCTCCGTTTTTCGAAGGCCATAGCCTACTTCGTCCAGCAAAAATTGGTCTGGATAAAAATTTATTGCAACTTGGATAAGTTCAAAATGCTCTTTATCGTAATCCAACGGTTTACTTTGTGTCTAAAACCGACTTTTACATAAAGAGTTATGGTCGTTTCAACATTTACTACATTTTTCAAAGCCTACAGCCTTCTGTGGCAACATAAAATTTGTCTAGCTCAAAATTTCTAGAATTTTGGATTATTAAAACTTGTTTTCAGTAGAATTCAACTAATTCAATTCGTATCAAAAAACATGTTCCGGATTTATATAACGAGTTGCTAAAACAGACTTTCGGTCTATTTTGAGTCTAAAACTGACTGCTATATAACGAGTTATCGTCGTTTCAACATTAGCTCATTTTTCGAAGCCTCTAGCCTCTCTCTGGCAACATAAAATTTGTCTGGCTCAAAATTTCTAGAACTTTGGATAATTAAAACATGCTTTCAGTAGAATTCAACTGATCCAATATTGTCAAAAAACGCCTTCCGGATTCATATAACGAGTTTCTAAAACCGCCTTCTATATAACGAGTTATCGTCGTTTCAGAATTTGCTACATTTTTCGAGCCTATAGCCTTGTCTGGCAACTTAAAATTTGTCTGGCTCAAAATTTCTACAAATTTGGATCATTATAACATTCTTTCAGAAGAATTCCACTGAACCAATTCGTGTCGAAAAATGCCTTCGGATTATGATTGAAGTATTCTCCATATCTACTCCGTTTTCCGAAGGCTATAGCCTTCTATGTTGAACGAAAACTGGCCCAGATATAATTTCTACAATTTTAAATCATTCAATCTTGCTCTAAATAGCATTCTAACGGTCCACTTTATGTCGAAAAATGGTGAGTTAAGATATTCTAAATATTTGCTCCGTTTTCGAAGGCTATAGCCTATTTCGTCGAGCAAAAATTGGTCTGGATAAAAATTTATTGCGACTTGGATAAGTTCAAAATGCTCTTTATCGTAATCCAACAGTTTACTTCGTGTCTAAAAACCGACTTTTACATAAAGAGTTATGGTCGTTTCAACATTTACTACATTTTTTGAAGCCTACAGCCTTCTGTGGCAACATAAAATTTGTCTAGCTCAAAATTTCTAGAATTTTGGATTATTAAAACTTGTTTTCAGTAGAATTCAACTAATTCAATTCGTATCAAAAAACGTGTTCTGGATTTATATAACGAGTTGCTAAAACAGACTTTCGGTCTCTTTTGAGTTTAAAACTGACTTCTAGCTCAAAATAAATGGAATATTTTAGATTTCCTTTCCACAAAAAAAAAATGTACACCATTCTTTAAGAAAAGAAAATCTATCAAATAAGCTCCATTATTTAAATCAAATAATAACTTAATGTTTGTAATATATTTAAACAATTTTGAAACAAAATCTTCTTCCCTCCAACCACTAAAATTCGTGCACCATAGATTAGGAGAGAAAAATTTTGTTTTCAAAAACCAAATAATTCAAATACAATCTTATTTCCAAAATTCAATTAACCAAAATAATTAACAAATAATTATTTTATTTGCAACCAATCATAAGTTGACAAATCACATTATTTGTCTACATTAATTTCACATGTCCATTCCTTTCGTGATTGCATGTTAGAGAGTATCATGTCTTAATAGACATTATTAAATTCCCATTTAATTTACTGATCTCATTAGGAACAAATCCCGAGATGTTTCGTGGAACTAATGAGCTAGTAGAGGGACCCGATGGAAATATGTAAAGAGGCTCATATAATTGTGAAAATTAATCCCGGATTAATTATTCATTAATTATCAACTTCAGGACTATTCCACTAAAAGTTTGAAGTTGAACTCCCGTTTACATACCGTATTACAAAAGCTCTATAACGCAGTGCTTCTTCCATTATTTATTCATCGCTTGCTTAATCCCCATATGTTATCCATGATTAAATTAAGGACTTTTTCCTTTTTACCTTTTCAATCATTTTAACTTAAAGTTCCATTATTTTCTATTGAAAGAACCACCAATTGTAAAACAATCCAATTGGTAAACTACCAGAGAACACAAAGTAAACAGATGGCCAAGATCTTGTTATATTATCTTTTAACCCCCGAATAATGCCTTAAAGTAGATAACATTTACTATCGTTAAGATAGTTATGGATTCCATATCTATGAATCTTGATTTTTCCATCCATAAGTCATGCACCCAAAACACAAGTATATTGACCATGAATTAACAGTGTCTCACCTGTAGTGCATTAAAGTACATAAGTCATGGATACAAATTCAAGTAATTATTTCAGGATTAAGATTAATACAGGATGATAATCAAAGGGTCATTGATTCTTATAAACGGAATTATTAAACCAAATCAATTAACACTTTAGGTCCAGTCCAATGTCATACCTCAATACTGGTATACATTAAAGTTTCTACTCGGAACCTATCCGATGGTCAAGACAAACCATCCCTCCAAGTAAGTAGACAACCTTTACAATCTTATCATGAATAAGATCCCCAAATCTTATTTTATTTAGATTGTTATCAAATTACCACGTCTTGTATGTATACCCCGTATACATATGGTAATTCGATATATTACCAACAGCCTAGGATTATTTTAGGTTTATTCAAAATAATCAAATAATCAACAAATGAAAGTAAATAAAGACACAACTTATTAAACATGAATAACTTCCTCTTTAATATCAAAAATGTCATATTTACAGAAAATCCAAAATATTGATTTTCTATCCTTAGAGCACATATAGATCCCAACATTGAAAGCATGGTTTAATGATCCAAAGTTCTAGAAATTTTGAGCCAGACAAATTTTATGTTGCCATAGAAGGCTATAGGCTTCGAAAAACGTAGTAAATGTTGAAACGATTACTATTCAGAGCATTTTCAAATTATCCAAGTTGCAAGAATTAGACCCAGACCAATTTAGGCTCGACGAAGTAGGCTATTGCCTTCGTAAAACGGAGCAAATTTTTAGATTACCATAACTCCCCATCCGGAAGGCATTTTTCAACATGAAGTTGACCGTTGGAATGCTATTTAGAGCAAGATTTAATGATTTAAAATTCTAGAAATTTTGATGCGGGCCAATTTTGGTTCGACGGAAAAGGCTATAGCCTTCGAAAAACGGAGTAGATAGATATGAGGAATACCTTAAATCATAATCCGGACGGCATTTTTTGACAGGAATTCGATCAGTGGAATTCTTCTGAAAGCATGTTTAATGATCCAAAGTTCTAGAAA